>OU015497.1:79400806-80000806 GCA_907164885.2 Dolomedes plantarius | reverse complement strand
TTGATTGACTGGCAAGAAATGAAGAATGGAAAGCTCTTAAAAGGTCATCTAATACTATGCAAAAACCTCAAGTAAATCAAATGACTGGCATATTTTTTTATGATGAGTTTTTAAGAAATTTGTAACCTTCAAACAGGCTAGTACACAAATTTTACAATTAGGAAGTTTGCAATTTTTTAATGTGATATAATAAAGTTACCTCGAAAATCTAGGTATTTTTCATGCCATTACTACAAGATTCGACGTTTAAATCCAATCCCTTATCTGTTCAAGTTGTATTAACTCTAACTAATTTTCGTTTCATATGGCCTTTTACCCTTTCGTAAAGTTAGGATTCCAGGGTAAATAGAAAGGTAATTTTGGGTAAAAAATGAAAAGTAGGTAAAAAAAATAACTGGGACATAAATAAATGATTTTTTTCTCAGTATCACGCTTTAACTAGATAATTTTTAATTAAGGGAGATAATTGCATTAGTTTATGTCCTAATATATAAATTCCAGTTTTCGGTACCAGACTCAATGGGTTCCATTGGCGATAGGCATGGGTGTTTATAGTCATTCTGGATTTAAATTTTCGTTCACAGTAATTTAAGTTCTAGTATTACAAATGATCATTGCAGAACTTCAAACTAATCAACTGACCAAACAATTTTCAGAATCTTGAATATTTTTATATTTCAGACATACAAAAAGATGAATTTAAATATCCAGTTGTGCACCAACGTGATCATAAGAATTTTACAAATTAACAGAATATATTGGTTTATTACAAAACTATAATAATTTATCCTTAATTGTGACCAAAGACGCTTACATAAAAATTTCATTTCCAAAATTAATGAAAAGCAAATTATTTGCCTTTTAAAACTGGGAAAGTAAATGTGTAATCAGTTCTGTAAATATTTATTGTTAACATTTTGATAATAAATGGAAAACTTGTGGTAATAATCTCTATTTTTTTCTCTTCATCGTTCTGTCCGTATTTCTGTATCTTCTTGTATCTATAATTTTGTAAATAACACTTAAAAGCATTATATTCTTGGATATCATACAGAGATGGACTTTTAAAAGGCAAATTTATATACTATCATAAGTCTACTTCCTAAACCTATGATTTAGAAAACTGTAACTTATTTATATTGCATCATATTATCTTTTTAACAGTGTTTGTTTCTTTTGAGAAATTTTTTTTGGAAATTGTAAATTAGTAAAATTTAAAAAAATAAAATTTCTGCTTTCATTCCGATGAAATGTTTTTATCGTCCTTTTCTAAATTTGGTAACTTATGTACACCTTTTTATGAAATTTATATTTTTTGACACTACTATAGAAATGATAAAACACCCTCAGACAATAAATAAATTAGCTTACTTATTTTTTCCTAGTAATAGTTTTTTACTGTAATATCGATCATTTCTTGGCTCTTGTGCATATCCTTTCTATGCTAAACGTACTTTGTTTACAGTTTCGATCTCAAAACATTATTCAAAACAAAATATTACTTTTCATTTTAGAAACATCACTTCAAAACGTGAGACTCAAATACATTTTTATGCATATTGCATAGTAAGTAGCTCTAAAACAGTTTTCTTTATGTCCAAATTCCATCTTTATTTAAATTTCACGACTGCTTCAGGGCGAATGAGTAATAGTCACAAATTTCAACATTGTAGTTTCAAGGAATAAACACTTTCTAAATCGTTACAGTCTGTATCAGTGGCGCGCAAACTTTTCTAGTAGTTGCCAAATTATTTTAATACCAAGATAATGTTAAAAAAATTGGAAATAAAAATGAGAAAATTTTGACAAACTTTTAAAAGTCAATGAACTATAAATTTTTGGCATACATTTATTTTGCGTAATAACAATTAAAAATATATTGTTTACCTTTTACACATAATTTTTACAAACCTCATGTGACTAAAATTTCATATTTAAATATTAATATGTATTTTTTATTAAATAATTCAGTATGATATAAATTTGCTTCAAACTATCGGCGACATCTCCAGTTTTTTTTCATGACCCCTACCCCTCATGAAACAGGGGGATGGGGGGAAACCTGAAAACCTAACATTTAAATTTTTCTAATGTAACACGTATAAATGCAGAACTTATTAAAATATTTTGAACTATAAAATCATTTTTAAACCGTTATTCCTGTACAAAATTTTTGCATTTAGGAACTGTTACAAGGACTCTTAAGTTTTGCTTTCGTAAAATGTATGAGCAGGAATAAATAAGATATCAATATTTCTACTTCTCCCATATGTACCAAAAGGTAAGTATAAGTGTACATCACAAGTATACAATAAAAAAATTCATGCCTGATAATTCTTTAAACAGAATCTCATCGAAAAAGGATTTTTGTAAACTAAATAGGTTGTAGGGTTAATAAAAAAATTCAGGAAGTAGGTTAAGTTAATAAAAAAAATTCGTGAAAATATATCTTTCATTGGATATATTCTATCAAAAATAATGTGTACAAATCGATAGATGGTTTTGCATTCAGGATTGGAGAAAATTGTTTAATGCAAAAAGAATTTTACCATTTGAACATTTGAACATTTTAAAAGCACTCGCTAACGTGTTTAGGGATCACTGAACTTCTGCGAGATTGTTTAAAAATATATAAATATTTCCATTCCCTATTGTCTTGCTTCTTTATGCTTCCGCAAAGTCTGGAGGGCTGTGATGAATTATAATCTCTAATGATATTCATTCTTTATCTCTTACTGTTATCTCTATTTTCTTCTTATTTAGAATTCGAAGCCATGAAAAAAGTGATCCACTTATCTCGTCCAGTTGAACTTCGTGTAGCCCTCGTGTTTTTTCGCCCAGAGACATTCCCCAGATTCAGGAACCGAATCTAAAAATAAACGCTTGAACTATCTTTTCTCGATTTGGATCCGATCCCCGCATCCAATCCCATGATCCCCCTTTGTCCCCGCTTCCTCCCACCCCACCTTGGATCCATCCCGTTTGGGAACCTCGTCTTCACCAAAAAATTTTTCCTAGCTTCTGTCGCTGTCAGTGCAACGCGATTCTTTGCCTAGGCCAACAGAAGAAGGAGGAAGAACAGTTCGCACGCACCACCAGAGGGGTTTCAGCAGCAGCTCGCAAGTGGGCTCACGTCTCGCCAGGTCTTCGGCAGTTTCCGTTGTCTGAATTTGAATTTGAGGTTATTTTTTTTTGTCCGCTGTCAGCGAGAAAACTAAGTTAGAAACAAAATGTCTTCCACGACTGTCAAGACCACCAAGTATACGTACAAATCCAGTTCCGGCGGTACCACTGGTGCCACGGACGTTACCATGGAGTACGGAACGGATATCGGTGCCTTTACCAGACTAGAGGTACGCTAAGAACTTTGACTATTACCTGTAATATTGTTTTCTTCAATTTCATGGCTGGAAAAAATAATGTATTCATAATTAATATGCAGAACGTCGAAGTATATGGATTACTCATTGAACGCGATAATATATCTAATTAACCACCGGTGCTAATGGTTCCTTCCAGAAACTGCGTGGATTATACAGAGCTAAGAAAAATAGATACATGGTGCATATATGTAGAGATTAATGATATGCAAAAAAGATGGATGTACAGCAGAGAAAAAAGTTCGTCTTTTCAAGGTCAGGGACTTCAGTTGTCCCTAAGTCCCATTTTCCTAGATATCAATAACTAGGGACTTAGCATCCTAATGAACTGCTTTTAAACAAATAATTAATACCGAAAAATTATTTTTCTTTACCCTCTACCGTTTTTGTTCGAGAGTCGTTTTAATTTTACTTAGGATAGGTAAAAAAAGATTAAAAATGCAACTTAATTACTTTACCGGTTCCAGTCAGAAAATTTCGTTAATCTATTGTGATTAAAAGGAAAGTCAAGTACTCAATCATTTTGAAGCGAAATCTCAAACAAAAAACGTTAAATTCTGCATCGATACTAATTTTTACTGTATTGAGTCAGTTTTTCAGATTTGCTCTTCTCAAAAAGTTATTGAAATAACTAGTTTTCTTCACAGCGATAATATTATAATAAAGCATGATTTTACGTCATGCTTGAATAAAATACTCGGAAATAAGCTTCTGTAATTCAATCTGTAGTATTGAGGTAACATTTTTAATTCAGCCTATCAAAATAAAATTATAAACTGGGTTGAGAATCGTATTAATATAATTGTAAAAGTAAAAATTCCAGTAACTATTGTTTTATTTAAATCTTTATTTAAATAGTAGTAACTAAATTAATGCATATTTTGTCATTTAAATATGTATATAATTTTGTTACTATTTACTAATGAAGTATGTTTAATGAAGTATGTTTTTCAATAAAAAGCATTTCCGAAGTGAGAATGAAAATATTTATGATTAATTTACAAATCTATTCAGGTTTTTTAAATAATAATCACTTTTAATAGATAATTTGTAATAAGGAATGAAAATTTCATCAGTTTTATTCGGTTTCCTTCCAGCAATATTTGTATTCATTTTAAAAATTCTAGTCATAATCATGCTAACTAGATATTTACATGTAGAAAAAAATCTGCTACTTTATAGCAATTATTACGTTACAAACATATTTTTCTTCTATCCATTTCAGTGATTAATTTAGTTTGTATCACCAAAAACATTATTCTAGCAAAAACAAATCAGCATGACCATTTTTTTCATTTCAGTCCAGAAAAAATTTTATGTATCACAGATATCAGAAATGAATTCAGTGGATTTTTATATATTGTTCCAGTATATATTATTTCATTATATTATTTTCATCTATACAACTATAAGGAAAATGAAAATTTCTATGTTTTTTCTCTAATATAATTATAACTACGATATATACCACAGGATATAAATTTTAGTTCAAATACTGTGAACGATCACTTGATTCCATGTACATATACATATTTTTTAAGGTTTTAAGTGGTTTAAATGAATCATTAAAACAGTACAACAAGTTATTGAGTAAAATTTTAATAAATGTATCAATTCCTGACTTTGTTTTCTGATCTGACATATGTCATGATAGTTAATAAATGTTTTATTAAAAAATCTATTGAAAAGAATTTCTTCTGAATTTTTAAAAAAACTTCTTTTTAAATTACTAATGAATTTTATGAAATTAAGGTAGAAATTCATCAGTGATATTTTTGAAGCACTGAATTATACATATTTTATTGTTACAGCTAAATTATATATTTAGTATTAATTGCAAAAGAGAATTAAGCATTTACTGTAAAACTAATTCTGTCGTTTGCATACGGTTTGTAAGGAAAAAACAACATTCCTTACCTAAAATTCTCCTGATTTACCTGACGATTAAATTTTTTTTACATATTGCTTGGAAATTATCAATTATGAACATATAGTTTATCTAAAACTTGCAATTAATTAGACTAGTTTGCATATTAGTTCTTTTTCATAACCTTTATTGTCATAAAAATATAAAGTTTTGATCACTAAAATAAAAGGTTCAGTTGTGTGTAAGAACAATGTGTCTAGGTCAGACGCGGCTAAAAGAAATTTTCCAAATTATCTGACGATTTATTTTAAGAAAAAATCCTTGAGAGGTATTTTAAATTAGCTCTACGGATATTAAAATAATGATAACCTTGCCTTAAATTAGAATAAAAAACAGTAGAAATTGTTTTATTTTTAATATAACCTTAATTTATAAAAATAATACTGCTCACGTGTAAACTGAAGAAATAAACAACATTAAAATCAATACATTAAAATGAAATTGTGGCTTTTAAAAATCTTAAATGGCTTGATTTTTTACAATTATTATTTCTGCATAGACGATCTTGCCAAACAGAATACATATTTTAATTCTTTTTCCTTTTTAACGGGTAACCAAAAAAGATACAATAGAAGTAAAATTGTTTCTACTTAATTTCAGAGGGAAAAATTTTATTTAAATATTTATACAACTAAAAGTATTTTAATATTATATTCACATACATACATACATACATACACACACACACACACACACACACACACACACACACACACACACACACATACACACACACACACACACACACACACACACACACATACATACACACACACACACATATATATATATATATATGTGTGTGTGTGTGTGTGTGTGCCCGCGCGCGCCCGTAAGTGTAATCCGTAGAACTTGAGCACTATTAAAGAATAAAGTATGCATAGGTATTAACAATAATTCGATGAATAGTAAGATTTTAGAGTGCAGCAATGAATTTTATATAAATTTCATCACTAGATAGCTTGTATACAGAACAATAATTTCGACAATATTGTAGTTAGCTAATTAATGAGAATTAATATATCATGCGAAATACAGTGATTTCCGCTTTTAAGAATCACGTTTGTTATTCTTGTTTTTGATTCTTATAAGCGGTTGATTCTTATAGCTGAAATTTAGCTTTTTGGACAGGCATACACACACCCATATATACATATATTAGATAATTTACCATAAAATACTCTTTAATTTACGTTACTTATCTTTTATTAAAATTATTCTTTATAATTTTAAAAATACAACTTAATTTCTAGACCTATAAGTATGATTATAATAAGAGATGAAAAAAATCCAATAATTGTTACAACATACCTGCTTATCAGTTTAAAATTTAACAACAGGAAGGGTGCAAGAAAAAGTTTTCTATGGTAGTTTGACGTAATGAAGTTTTCAGGAGGCTGTTTATCCCTCTTTCAATACCAATAGTCTCAGACGAAGATTCACCTTCAAGCTTACGTTTCACGGTTTGATAACGTGCTTAATCTACTAATGTCACGTTTGCCTAAATGATGTGGACACTTCGCCGAAGATTTGTGTGTTTCAGGGTCGAGGAAGCAGCAACCAGGATGTGGGAGGTGGGAAAAAATAGTCCCTGTCTTTGTTTGTCAGTGGAGAAAAGTGAAATCGGACTCGGACGGGTTAGAGCCCTTGTTTCAAACTAAAAGGGCAGTGTTTAGCTAAAGTGTTGAAGGGAAAACCATTATGTTATGTCTAACAAAGAAAGGGATGCATTTTACGACTGTATTCCATCCCATCTTATCACTCTTTCTTTAAAAAAAATAAAGAAAGAACTTCGTGCCTTTTTAGGGTTTAAGTGGCTTTTTTGGAAAAATGAAAGGAAAGCGAAGAGTGTAAGCTGATTCTTAAAACCGGTGGATTGATTCTTTAAAGCGAAAATTTTAACATGGAAATAATACATTTTTTTTTGTTTTCGCGATATTGATTCGTATAAACGGTTGATTCTTATAACCACTGATCACTATAAGCGGTGGTTACTGTGTATTAAAACTAAAAATATTCACCTAAAAAAGGAGTGCTTTTACAAATATTTCTTATCCCTGGTGTTAATTAACACATAACAGATGGTTTTCGTTTTACATACAATAAAATCACACAAATTTTACAAAGCATTTAAATTTGACCTATTTAAATTTTCCTGGATATTTACAATAATATTCCTAACTCTGCAAATTACTAATTTAAAAATTAATCTCTGATTGTAACCTGACATATGCATGCTATTTTACTTTCGTTGTCTAGAATCTCTCTGAGATTCGTTGTCTGATCTCTCTGAAAAAGAATTTTCAGGATGGTATTCTGCTCCTATATTGTCCCATTTTTAGTCTTCATTATATATATATATATATATATATAATTATATAATTTGAACTATTATACACCTCTTTTTATAACAACTGCTACAATTCATCTCTCTGATCGTTCCTAAGTTTTTCATTTGTACCCATTATCCTTACTCCTATGGTTAACTTGCTACATGGTTTTTATCAATAGTTTATTTTTATCTAATGGCAACAAAGTGCTTGAGTTTGTTCAAAGAGGTTTTGGGTGTCTGGATCAGGGTTATGGGGATCTCATTTGCATATCATGCTATCATATTCTCAATTTCAATATATCTTGCACAATGTATAATCAATATGCATATTATTTTTGCAGTATCTAATAAGACACGATATGTTTTAGTTTTAATACTTCGAGTGGTGGCAGGTGATGACTATAAATGAGTGGATTAAACGTCTGTTTTCTTTATTTAACGAAAGTGTTCAGATTAATGGCAAAATTTTATTTGGTAGTGTGTTTAGTAAATGTATACCTTTGCATTTGGCATTCGTATAGTATTATAAGCGTAAGAATATCTAACAACCAAGAGGATATTAAATATATTTCTGCTGATATAAAAATAGAAATGTAAAATATGATTGTTCTCAATCTTATGAATTAAAAAACTTAGAATTTAAAATAGCTTTTCATAAATTTTAAATTATGTTTATCATGTTGTATAAAAAATATTTTCACTATCAGAAAAATTCTTCTTCCTGATTCTAAAATCATATGCTTTACAGAAAGTGTCTTGATGCACATAAATATTTTTAACGGGTTAAAATAATTTACCGCAGGGAATACAAATCCCTGGTGTAATATAAAAAGCTCTCAGTGTTTAAAGCATGCCCTGACACACTTTGTAGATTAATCTTAAACTCTATGTCAACGAATTATGATAATTTATATTTTTTTTTATATTTTCGCTTTGTATCGTCTAAATCAAACTATATAAAATAAATGGCTCAAAATATTAAAACGAAAAAATATCCATTCATTTAATTTTCCTATCAAAAGATATTTTATATTTAAGATAATTTTCTGCGGGTATAAATTTCTTGTATTTAAGTTCCCGATGTCTAAAAATATTATTTTTAAATTTTCATACCGATAAACATAATTCCACTAAGATGATTATTGTTTTTAAAGGGAGAAATGATATCTATAGTACATGCAATTATGATGCATTGTACCGTTCGAAATAGCGATGAATAGGTTTTACTCTGATGAAATAGTTTCAGTATATAATAATATCTGCTATAGAAGTAATCTTTTTTGAAAAGAAGTTAATAAGAAGCAGGATTTCAGAGAAGAACAGAACATCTTTTTTGACCTACCTATTCTTTAAAAATAATTATCGTAACATAGAAAATATTTATTTATTTATTTATTTTCTAATGTGGAGGCACTTTGTCGGGAGACATTCGCCTTTTGCTGTTCACAGCTGATTTGCTGGCTACTTTATTAGGTGAGCCAGTATTGCTCCCTATGAAGGAGATGACACGGAAATGTCCAAACCTTATTTGGGATTTGACGCTAACCACTATAGAAAATATTTGTAAGAAAGGTGTGAGTTAAAATTCTTTGAAGGTTGACATAAAAATGAGAAAAGATATGCAGGGGGAAAAATTGTTTCTTATGAACTGAATTAACAATTTTAAGTTTTCTATAGTTCTCCCATTTAACGTAAAGCAGTTTGACAGATGGCTAAGAATGGTCAAAGCACATAGGAGAGGACGACGAGCGAGAGTTTTGACCTAGCTATACGTGGATCATTAAACCAGGCATGTTGTAAAAGAACCATCCATTTATATCTGAAACCGGATATCTTTCCCAATCTTCAGTAGGCAGTTGGACTATACTTCTCCTAGACTTCATCTGAAGTTTTACTTCTTTATAGGAGATCTTATTAAATGAATGAGAAAAAATAAATATGAGAAAAAATAAATAAGACAACAAAATAAATAAGAAACCATTATAATGAAATAAAAGATTACTTAGAAAAGCAAATGCATTTTTTTTTACTTAGACAGACATGGTTTTACTAGCTGAAAACCTGCGCTTCGCTACGGAGTACATTCAAATTAAATACAACGGTCAATGTAGTATGCAATTAGTGCCAAAAATAAATAATTATATATATATTTATAATAAATGCTACGATCAATGTATACAATTGATGTAATGTATATATATATATATATATAATATATATATATATATATATATATATATATATATATATATATATATATATATATATATATATATATGTATATGTATATATATATATATATATATATATGTATATATATATATGTATATGTATATGTATATATATATATATATATATATATATATATATATATATATATATATGTATATGTATATGTATATATATATATATATATGTATATGTATATATATATATATATATATATATATGTATATGTATATATATATATATATATATATATATATATATATATATATATATATATATATATATATATATATATATATATATATATATATATATATATATATATAATATATATATAAAATCGTAAGGGATATTTTTTTTTTTTTTTTTTTTTTTTTTGATAATATCCAATCGTCTGCTGCATTAGAAAGGAAAAGAATATTTTTTTGTCTATTTAGTTGTTATGCACGTGACAATAAATTTATTTAAAGTATCAGAAAAAGAAATCACGTGATCAGCATTTAATAATAAAATTCTAAAAATTAATCATTAAAAATTCACCAAAAATCAGGAAATTGAGGTAAAGGTTCGAAAAGATTTCATTTTAAAGGAATTTGTATGATCTTTCTTGTGATATAAATTTTATAACCCTCAAATTATTATTTTAAATGCAAACTTAAAAAAAGTTACGAAACAGCTTAAAAATTTAATTTAAAAACATCTAAGAAGAATTTTTCAAAAATCTCTCTTAGTGCACCCCTACACCATAAGAAGAATCGCCATGCAAAATTTCAGCCCTTTAGGTCCAGCGGTTTGGTCTGTGCGTTGTATGTCAGTGAGTCAGGGAGTCAGTCAGTCAGTTACGGAACTGTTTTATATATATAGATTAGAGAAAGCGAAGGAACCTTATACATTTTCCTCGCGACTCTTAAAACTCTGAATTATTCAAATTTGAGAGTTGCCTTGTCATTTGGGAATCGCTGCACTCAATTATTTGCATAGTACATTAATTTAAGACAAAAATTTGCATCGTCAGAATATACTTACCACCACCTGAGAGTAGGGTGAACTTTTGGTTTTAACTGGAAGTGGACGGTTTTATTTAAAAATATGTTATTACACAAAGCTAGGTAAGGCTCGATCAAATCATCGTACATATAGCAGAATCAATATTCACACCTATGTATCGTTCTCCACTATAAAAGGACCCAGTCATTCTTGGAAATATGCCTTGTTGCTCTGTCTTTGATTGTAAAATTATATTTCCTTTATAACTAGAAGAATTTGAAGATTCTTCCAGTGAAGATTCTTTCATGCGAAAACCTATCACGCATATAAATGTTGATTACTAAATAAAGACATTCCTCTCCTGGAAGAATATGAAGATTCTTCCAATGAAGATTCTTTCATGCGAAAACCTATCACGCATATTAATGTTGATTACTAAATAAAGACATAGTAATGTTGATTACTAAATACATTCCTCTCCTGGAAGAATATGAAGATTCTTCCAATGAAGATTCTTTCATGCGAAAACCTATCACGCATATTAATGTTGATTACTAAATAAAGACATAGTAATGTTGATTACTAAATAAAGACATTCCTCTCCTGGAAGAATATGAAGATTCTTCCAATGAAGATTCTTTCATGCGAAAACCTATCACGCATATTAATATTGATTATTAAATAAATTATGTCATATTAGATGCCTTAAAATCTAGAGTACGTTTCATTGAACAGACAATAATTAGAAAAAATTAAATAATAATTGGTAGAAAACTGTGCATTCATATGCTACAATACGGGAAAAAACGTACAGATTCCTCATTAGTTTATTGCATCACTATGCAGTATCGACTCTGATTTTGGATACCGGTGTAATCATACAAATTTCATAAATTTGCTCTTCCTTAAACTCGAGGACTTATTTAAAAAAAATAAATTCACGCAAATTACTCGCATGAAAAGTGTTCCAGACTAAACTCTTTCCTAACGTTTTAACTTACGGAAAACAAATTTTTTGACATTCCATAACATGCCAGGCGATTCTTTTGGCGTAAAATGTTGTCTTCTGCATACACCTGTGTGAGCGATCGGTGTTATTTTTTCACACGTAAACGAGAGGGAGGAAAACTTAAAATAGTGCACTTGTCAGCATAATTTATGTACCTCTTAAAAGCTGTTTAACCACGCGGTTTAGAGTTTTCACCTGCAATTATGTCTTTGTGCTTCACGAGGCTCTGTCAGTCACTTAAGAGATTCGTTTGAAGCTGATTACAGAACTGCAGAAAAAAAAGGAAATATTATCTGAAGGAGAGTAAATTATACTAGTTGATATTTTATATGTTTATTTAATTCCGTAGTTTACAATTTTATTATTTTTTTAATTTTTACAAAATTAGTAGTTTACAAATTTTAAAAATAAATTATGTAGCCCTCATATGCTACATGAAAAGCTGATCGGACAAACAGACCTGATATTTCTGTAATATATTCTAACAGACATCCTTGAAACTACAACATGAGGGTACATCTGCTTAGTTTAGTGATCCTTTGCATTAATGGATCGATTAATCTAGGTGTTCTGATGACTGACCATTCAGATCACAAAATAGAAGATCATTACATTCCTTTTTTACGGGGTTCCTCTTAAGTCATTAAAGAATTCGGCTATCATCATATATTGGCAGAATTAGAGTCTAACTGCATGCTTCTGTAACTGTTCTTGACCTAGTTGTTTTGGATCGTGATAACTTAGCCATTCCCCAGCGAGCATATACCTCTACCGGCAAGTAATGGTCATTTTGAAAGCTAAAAATATATTACTTGAAATAGTTGTATTTCTTTTTACCGAATGCTTTTCAATCACATCATAAAAAGTAATAGCGTAATATATCGTTGAAGTTTTCGACTACTTATTAAAAATGCATTGTATTATATTAAATTACTTTTTATATTGCCCTCATAAATTAAAAAATTACGATTGAAAAATTGGTTATAGTAATATTTAGAATCATACTGATGTTTTAAATAATTTAAGCAGCGAGTTTATTTTTTTAATGTATACTTATATTATTTAGAGTAACTGTCTCCTATTACATATACAATGGAATTCTTTTCATACCTGATGAAAAAAAAAACTACCCCATTTATTTAACTGTCAATAGTTAGTAAAAATATTTGCTTTTTTCGACTATTCTTCAACTTTCAAGCCTGGGGATACTTATTATTTATATGTTTATTACATAAAATATGTAAACGAATGTACATATACATACGTACTATTCCCGAAATCCAAGATTTATTAAATATACTGATGTATTCAGCTATTTTCAGAGGTATTCTTGAAGTATTTAATGCAAATGAAACAAATTACATTAAAATGTCTGAAGCTGAAAACTAATATTATAAAAAGGATAATGTATTTATGTTTATTAATTAATGTGCTACATACAACTATCACGCTAAAATATTTAAAGACTTGTAGTATTTCTACACAGATTTATGCATCTTTTAACATAAAAATAATCCCTCTAACAGTACTCTTCTTTTTCTATTTTTCTCAAACTATATTTCATTTGGCTAGCTCAATTTAAACTGTTTAACTCTGCATTGTACCATGCCAGATATTGTACCCGAGTAACATTCATTCAAAGTCTAAAAGCTATTACAGTGAGTCACGCATTGTTCTCGGCAACTACTACCATAGTTTTGTTTTCTTCCTCAATTTGACTCTACACTTACGCTAGTCAACTTTCTTTTTTTTATTCTTTATCTTCTTTTCCTGAGATACAGCTCATGCAGTCTCTAAACAGAATCAGAGCCACCTAAAAACTGCTGGCGGGCCACAATCCACCACCGTATTGGTAGAACATCCACTACTCTGCGGAAGTGTTTCTTAAAATAGGACCTCAATGCCCCTTTAAAGGGACGACAATCACGAATCCCCATCTTCTGTTTCACAAGGGAGGAGAAATTCCCTACCGATCCTTTTTTTATTTTCTCGGAGACAATGTGGTGGATAAAACGGAACACACTCTACGAGGTTTTCTCTTGTTTTTATTGGACAGAACTGTAATAAGAATGGTATTGCCAGACCCCCAATGTGTGCCTTTAGTAATATTACAGACCGGGAAAAAAATCTGATAATATTTTGATTATCTGATTAGTTATTAAAACATGACTAGCAATTTTTACTGATAGAAAAATTGCTAGTCATTACTAGCAATTAAATTATCCTTAAAAGGAGAATAACTAGCAGTAATCACGTCAGCATCTATATCATAAATGCCTATTCCTCACAGAAAAGCTTGTGATAACTATGTTTCAAACAAATGACTCTGAATTTTGCAATTTTAAAAGTTCGTTATTGAAATTATTCAAAATTGCTATAAAAATTTCAAAAGTTAACTTAAACTGTCAAATTAACCTAATCGCCTGATGTTATTTCAGTACTTATATGAGCAGTCTTGGTTTACTCTGGTTTCTGTTCTTTCTGACGCATAAGCGATACGCCTAAGCTACGGCGATTTTCAACTTCCCTGAAAAGGACTGGCATAGTTAGCAATGGTAATTAGGGTAGAAAATCAATGACTGAAAATATACAGGATCTCATACTCCTTCTATTCAAAGGACTTAATAAAAGATGAGATATATTTTGAAATATATTTTAATTAGAAAAATTCAGAACATTACACAGCTATTTACCTATTTGTTTCACTTTACTACCGATTAAAATTACCACTATTAAATTCAAAAATGTTAAATTTGCAGCTATTGATCAAAACTTATGATACTTTTATGACAAATATAAAAGCTAATGATGTCTAAGCCATTGAATATTTATTAAAAAATCTGAAGACGTAAAAATTCTCTTACTATATGAGCTTAAAATTCAGGAATACAAACCTTTCAGCTACATACGATAAAAGAAAGAGTGCTAAGAAATTAGATAAACTCTTCAGCAAAAAATTCCGTAAAAAGAAATCAAAATAAATAAATATATAAATGAAATTTACAAATCCATATTTGATACTACTTAAAATGATATGTAAAATCTGTTATGTAAAACGCAAATTTCATAAAACTTCCTTTCACTCAATCTGAAAAAAATCCTTACGATTTAGCCAATCTCTATCAATTTAATGTAAATCCTTTACGATTTCTTAGAACTGTCTTAGAGCATAGTGCCCAATATTGAAGCATGTTCCAATTCTGCTATATTAGAAATTAAAAACTGTACAATGTAATAGGATGAAGTGCTTTCCCCTTTTTTCCCCCCATCGAATGTCAGATTTTGGCAAAGCCCAATGCAAGATGTACAGATTCCAGGGAAAAAACCTTGGTTTGCCAATTCCCTTGTCCCACTTCCGCTACTGTCTTAACTTTTTTTTATGGGGAAACTTTTGAATTTGAAAGAGCTATTGTAAGGAGAGCTTTAATCTTGCAAAGTGTCAATGAACTTTTGAACTGAAATTCTATGTATTTTCAAAAGCGCCTTTATGATTATTTATTCATTGAATATATAAAATAGAATAATCCATTAAAAGACAATAACTAAAACATGATATCCCTTAATTGTACAGATGGCCACAGGGTTTACAAATATAGCATATGCATGACTATGACAGGAAGCATTTAAAATATAAATATTTTTTAAAATTTTTATATATATTTTCAAGCCCTTGGTTCTGTTATTTTTTACATTTATAAACCTGAAACAACGAATAAAAATTTAATGTAAATTATCAGAAAATGCGTATCATAAGAAAAACATGACCATAATTCAACGGATACATTTAGACAATTTTATTATTATTTTATACATGTGTGTATATGTGCAAACATTATTCTTTGATTACATTAGTGCTCTTCGAATTAATGGCTTAGATTTGTCAAATCTGAGACGTTTTCTCTAAGAGAGTTAATCTAAGAGAGTTTATATAAATAGACTACATATTAAAAAAATTTCACGGATATCTGTCATTCCTAGACAAACATTAAAAAAAAATGAAGGAATATAATATCTTTCACAGACAGCAGGTTGAATTTTTCATAACCTATAAAAGCTTTTAACTATAAATATCTTATAGTAAAACTATTGCATGAAAATGTCATTTTCAAAAATTAAATAGGAGAAAACGAGATACTCTTTCCAACACAAAGACATTCTTGTATTACACCTAAAATACTAGAGGGGTGGAAGAATCTTTCAAAAATCTTGTTACTTGTTTTCAAATACGTTTATCTAAATATCTTTAATTTGTTTTTAAACTTATATTTTCCCCTAAATCCCCTAATTTTACTTTGTGAAATATAAAGTAGATGGTGAAAAACTGGACGGTAGCAAATGCATTATGCATTATATCTCATACTTTTTGAGAAAAGTAACAATATTCGACAGGTATTTTCTAGACGTGTCACACATACACATGTATTCCCAAACGTGAAGTGTGTGTGTGTACATTTATTAATTTAGAATAGGGATTCCCAAATTTTTTATGTTTGTGGCATCCTTGGAAATGAGATTAGAAACTTGGGCATCCTTGAAAGAATTTTAGTTTTATTCAATTAAAAAATAATTTAAAGTCGAGTACATATCAAGAACATGTAAATTTAAGTTCAATAAATACTGACTCCATAGCCGATTTTATTCATTTATCAAATAAAATAGGCTATAGAGACATAAGTAACAACAGCAAAATTGAATATATTAATGCAGTTTCAGAAATAGCCTTGGGATTCAGTATATCATATTACACTGGATGACTACAATGTAAATCCCTAAAGAGACTTTTGATTATTAATGTGAGACTTGCGATGGATGCTTAGAGCACAAATGTTTGATATCAGCCATGACAGTTGTGGGAGTGAAAGCAACTAATTCATCCTCAGGAACATGAGCATCGATCTATGTCGCAATCTGTCGGGCATGAGAGTAATTTATTCAGCTTAATATTTGTTTTAAATGGGCCCTACTATTATTTCATTGTTCCCCCAAAAAATTCTCACGGCACTCTAAAGTGCCGAGACACACCATTCAAGAATCACTGATTTAGACATTTATACGTTTAAATAGATATATTTATAGAAATAAATGTCTAAATATATCCATTGATTGACAAACACACACACACACACACATAAATGAGTGTGTGTCTGTATGCATGTATACACACGTACGCATTTAATCTGTCAGAGTCCAGTTCGTAGATATATTCAAAATAATCAAAACACGTAAACTCAAAAAGGAAAAAAAGCTTTTATAAACATTACAGTGTTCAGTATTAGGGTAAAATCCTCCCATCAAGGAAAATACTACATAGAGTAAGCAAAATAGCATTGAAATTACTTGTATTTCCCCTCTACACTACATCAATATGAATATATTTCAATGTCTCTTTATTCAAAAGTTCGGAGGCAATGAGAAAGGGAGATTCCTACTCACACTACTACCATTGTTCATATTAGCTAAATTTTATACTTAAATTAAACATATATTGATCCAACTATCAATTTAATTTTTTTTTATTCTATACACATTGAACCTCGCGATAACATACTAAATCAGGGATTCCCAACCTTTTTCCTACATCGATCCCTTTTAAAAGAACGACTTTCTTCATCGACCCCCTCACATTTTCTTTTAATATACAGCATACAACATAATTAAAATACTAATAATTGCACATAAAACACTTAAAGATAACAACTTGATTAAGAATATGAACAAAAAATTAGAGCAAGTGTTCATTAGGTTTATGTTTTATTATTTTTGTACTATGTTTCGTTTTAATTTCACAAATATTTACAAGATATCAGAAACACAGATTGTAATTTCACAAAAGTTCGATCTCAATTAATGTGGTGGTTGTGCTTGATGCATCGATACAATTTTTTTAATGTTTGGCCTGAAATTTCTTATCATTGTATAGTCACAATAACTGACATAACGAATATAAATATAATCTATACATATTAAAACGGATATTATATCTAATAATTACATTCCTAAAAAATTAAATTAAATTTTAAAACAGAAAAATTTATCATCGACCCCTAATAGACCCCTGGAATACTATAGACCCTTTTAACTTCCATCGACCCCAGGGGTCCACCTGGACCCCGTTGGGAATCCCTGTACTAAAGCAAGCTTTATTATTAACTAAGAAAAACTGAACACGTCGTTTTTCTCATGCCCAAAACTGCTCATATGACGTCATGACACTCAAGGCCAATGCATCAGTATAAGTTTCCTTCATTCTGAACGAATTCATAATGGTTGGAAGCTAAATTACTGAACTGAACGTTCGAGGACAAATATAACTTGCGATTCCCTAGAAAGAGGAGCTTGTTTTACTTCCCCATATTTTCTCCAGCAAAGTGCCTTCTGTTCTCCGAGCAGCAGCTCTGTCGATTGCTGCCGCCTGCTTCACCCATTTTTCATGCTGGGTTACTAAAAGAAGTGGAGGCGCGTCATTCCGAAATAGCTCGCGAACAAAGAACCACGCCGCCTCCTTATAAATAGTCCGATCTTCCGAGTGAACAGTTATTTTGCAGGGCTGAAGAGAGGATGAATCATTCGTGGTATCAGAATACAGAATAATGGGGAAAACTCTAGTATTCGTGCTGTGCAAAAGTTACATGATATTTGCTGATAATTAGCAAAAATATTGTTTTTGACTGGCATACGACATAGAACTAGGAAAAAAATCTGGCTTTAAAATAAAATAAAATAAAACAAAGTTTGAAATAAGGAAATTAAATTAATGAAAATAAAATAAAGGAATCGTGCTAATTATGAAGTACCTTCCTTTAATAGAATTTGAAATACTTCCAACGGTTTAGTAAAAATCCAAAACATTAACTCACCCCCAAATCTACCTTATACACCACCCACCACTCACACGCACACACCACACATGTCTGTATTTATGTATTTTTTTTTAAAGTTCAGTTTGCGTGAAACTCTCAGCAAAATACAAGTCTATTGGCAACGAAAGTTACATCATCGCATATATAAATAAAAGTTTGTTAGTATAATTATCATATAAATATCCTATTAAATATGAACTCGAAACTCCCAAAAATATACACAATTTTTTCTTTATAGCCTTTACGATGCTAGAAACCTTTGCTTGTCAAAACGTAAATGTAAATAATTAAGCTGACGCTCCAGTACATGCAAGTTTCTACATAAGCTGAAGTAAGCCATTCTTCATGGTTTGACAATTAGCATATGGACCTTTCGACAACTTTTCAACACATCTCAAAATGTCATGAAACCCTCTTCCTGCCTCGGGTGTATAATTAGATACAGGTGTAAAGATTCTCCCCAAAGAACAAGATCACCCATCTTAAGGAACGGTAAATAAAAACTACAACACTTGCTTGTCCTCTAATTTGACCTTGGCCCAAATATGCCACAAGAAACTTTCCGTATGTATTATCTCTTTTATTCTGCTGGCTCACTTAAGGTAGAGAGTCTCCCCGGCGCCACTGAGAATAAATTTAGGTTCCGGTATTCCAGACGTTAACCATTGATCAGCTTAAGTCTGAGCCTAGAAATGGTTGATAGGCAAGATAGACACCCTTGAATTGCATGCCATTGTGCTCAAAGCTTCGGTTTTGGAAAAGATTCAACACGAGATTCTGCTTACGTTAGTGTCTCTGAGCTGTATGTAGGTAAAGGTGAAATACCTGCCTGAGGTTAAGAGATACTGACAAAAAATAAAGTCCGTAGAATTTGCCAATTCACTAAAAACACTATTAACTTTAAAACCATTTTACTTTATCAAACATAGTTTACGTAAAAAGATCTTTTTATATAAATATCACATTTATTCGAATCAGAAATTATTTTTTTTATCATTTTTAAAACAACTTTAATTTTACACCACAAATGTTAAAGAGTTCCCTTTGCCTATGCAACGCGAAACAGTTAGAAAAATAAACATCTTGTTCTGTATCTTAATATCTCAGACAAACAAAAAGAAATAGCTCAAAATTTTATTGAAAAGTTCATAGCTAATTGTTATTTGCATTGGACTTTCTTGGCTACCTTCAACCGTACGGTTCAAGACATATTTTTAATTTGTCAAGGCAAAGTTTAAAAGGGTTCTGTTTGAAATTAACGTGGTAGTTTTCGATATTATACTAGAAGAGCCATACTGTTATGTCTTTACTCCAAAGATAAATCTGTTATCTGAAAAAAAAGGATGTTAGCATAAGAAAAAATGCTTTCTAATCTGATCAACAATTTAGGTTAAGAAAACTTCAGTGCAGGACTTTTAACTGTACTTAAAATAAAAAGATATGCCCTATTGAACTTGAGTAATCAAATATTCAAAAATTATTGAAAGATAAAGAAAGAGCATTTATGATAAAATTATAATAGCACAATTAAATTAACTAGCATTTATTAACTAAATCTTAATGTTATTTATTTGCATTTGCCTTAACAAACCAGTAGTAGTCCCAATGGAAGCTGATCCTTACTCAATACGTTCAGTGAATATTTTCAGATCTCAGAGTTAAATATCGTATTCTTTAAAACAAGAATAGGTAACAATGATATGTCAAAGAGATATACGTAAACTTGTAGAGCTTCAAACTAAGTGGGATAGCGTTTGTAAGTCACAAAAATCACCATTAAAAGTAGATGACAATATATTCATATTTTTTCAAAAGAATCATCAGCTCATTCAACTGGGTTATTCAATACTACACTAAACTTATGCGCCAACAGTCCGCAGTGAACCAAGGCCGGCCGGTGGCCCATATCCTCAACTGTTGACCGTGGGGCCTTGGGTTGCCATACAGAACAATGTCTCAGTCAGGTGATCACCTGACGTGGGACCCCCAGAGTTTAGTTCCCAAGCATGCTTGGTCCTCATTTATCGACCCACTCAAGGGATGAAAGGCTGAGTCGACCTTGCCCAGTCACAGGATCGAACCCTGGACCTGTGGGGTAGCAGCTTTAACGCTTTTAACCACCGCCACCTGGCGTCGGGTTATTCAAAAGTCTGTCGATAAATGTTGCATTAATAAATGTTAATGAGATATAGATACTCTATAAAAAAATACAGTAAAGATAATGCTTTGTTAATACAGTAATGCTAACTGCAGTGGGCGATACCATTTCAGAAACACTAGGATAAACTTTTGTTGTCCAGAGTCAAGTGCTTAATAGACCTGAAAGAGCAGGTGCCCATAATGTGGTCCATAAAAGCTTATCCTAGAATTAAAAAAAAAAACACTGTCGTAGGCTTAATAAGTATTTAATTCTTGCAGAAAGTACCACTTTTATTTATTTTTTAAACACCAGCGTTAATGCTGGGACATATTTTCCTATATATAAAGGGATATTAAGGGTATACAGCTTAAAGTGATTCACCATAATTCTCTATAAATTAATAATGATCCAATCGTTCGTTCGTTAGAAAATTCCAGTTTTCAATCATATTATTTAACTATAAAGAATTTACTTGAGAGATAACAATAAAGTTAATAAAAAAAAAACGATATTTTTTCTATTTCTTCTGAGAAACAATTTCAAAACAGAAAAGTTTATACATTGTGTCCCATTAAAATCGTTTTCATAGAAATAAACTGTTTCCCTTTATGAACTGTTACAAACAAAATATCATAATAAAAAAAATCATTCTTAAAATACCCAGATATTTTAAAACCATTAATTGCATAAACATTTTAAAATTTATACCTGATGTCTAAAACCTTTCGCACATTCAATGGAATACTTAATAGTTCTTTTTTAATTCTACAAAAATAATGCTCAAGTATTCTGTATTAACAGACAAAAATAACTTCCGTCTACTGGCGGATGAAATTACCTTGAATTTCTTTCCCTGAAAATAAAAACGTTGTTTATAATCAAGTTTTCAGTTAAATTAAAATTATAGTGAATTTGTAATTTTACTTTATAATTTGTATATTCTACATATACTTTTAAATGCTTGTAAATAAAGTTATTTCGATTTTACACTATAGGTAGAATTTATTCCTTTTCCTGTCTAATAAGAAATTGGGATAAATAAATACCCGGGAAACGCCGGGTTACAGTTATACAATATAATAACAACAGTAATAATCTTTAAAAAAAATGAACCTAAAACTTTACTTTCTTACTGCTGACAGTGTTTGAATGGCGAATAAAAAGAAAAGGAAAAACTACGGGAAGAAAAATACTTTAACAAAAGTTTTTCTTGAGAGAAATTGAACAAGGAGAGAGATTCCTTAAGTTAGCTTTTAGTGGCGCCATCTATCGGATTCAAACGAATAACTCGGCTCTAAGCTGTAAGATACGTTCAAATTAGCCCTCGTGTTGTAAAAGATTACCCAGATCCCGAAACCAACATTATAATCAATAATTACATTAATCGTATCATTGTTAAACTACAAATAAATACCATCCTAAATATCCAATTACTCAAACGAAGCACTCGCGTATTCAAATGTATCAAACAATTTACCTTTGTAGTTAAAAAAATTCTAAATGTAAAAATAAATGATGCATTACTATTTCTATACTTTATTTGTATTTTAAAATTTTCCTCCCTTTTTCTTTTCCTCTATTATCTAGAAAAATTTAGAATTTTTAGTTCTGATTACCGTTGGATTAGTGCTGCCATCTGGGAGAAATCGGATAATGCAGGAATAGCAAATGATGGTTTTTGTTACGTTCTTCTGTGAAAAGATATTTCACTAAACTTCATATTAAGGAAGATATATTCATTTCTATTTTTAATTTCCTAATAGCAGAAAGGATAAACTAGCGAATCTTTGCAGAAAACCAAAAGAATTAACATTAAAGGTTAAGTTCGGTAGTGCTGCCATCTATGAGCGAGTTGGAATTACACCATCAGGAATATAAAATGATTTTGCAGTATTAATAACAATATGTTCTCAAGATTATTAATAAGTACAACACTGAGAATCAGTGAAAAATAAATTTTTTTTAATTATATTGTACTTCAAATATTTATTACACTTCTAAATTTCAACTGAAAATAGCTAAATTTACTTCATGACAACTTATATAATAGTTAATCTTTATGTGAGAAAAAGGGGTTCGTTTGGTTTTTTTTAAAAACTTTAAGCAAAAGCACATATTCAGACTATATTTTTTTGTTGAATATAATAGCTTTTGCATTCATCAACAGTGATCAGTAAAGCATAAGTAGATAAAATGAAATTAAACACCATTTTTATATACATATTAAGATTTGTAGCATATATTACAGAATTTGTTTCTTATTTCACCTTTTATAACTCCCTTTTTATGAAAATAAACATCCTATTTATATGAATAGTAAGATTTATAATATGCTTCATAGACGTTGTTTTTTATTTCAACTTTTAAAATTCTGCTCTTTCTTCTTTTTTAGGATAAAATTCGACTGCTTCAAGAGGACTTAGAATTCGAAAGGGAACTCCGACAAAAAGTAAGAAAATTTCTGTACAGTTTTGTAGGTAAAAAATATACAATCAGATGGAATTGATGCTAAAAGGCGAAAAAAATTATATGAAATAATTTATATTTTTATCATTGATGTTAATTTTGTTCCATAAACAATAAATTTTTGATGAAAGAAAAAGAAGTAGCAAAATTTTATTCTTAAAAAATAACTATCAACATTATTAAGCCATTTGGAATAGTATGTATGTTGTTTCCTTAATCTAAATTAAACATTTTGAACCAAATATTTTTCAAATACTGGTATAATACCTGAAATGCGATAAAATGTACAGAACTTGAACTTTGAGGGTTGATAATATCATACTTTGAAACATTCTGAGTAATTTAAAAATAAAAAAGTGAAAAGTAATCGTTAAAAAATGTAATCCTTTCCAAGTAAAGCATCAAATAAAATATGTGGAGATTAGAAAACCGTTTCAAAACTGTATGAAATATGAACATTTATAATGCAGTTCTGAAATAGCACAAAATTAGAAAATGACTCTTTTTAGTACCATTTAATAGATGAAATATTCATTACATTTTTCAAAGGGGGGGGGGGGAATCTGTTTTTTAATTACGATTCAATCATTTAATTCATTCTAGATCTCCAGGATTCGTGCTATTACACTATTATTTTTATAAATAATGTCGCATATTCATATTTAATTTAATATATATATGTGTATATATATATATATATATATATATATATATATATATATATCATTTGATTTAAGTCGAAATTAAAGCTCTGAAACATTGTAATTACTAACTTAATGAACAAAAAATTACAAACAAATGAAGATTATAAGTTTTTAAAGTTAATTTACTTAAACCACTAATCACCTCAAAATAATCAATGGACTAAAAATACTATAGCAAAATTAAGTTGTCTTAGAAATATTTCATGGTTATTTATTTTTCCGTTATTAAATACGAATGAGAAAAATGAAATTATGAATCACTATTCTATTTGTGTCCCCAATATTCTATTAATTTTCAAAACGTCGTCATGTTTAATAAACCTTCATTTAATAAACGTTTATTCAAAATGAATTTTATAGTATGGTAACTGATACTGTCATTTAAATTAATAATAAAGTGTTTTCTACTGCTGTAGAAATTATTTCAATGCAAAATGATCATGAGAAAGTATTTTATGTTATTTTAAAATATTTTTCTATACTCACAAAAGTTAAACTCCAGTTCTAATTTATATAAATTTATAATATCTAAAACTTTTGATATTGATCCCTACACCATAAGAAAAAACAAAACTATTATTTAAAAGCTACCAGTTAAATTAAATGAAGTTTATCGACGCTAGACAATAATCACGAGTTCAAATTTTATCACCAATGAAAGAAAAATTTGAAATTAATGAGAGTAAAGAAATTTGCTATCATACAAAAATTAGTACTTTATGTTTAAAAAAAAAAGAGACCTAATTTATCTTTGCACTTTATATGCAACAGTGATTCGTTATCAGATCTTTGCTAAAGACAACTAGAATCGATAACGAACATAACACATTCACGATATTTTAAAAGAAATTTATATTTTTAAAAACATGTCACATTATAAATAATTTTACTGTTAAAAGATAAAAAATATTGTACTACATTCCAAAAATCAAATTTTTTTCAATACTTTCCCATAATAAAATTGTTTCTGATATTGTCGATGAAGCAATATAAAAAAAAATACTAAAACATATTTTGTATTATGCATAAAAATATGGTACTTATAATATTTTATACATAATCTAAAACGTTACCTTTGTGTTTAAAAAGTTAAAGACTTTAGATTATGTATAAAAATATTATAAATACTTCCAAAAAACTCATACATAGAATAGTAAAATAAATATTTCTTCTATACATTTTATCTTTATTGTGAATAAGTTTTAATTTTAAAGTAAAAAGATAATATCTCTAAATAAAAACTGTTGTTTAAAATGATTAATTTCTTTACTAATTCTCACATTTGAAATGAAGTGATGTAAAAAAAAAGAATGTAAAATAACGTGTTTCTAGTCATAAGGCGTCCTAGTCATAAGGCGAAATGTGCATCGGTGTACATTCTGTGCGAGAAAAAATCTGATCTGCATTAAATTCCAATCTGTAGTTTAGATTGACAGACCTTTTAAAAATGGAGAATTCCCCTATTATTTTGAATCTAATTAAATTCTAGAGATATCTTTCTAAGTTTGATTTTATATTTTTCCCTTCTAGATCGAACGCGAGAAATCCGACCTCACGGTTCACTTGATGCAAATGTCCGAACGTCTGGATGAGGCTGAGGGGTCTTCGGAATCACAAGTGAGTATCATTTCTTGACTATTCGTTGGTAAAACATTTTAATGATAATATTGTATTCCCTATTGATATTTACTCTTTACTGTCATATATGCACGCATCTTTAAGTTTAGTTGTATCATTTATCGTTCATTCTTTCCTTTACCTATCATTTTGTTTTTTCTGTAACAGCACGTGTGAAAAGGCTACATAATAATATTAATTAAAATTTATTTTAATAAGAAGTCTAAATTAATGTATATTAACGAGAAAAGATTCTTAAAAAGAATGAGGAATTTAAGTATAGGATTTCACTCAGAAAAAAAAAACTTCGATGTTATTGAACATACAATTAAATTTTTAAAATATTCTTCATAATTTCTTAAAATATTATTTCTTCAAAAAGAAAAAATAATAATATATATATATATATATATATATATATATATATATATATATATATATATATATATATATATATATATATATATATATATATATATATATATATATATATATATATATATATATATATATTGTTTCTGAAGTATCTTCTACTCTAGAGATTTTAATCCAATCATATTAATTATATTTACAGACATCCAGATAAAACACAATTTTAAGACTCTCGAAGTAAAATGAAATCAAATTATTTCTCTAGAAATAGACACTACATACTGTTACTAACAAATGAGAGTCACAGCGGATAATAATTAGCATGCGCTTTACAAAGTACTGGGCATAAATTTATGGTTATACCTTAACACCACTAAACACTGCTTCTAACAAATAAGAGTCACAGCGGATAATAATTAGCATGCACCTCACAATGTACTGAGCATAAATTTATGGTTATTCCATAACACCACAAAACACTGTTACTAACAAATAAGAGTCACAGCGGATAATAATTAGCATGCATTTCACAAAGTACTGGGCATAAATTTATGGTTATACCTTAACACCACTAAACACTGTTACTAACAAATAAGAGTCACAGCGGATAATAATTAGCATGCATTTCACAAAGTACTGGGCATAAATTTATGGTTATACCTTAACACCACTAAACACTGTTACTAACAAATAAGAGTCACAGCGGATAATAATTAGCATGCGCTTCACAAAGTACTGGGCATAAATTTATGGTTATACCTTAACACCACTAAAAACTGCTTCTAACAAATAAGAATCACAGCGGATAATAATTAGCATGCAACTCACAATGTACTGAGCATAAATTTATGGTTATTCCATAACACCACAAAACACTGTTACTAACAAATAAGAGTCACAGCGGATAATAATTAGCATGCGCTTCACAAAGTACTGGGCATAAATTTATGGTTATACCTTAACACCACTAAACACTGTTACTAACAAATAAGAGTCACAGCGGATAATAATTAGCATGAATTTCACAAAGTACCGGGCATAAATTTATGGTTATACCTTAACACCACTAAACACTGCTTCTAACAAATAAGAGTCACAGCGGATAATAATTAGCATGCACCTCACAATGTACTGAGCATAAATTTATGGTTATACCATAACACCACAAAACACTGTTACTAACAAATAAGAGTCACAGCGGATAATAATTAGCATGCATCTCACAATGTACTGGGCATAAATTTATGGTTATACCTTAACACCACTAAACACTGTTACTAACAAATAAGAGTCACAGCGGATAATAATTAGCATGCACCTCACAAAGTACCGGGCATAAATTTATGGTTATACCTTAACACCACTAAACACTGTTACTAACAAATAAGAGTCACAGCGGATAATAATTAGCATGCACCTCACAATGTACTGAGCATAAATTTATGGTTATACCATAACACCACAAAACACTGTTACTAACAAATAAGAGTCACAGCGGATAATAATTAGCATGCATCTCACAATGTACTGGGCATAAATTTATGGTTATACCTTAACACCACTAAACACTGTTACTAACAAATAAGAGTCACAGCGGATAATAATTAGCATGCACCTCACAAAGTACCGGGCATAAATTTATGGTTATACCTTAACACCACTAAACACTGTTACTAACAAATAAGAGTCACAGCGGATAATAATTAGCATGCACCTCACAAAGTACCGGGCATAAATTTATGGTTATACCTTAACACCACTAAACACTGTTACTAACAAATAAGAGTCACAGCGGATAATAATTAGCATGCATCTCACAATGTACTGGGCATAAATTTATGGTTATACCTTAACACCACTAAACACTGTTACTAACAAATAAGAGTCACAGCGGATAATAATTAGCATGCACCTCACAAAGTACCGGGCATAAATTTATGGTTATACCTTAACACCACTAAACACTGTTACTAACAAATAAGAGTCACAGCGGATAATAATTAGCATGCACCTCACAAAGTACCGGGCATAAATTTATGGTTATACCTTAACACCACTAAACACTGTTACTAACAAATAAGAGTCACAGCGGATAATAATTAGCATGCACCTCACAATGTACTGAGCATAAATTTATGGTTATACCATAACACCACAAAACACTGTTACTAACAAATAAGAGTCACAGCGGATAATAATTAGCATGCATCTCACAATGTACTGGGCATAAATTTATGGTTATACCTTAACACCACTAAACACTGTTACTAACAAATAAGAGTCACAGCGGATAATAATTAGCATGCACCTCACAAAGTACCGGGCATAAATTTATGGTTATACCTTAACACCACTAAACACTGTTACTAACAAATAAGAGTCACAGCGGATAATAATTAGCATGCATCTCACAATGTACTGGGCATAAATTTATGGTTATACCTTAACACCACTAAACACTGTTACTAACAAATAAGAGTCACAGCGGATAATAATTAGCATGCACCTCACAAAGTACCGGGCATAAATTTATGGTTATACCTTAACACCACTAAACACTGTTACTAACAAATAAGAGTCACAGCGGATAATAATTAGCATGCACCTCACAAAGTACCGGGCATAAATTTATGGTTATACCTTAACACCACTAAACACTGTTACTAACAAATAAGAGTCACAGCGGATAATAATTAGCATGCACCTCACAATGTACTGAGCATAAATTTATGGTTATACCATAACACCACAAAACACTGTTACTAACAAATAAGAGTCACAGCGGATAATAATTAGCATACATCTCACAATGTACTGGGCATAAATTTATGGTTATACCTTAACACCACTAAACACTGTTACTAACAAATAAGAGTCACAGCGGATAATAATTAGCAAGCATTTCACAAAGTACTGGGCATAAATTTATCGTTATACCTTCAGAAATACTGACACCCAGTCTCATTAGAATATTGCCGTTCGTCACCTTTCTCAAATTTAATAATTGCATACATTCATAAGGAATACGAGCATATTTTCAAAAGTTGACTGTAATTTTTTTTTCTGTTTTTTGTCCCAAGATGATACTCATATTAAAATGTACTAAACTTGCTTCGTGATATTTTGGAGTGTGAATTATGGCAGTTATAAACTGGCCAACAGAAAAAAAAAACATAATTAACAAATTTACGAATAATGGGACAATAGTGCTTTAAAATGCCTTGTTAAAAGACGAATGAAAAAAGTTAATGAATTATCATCTATGTTTTCAGGATTAAAAATAAGGATGAGCAAATAAAATTTGGTATGCCTAATCTATCAATAATAAATCATTAGACAAAACTAAGTATAAATTTTTATGTAACATCTTATATTGATTAACTTATTTCAAGTCTATTATATTTAAGTCAATTTTTAATTCCGCTGATGAATGATGTTTATATACAGTCAAAAAAGATGCAGATCGTGATTGATATATATCCATTTCGCGATATATTTGAAAATTAAAAAAATAATTCGTAATACTGACGCTACTGCAAAGCATCTTCTTTGTAAGTGGTTGGGGATGTAGAGAATGCATGATAGCACATGTGCACACATTTACATGAATGCATATATAAAACGCTGCACCATCTTTGTGGTGGCTTACTTCTTTTTCCTGTATGACTTTATCCCGAGGTTCATGTTTCCTTTTTTGTGTGTGCCCGCAGCTCGAGATGAACAAGAAACGTGACACGGAGCTGTCGAAGTTGAGGAAGCTGCTGGAAGACGTGCACCTGGAGAGCGAGGAAACGGCCCACCACCTCCGCAAGAAGCACCAGGAAGCCATTCTCGAGATCCAGGACCAGCTGGACCAATCCAACAAGCACAGGGCAAAGTACGTGCAGCATTAAATTATCAAGAGTTTTCAAGAACCAGTGTTTTTTTTTATACATCCTTCTAAAAATGGCATTTCATAAAAAAAAGTTATGTTCCGTGATACATAATTTTTTATGTATCATGGTTTTTTATGTATCCGTGATACATAATTTTAGACTTTAAGAACACGTGTGCAATAGGTAACGCAAAGACAACACAGCTTAAAAATTTCTATGGCAATGACTACACCATGTCATGAATACGTCATTTTAGCACAGCGAGATCTTCGTATACCTCGAAACTGAGGCTCCTTATTAATATAGCGGTTTTCAACATTAAAAAAAAATTGCAGTTAAACCAGCCTTAACACTAAAACGAAAAACAAAATCGTAGTTTCCATCTAACTAACTAAATGGAAACTGAGCGAGTTCATTCAAAGTCTTACTTTTTGCTGGGTAATATTTTTAATGATCAGGAAGAAAATTTTTGCAGCCAAAGGACAACGCCATACTGAGTAGGTCAATATTTTCTCCTTATTTCCAACTTAAAGGGTACCTAAATATCACTATCAAAATCTACACCACTAATCATTAAAACTCATCACAGATCATTACAAATTCCCATAGCAGTTATTATTACTATCATTAAGTACTTAAGATAACTAATGATACCTAGTCTATCATGCCATTCTAAGTTTTTACAGAAATTAGCGCTAAAGTTCTAAAAATAATAAATGAAAATACACTTTTTTTCTGGTTAAATTTACAAAACTGTCACTAATAACTCAAAAATAAAATTACGAGACAAACATTTTATCTTATTCACAGATATTACTTGAAAAAAAGACTTTTATATTTGTTTTTACTTTTATATTTGTTTACCAGACTCAGAAGTTTTATCTTTTATATTTAGGGTTGAGAAGGAAAAGCAGAAGTTCCAGGCTGAAGTCTACGATCTCTTGGCTCAAGTTGAAAGTGCTCACAAGGACAAGGTAAATTTAAAATTTTCTGTGGATTAAAAGCCGAAAATTATATTCACACCTCTAAGACATTAAATCCTCAAATTAAATATCTTCACTGATTTCTTCAAAATTTTAACGAAATGAAATTAATTTCAATACTGAAATCAGATTAAATATAATTATACATTTTAATATGTATTACAATGTATGTAACAGGATTATATATATAACAATATAGTTATCCACACATTATATATTTTTACTTGCGGAAGTGAACTCATGATTGATTTTTCAGTCAAATAACTTTTATACAAAATTAATTACTAAGGTATTCAAATTTATATACTTTATTTTTTTAAATCCTAGTTTTTATTAAATTCATAACATACTGATACGTTAAGTTTAGTTAAATACCCTTGACATACCTTTAGCACTTCCCTTTTGCTAATAATACTCTCTTTTTCCCCCAGTGGAACGGGAATTGTTTATTCTTATAGCTTTTATTTGAAATGTATCATTAGGAAATTAATCATTCGCATTGATTGTACGAATACGAGACAGTTAGAAATTTAGAAATCTGTAAACTATTTCCAGCCATTGACAAAGATTTCGTTGAGAAAAGCCAGATTAATGCGGAGGCGTTTTATAAACTCATCTTTTCAACGGTATGATTAGAGTTCGTTCGTTTAAAATATTTCTCATAAAGCTTGTTTTACACCTTTTAAAGAGTCCATTTTACTAGTTAGAATTATTTGGTTAGCCAAATCGTCCGGTTTTTGAATAAAAATAAAAGATACATTTTTCATTTCCGCCAATAACTTTATAGAAGAGCATGCTCACCGTTTTGTTCTACTATTTTCTTACATCTTTCAAGCAACTTCATAATTCCTACTTCCCAAAACTTACACTACATAAATCTTTTTTTTTTTTTGCGTTTCAGTTGCGATTTTACATTTCTTGAAATAATAAAGTGTAATAAGCAGAAAATGTTGTTCACTTTCTTCCATCTTCAATCTTTAAATAGCGACACAAAAATTCACCAATTTTGATGAGTTTTTTTTAATGCACGCTGGTATGACAGCTTTCACAACCCAATCCAACAAAATTGTTTCGAATGACGTTAAATAAAACTAATCAATACTAGAGCCATCTTATTTCAACCCGAGCGGACTTTTGTAATCAACCCAATAGCCCACGATCTGTCGCAAGAGAAGTAATTTACCTTTTCTTCAATTTCAGCTTTCTGCCCAGAAGACCGTCGAAAAGTATGAAGTCACCATCCACGAAATGAACATCCGCATCGAAGAGCTCAGCCGAACCGTCACCGAGATCACAGCCCAGAGGTCCCGCCTCAGCTCCGAGAATTCTGACCTCATGAAGGAAATGCAGGAATACAAAATCTCCTTGGACAACACCAACCACATCAAACTGCAGCTCGCATCCCAGCTTGAGGATCTCAGGAGGAAGTACGAAGATGAAGAGAGGGTAAGTACATGGAAACTAGGTGACAAAATAATTCTGGAACAGGGGTATAAGTTACTGTAGATGAAGTTCAGATAACTCTCTTAGCCAACACTTAATGCTTTAGGATTTTGCCGCTTTTGCAAGAATTGCATTTGAACTCTGTACTTATCTTTTGCACACCTCATAATAACAAAGGAGTTTGAAGTAAATACAAATAGTAGAAAATTTATTAGGTTAAAAAGAAAACTCACAAAAGTTATCGGACACTTAAAGCTCGATCAAATAGTAAATAAAAAACTTATTTTTTTAGATTTTTTTCTAATATTGTGTTGGGTTAAAATTATTCTCTTATAACAAGAATTGATTTTTTGGGGCATGAATTCATAAAGCATATTTTGTTACTTTTAGATCGATTTCGTTCCATTCTTCTTGGGTACACCGTGGCTTCAAAGAAATATTCCATCTTAGAATTTTAAAGTCAAGTTCTCGATAAATACTCGTACATTCTATGACGTTTATATATGAATATCGTGTAGGCTTTTTTTAATTATTTTAGGACAATTAAACAGTAGCCCAGTCACAGATTCAGGCGTATGCTTTGGAAGTATAGGTAGACTTTGAACGGCTTCTGTAAATTTTTCTGCTAAACATTTCAAGATTTTGAATAATCCCTTATTCTAATAGCCTCTGATACTTAGCATCTAAAAAGACAATTTCCGTAAGGAATAAAATTAATTTAATCAAGCTCCCTATTACAAAACTTTTCATTGATGACATATGAAAGACAAATAATGAATAATTACTTATAACTAGTTCAATACTAATAACAGATTACCTGTACTAATAAAAGAAGTTAAACTCATGGGTAGATGGTCCGTGACTTTAGGTGCCTCTCGGCTTAGCCAAAACTTCCCAAGACTTTTCAGCAACTCAATAAAACTTATTTCCTTTCGTGAATTGCAGCGCCGTTCCACCCTGGAGACCACCGTACATGCCTTGGAGATGGAAGTTGAGTCCTACAAGACCCAGCTTGACGAAGAATCAGAGGTCCGCATCGACTTGGAGAGACAGCTGGTCAAGTGTAACGGAGAGTGTGCCACTTACAAGACCAAGTATGAGACTGAGTGCCTGGCCCACGCTGATGATGTTGAGGAACTCAGGTAAGTGATTGCCCCGATGCACTTCCTCAAGAGTATTAGCAGATTGAGTCTCATGAATAGTCCAGCTCAGAGTTTTTAAAATTTTCATTCAACAAGCAAGTTCGACATTTATGCGATTACATTTCTTAAGTTAGATAGGCTTTAGACACAGATTGCCATGTGTATTAGTAAGCCATGTATAAGCTTGCTTTTTATCAATGATGTCTACATTAGAAAGGAGAAATTTTGCATATTTTAAGAAATAGGAACCCATTAATCCACGTTTTCTACCAAATGAAACACCTCCCTTTTCTTCCTAATCAGTCCGCAGACAAAATCTTAATAGTTCGAAAAGTGGCATTATACTCATTTTTATTATTTCCACTATTTAATAATAACAGTTTTAGAACTAGAAAAGAGTTCATTATGTTTTCAAAATTTCATTGTTTATCCCGAGGCTAGGTCACTAAGCTAAACTGAAACATTCAAACACAATGAGTCAAGAGAAAAACTGGACTTCAAGGTGACACAAATAATACGGTGGGTAAAGTCGAAACAAATACAAATAGCTCAATGGTTTAAACTAAAATAAAAGAAATTTATTATTTCTTTTGGTCCAAGTATTTCCAATTTTATATCAATTTATAATCATGAGAAATGAAAACGAAAATCAAAAACTAAACATGAATAGCTTCAGATTAAAACCTGATGACAAGATTGTTAACCTTTATAGTCGTGATCCGACAAATCATTATCGTGTATAAGTAATTATCACTGTAGCACCAACTCTTATTTACATCTGGGTTTATTAATACATTAAAATCTTGGTTAAATACGTCATTTACAAAGGTTCGTTTCGATGAACCTAAAATCCACCTTGAGAGTAGGGCTCATTCCTTTAAAGTCCGACGAGCTCTGCCTCTCCCGTAAGCGTGTTGACCCTTCAACAGCCCGAATCTATTCTCCTTTCTTCGTTCCCCGCGTCCTGTCTTTATCCATTCTTCTCAGCGCCTTCTCCAACCATCCATGACGAATTTCCTTTCCTGCCGACTTTTCTAAAGTAGAAACGCGCCGCTAATGGTTTCACAAATTTTTCTAAATGACTTGCGTCCTTTTCAACTATTGTCGCACTTCCCCAAAGATGTATATCGTTCGACACCTGTTTATGTTTCATTTGGGCACATTGAAGACGCTATTACTCACGTCCATCAATTCCACTTAGGGATGGGAGACGAGAGTCTGACATACGCCCCTTCCTTTAGAAGTGAAAAAAGTCCTTTGAGACGTTTTCACGTTTGAACAACAGTCCCTGTTGATTAGAGGATAACGAGGCACACACATGGGGTAATAATTGCGTTTTTTAACTTGTGACGGGGACGCTTTGTAGACACAACAATAACACATTTTTACAAGTAAATGATTCCATGTTTTCATCTGCATATGAGATAGCCACAACATTTACAGGTAACAAAAATTACTTTTCACACTTAGCCTTGACACAACATTAATATTATAACTCTTGCTCATTTCTTTACATTAATCTAAACACCAACAAATTATTTGACTACAAATCACTTATCTTCAATGCAAGAATTTCTAAGATAATTACACTTTTGATTCCTTTTTTTTCAAACACTTTAGGAATTTCATGGCTTAATCTTAACCAGTTAAACTTACATATTTTAATGAAACTTCCCCAAATCTCTAGGGAATACTTAACATTAATTAAGTTCTTCACTTAAAAAAGAACATAAACCAAGTGTTCATACAACAAACAACAACAAAAAATAACTATCACGTATCTTATGCACCTTAATTCTTAACACCATTGTCGTGTTGCCTGTCTTAAAATTATTTATTTTTTTTGGGCGAGATTCGTATATTATTTGGGTTAGTACAAATTATTTATAATTTATAGGTATTTGGGTGCGTTGTGTTTTTTTTTATTTATTTTCTTGAATACAACCCAAAAAGCTCTAGACAGGTTTGCAACCGAACAGGCCAAATAAACTTTGCTTCTAAAACCTTCCTTTAGGTCAACTACACAAAACAAAGATGACTGACTCCAATGTAACAAAATAAAATTGATTTATTTACAACCTTATCTATTTACAAAAAAAAAAAACTGAATTACCAAATCTTCTCACACAGTTTACACATTTTACTAATCTTTTAGCCTTTTCTCCTCGATTCATATCAAACGACAATGTATTTAATTAAATCTACACCTTTTGGATTCAGGGAGCATATAATTATTAAGCTAACTCATAGCCAAGAACACCTATTCATCAAAATTATCTTTACGAAAACACTGTTCCCGCACTAATCTTTCATTTAGCTCGGTGGGGTCTGAACAAAACAAAATTTAACTTTCACTCACTCAGTTTGACGATACAGCACTGGGACTCTGGCGTCGAAGCTCTGCTTAGGCATGGGGTATCGCTTCTTCCTTCTAGGTAGTGGGTGCGCTGCGTCTCTAGGCTGTCGTGGGTATTCTTCTACTCTTTTCAAAATGATGGGGCACTCATCAGGAAAATGATGACATCGACTTCTCTTGATCCAAAGTCACGCTCAATTCCGGGAAGACTCGACCAGATCTCCAACATTAAGGCGCATCCTCTCTATAACCCCGTTTCTATTCTCTTGCTCAAAATCACTCTCAGCTTCGGGAAGACTCGTCCGGATCTCCAATATTTAAAACTGCCAATCTTTTCATCACTTTCGATGCTAAGGCACTAGGAAAGATCAACCGGTTTCCGGAAAGCGAAACCTCTTTCTCGTACTGTCGGACAACTCCCGGGAATGCTCAACCGGTCTCCGACGTTTTGAAATTCCAATCACTTCATCCCTCTGCAATGCTAAAGCACCGGGAAAAAGTCAACCGGGCCCGCACGCAGAAGAGAATCTTCGAAAAAAACTCTAAGTCTTCTATTTATTTATTTTTTTTATAACAAAGTCCACGCCTTCTCGTGACTCCTAATCCATTCAGGAAAGCTTTCAAAAATCCACCACTTAGCCTCCATTTTCATTTCTCGGATTGGATAATCCCATAACCCATGCACGTCTTAATTTCGTCATACCCAGACCACCCAAAGTCCAGTCCACGTGTTTTGCGGTCTACAGGCCCAATAAATCCTTTACAATGGGGTATTTTACTTTAATGTCAAACCCTGGTGCCATCTCCTTATCTGCGTCTGGAATCACCTACCCCCTATCGCGCACCGCCACTTTTAAATTGGCTGAGCGTACAGACTACTGTTCCGTCCTCTAATCAAAGGCGGCTTCCTAGCATTCTAACCGAAATGTGATGAAAACAGCCTTCGATCACTTTATCTCTCTAAAAATTTTAATTTTTCTTTCAAATCGAAAGCGCTTCATCACATACGCTCCCTCCTCCGAAAAAAAAACTCACCAAACACGTAAAAATATGCTCCCTTCCTCGAAAAGTTTACAAAATTCTCATGTACTACTTATATAATTCATGACACTCAATAAAACATAATCACATCAATTACAAAACTTCTTACCATCCATGTCTGAAAAAAAAACTTGTTCGCATCATAAGTCCTCATACACTATTTAGAAACACTAAAACAAAACATCAAAACACTTACTCCTGACTCCATTGACCTTCTTTGATCATGTGATCTATACCTTTAATTTAGGTAAGAGAAGACCACCAACCTATGCACTTATTAGAGTTCTGAATTCAAAAGTTCATTCTTTTAATCAAATGTTCTGAGTGAAAACATCGAAGATCTATATGAACCATGTCGACATAACTAATCACCATACAAAATCATGATTTGCAGAGTTCAGACCCAAAACACTATCACAAAGCATAAATTCTTCATCTCTCTATATATCATTTTGCACGCAATTAAACTCTATTCTAACACTATTCCTCATTATTCACAAAATTTACTTATAAACAAAAATAATTAACACATTAAAATATATCTCACAGTATATTTGCCACATTCACAACTAAATACCAAGCATATAAAAATTTGTTGCATTTTCAACACACTTCTCACAATATTTTTGTACTTTTTCAAAACAAATTCATTAACTTAAATTCATATGTATGTATAAATTGAGTGTTCACAAATAACCTTCCTATCACACTTATATTTTCTAAAAAAAAAAATCCAAACCCATTTTCCCCATCATTGTAAAAAAAAAAAAAAAAAAAAAAAAAGAACGCGCAAAAGAAAAAAAAAAACACCTTCAAACCACTTGCTTCCCTCAACTGCGAAAACAAAACTAAACATTGCTCTCTCCCCTTTTTCAAAAACACGCGAACCCTTGAAGTCACTCAATTCCCAAAATCCTACCGCATGCTAGATTCGCGAACCACACAAAATTATTTTCTTTCGCATTTTCCCTCGTTACCCTAGCAACACCTGACACATCGGAAGGACACCCCCTCTCGTACAAGAAACCTGTTCTCAGACCAGAAATTCGTTCAACTCAGTCTGGTTTTGACCCCGGGGACCCGAATTTTCGATACTCTCTGCCCCTTAAAGTAATTTGCGACTAAAAAACTTTCCTCCGTTTGCACAATAGAGCCCATAAATCTCAACCAAAAAAAACACCTGATAACAGTAAACCCCAAAACTATTCTCATTTTCCAACCATCTACAACTTTCTAACCACCACGACTTATATTTATTTTTATTTTCACTTGTGCGGCTATTTAATTATTTCTTTATTTCATTTCAAAAAGTCACTAGCTTAGTCCATGCACTTCAGCATTTTAGATAAATAAATGTAAATTTTGGCCAGAAATTGCCATTTATTCTCTAATGAGCTGTTTAAACAATTTGCTAAATTTTAAACTCACACAAACTTACTAAAGTGATATTCCTCACGCCTACCGTATCGCACTTAACTCCTCAACACTTATATTTCGTCAAACATTACTTTCTCAAACCCCTGTTCCTGAAGTCATTCTAGGTCTGCAGCCCTAAATCACTTCCAGGATTTTCTAAATTAAAAACACAAGTTTTCACTTTCCAAAATCTTCCATAAACGCAAAATTTCCTCATTATTCACATAAAAGCCTACATACAAACTAGTTTCTTTATCGTGCGTTCTCCTTCCTTAGGGGGGGGGAGAGTAAGAAGGGCAAACGAACCCCTCTCTTTTCTTAGAAAACCTTTTCCCCACTTCCTGTTTTAGTAAACAAAAACTGACCCCGCACTTCCTATCACTCCTCACACAAAGCACTATACTACGACAACCTTTTATTTTGCGTAATTCTTAAAAACAACCGCCATCTTTCTAATACCACATATCTCTACTAATTCTACGCACATGCTTCACTAAATTCATATCTAAAACTTCACTACACTGACTTATTATTCAACCCAGGGTAAACAATCGTAAATTTTATTTTCATAGCACCTAACAACTAATGCAATCCATCCATCAAAAAGTTTAGTTTTTTATACTGTGGCAATTCTGAACATTTATGCCTATAACTAACCCTCTTTTCGTTATAAAGACCTCTACTCCAACAATGTATCGAAAACTCTTATTTTACATCCTTAACTCAGCACTCCTTCAGCTATAACCTTTTTTGCAGATTAAATGCAATATAATCCACCTCACATTATTTATCGTTTATAGACTGAAACAAATCTGACTATGATTTGCGCTTTTGCTTACCGTTAACCATCTTTCATCCACAATCACCTCTACTCTAACTTTTTATCTAAACTTCCTATTTCAATTTTACCCAACTGACGATGGCTTCGCAACACATTCGCGATACAACCTTCTTGATCTAACTCAAATAACTCCAATTTTTAAATTTTACACCTCACATTACCGATCATTCGTTTACCTATCATTACTCAATATGCAAGAATTCTCTCATTATAATATTACTTCTCCTAACATTATGCATTCAAATTCTTTATACGTAACTAAACTATGACTCACAATCCCAAACTTAAAAAACGCTAATTTCCCCCAAAATACACATATATGCACAAAATCAAAGCAAAACACAATTCTATTCTCAATGTAATTGCAAAATATTATCTGACAAATTCTATACTTAAATTGACACACGTTTCTTTTCAAAAATTCATATCTATACCAAGTACCACTAATTACTATCGACCAACACACTTGTACTCAATTCAATAATTTCTCAACTGTTACTCAAATCTTAACTATCTATTGACTTTCTCATTTCAATAGAATTTTCAAAATCACACCTAAATATTATCTAACAACTGATATCAAACAAATTTTCTGCCATCAACTACTTTTAACTTATTCCAAATATTTTTCAAAAATACACCTCAATTCAATCTATCATCTCTACAATATCTACAATATACATAAATTTTAAACACCTCATATAAATCATAACACAAGTATTTCTTATCTATCTTTAACCAACTCAACAAACTCTTTCTAAAAACACTCTTTAATTCACTTAGTTAAAATTAAAATATTTGCATTCATATATTCACACTTGAAACAATCTTAACATAAAATCAATATTGTCACACTTTTCAAAACAAAATTACACTCAATAATAATAATTGTGGCAAAATATACGAACATATTTTCAAAACACTCCCGCTCTAAAAATTCTTACGCGCTGCTCCCTTCTATACAAAATTTGTAAAGACCAAAAAAAAAAATTTCTTAAAGACAAAAAAAAAAAAAAAACTGTAACTGTTTTTTTTTTTTGTAACGCAAAAAATTTTTTCACGATTTTAGCCTAACGCAAATTATTTTCTATCCTGGTCGGGACCATTTGTCGAACAAAAAATTTATTGTGATTTCATACATTTATTCATATACCTTCAAAATTAAATATGGCAAATACACATTTAAATTTCAAACATCGCGCGCTTTCAAAATAATTTTAATGCGCGGCTCCCTTCACTTTGAAAAACAAAAAATTTTTTTATCTCTAAAGTCCCTAACACACCATGAGACTGAGTCACGGTCACCATTTGTCGTGTTGCCTGTCTTAAAATTATTTATTTTTTTTGGGCGAGATTCGTATATTATTTGGGTTAGTACAAATTATTTATAATTTATAGGTATTTGGGTGCGTTGTGTTTTTTTTTATTTATTTTCTTGAATACAACCCAAAAAGCTCTAGACAGGTTTGCAACCGAACAGGCCAAATAAACTTTGCTTCTAAAACCTTCCTTTAGGTCAACTACACAAAACAAAGATGACTGACTCCAATGTAACAAAATAAAATTGATTTATTTACAACCTTATCTATTTACAAAAAAAAAAAAACTGAATTACCAAATCTTCTCACACAGTTTACACATTTTACTAATCTTTTAGCCTTTTCTCCTCGATTCATATCAAACGACAATGTATTTAATTAAATCTACACCTTTTGGATTCAGGGAGCATATAATTATTAAGCTAACTCATAGCCAAGAACACCTATTCATCAAAATTATCTTTACGAAAACACTGTTCCCGCACTAATCTTTCATTTAGCTCGGTGGGGTCTGAACAAAACAAAATTTAACTTTCACTCACTCAGTTTGACGATACAGCACTGGGACTCTGGCGTCGAAGCTCTGCTTAGGCATGGGGTATCGCTTCTTCCTTCTAGGTAGTGGGTGCGCTGCGTCTCTAGGCTGTCGTGGGTATTCTTCTACTCTTTTCAAAATGATGGGGCACTCATCAGGAAAATGATGACATCGACTTCTCTTGATCCAAAGTCACGCTCAATTCCGGGAAGACTCGACCAGATCTCCAACATTAAGGCGCATCCTCTCTATAACCCCGTTTCTATTCTCTTGCTCAAAATCACTCTCAGCTTCGGGAAGACTCGTCCGGATCTCCAATATTTAAAACTGCCAATCTTTTCATCACTTTCGATGCTAAGGCACTAGGAAAGATCAACCGGTTTCCGGAAAGCGAAACCTCTTTCTCGTACTGTCGGACAACTCCCGGGAATGCTCAACCGGTCTCCGACGTTTTGAAATTCCAATCACTTCATCCCTCTGCAATGCTAAAGCACCGGGAAAAGTCAACCGGGCCCGCACGCAGAAGAGAATCTTCGAAAAAAACTCTAAGTCTTCTATTTATTTATTTTTTTTATAACAAAGTCCACGCCTTCTCGTGACTCCTAATCCATTCAGGAAAGCTTTCAAAAATCCACCACTTAGCCTCCATTTTCATTTCTCGGATTGGATAATCCCATAACCCATGCACGTCTTAATTTCGTCATACCCAGACCACCCAAAGTCCAGTCCACGTGTTTTGCGGTCTACAGGCCCAATAAATCCTTTACAATGGGGTATTTTACTTTAATGTCAAACCCTGGTGCCATCTCCTTATCTGCGTCTGGAATCACCTACCCCCTATCGCGCACCGCCACTTTTAAATTGGCTGAGCGTACAGACTACTGTTCCGTCCTCTAATCAAAGGCGGCTTCCTAGCATTCTAACCGAAATGTGATGAAAACAGCCTTCGATCACTTTATCTCTCTAAAAATTTTAATTTTTCTTTCAAATCGAAAGCGCTTCATCACAACCATTATATTTACAAATTTAGTCCCTTTTTTTCTTAGGATTCAAAAAGGTTAGTTATCACCAAAGAAAAATGGAATTCTCCAACCGTTAAGACCAGCCTAGAATTTCACCCCCACACTGGTCGTTTTCCCTGGCTAATCTAGAAATGGCATCCGCTCCTAAATGCTTTGATCCTGGCCGATGAGTTATTGTTAAATTCCATCTTTGGAGTGCTAATGCCCACCTTGTCAGTTTTGGGCTTTTTGGAGTTGTTACTGTGAGGAATTTTAATGGGTTATGATCGGTTATTATTTCCACCTGGATCCGTAAATCCAGTTCTCGAATTTTCTTAGCCCGAATAGGACTCCGAAAGCTTCTTTTTCTATCGGTGCCCAATTTTTTTGTGTTTCTGTTAGTTTTTGGCTAGCGAAGGCGATGGGTTTATATGTACCGTCTTTCTCTTTCTGAGTTAAACAAGCGCCTACACTTCGATTCGATGCATCAGTGTGAACCTGAAACGGTCGGGCCATGTCTGGGGTTGCCAAGGATGTTACTTGGCATAATTTCTCTTTTAAACTGTTAAAAGCTTCAAAAGCTTCCTTGTCCCAAGGTACTCGGTTAGGGATATTTTTTTTTTATCAAAGCGGTAAGGGGTAAACTCAGTTCTGCAAATTATTTATATATGACCTATAAAAGGACATTAATCCTAATACCGAATGGACGTCTTTCTTTGTTTCAGGTCTTTTTAGTTCTCTAATCGCGGCAATTTTCGAATCATCCGGGGCATGTTTTCCCGAGCCGATCCTATGTCCTAGATACAATAATTGATTCCTGGCAAATTTACATTTATCTAGTCTAGCCGAGAAACCTAGTCTTATTAGTTCCGAAAATACCGCATTAATATGTTGTAGATGTTCCTGCCACGAATTGGAGAATATAATTATGTCATCGATGTATGCCTGAGCATAATCCTTATGGGGTCTTAAAAAAAAATTCATGGTTGCTTGAAAAGTGCTTGCTGCCCCTACCAACCCATATGGCATGGTTTTCCATTGATAAATCGCGTTATGTGTCGCAAATGCCGTCAATTGTTTGCTACTATCCTCCATCGGAATTTGCCAGTATCCCCTTAATAAGTCAATGGTTGTGAGCCATTTGGCTTTGCCTGCTACCCATAGTAACTCTTGTGCTTGGGCCATAGGGTACGCTATGATTTTAGTAGTAGCATTCAGTGCTCTAAAGTCACAGCACAGTCTTATGCTCGCATCCTTCTTAGCCACACATACGATAGGGTGTGCTATCTCCTCACTGGAGGGTTCAATTAAGTCATGTACCAAAAATTCCTCAATTTGTCTATCTACTTCCTTTTTATATATTTCGGGCACCTTGTAACAGTGGGGTTTCTTCCTTGGTAACCCTGGTATTAGTTCAATTCTATGCGGGTGTACCAAAGCCGGTTTAATTTTTCCTGAAAATAAACCCTTATATTTTTCTAATAATTTTTTTATCCCTAATTTCTCGTTTTCTGATAGATGTGATAGTTCTACTTGCGTGTTTAGCGTCTCAAAGGGTTTAAAATCTACCTTAATGGGGACATTTTCAACTTCTCCAAACTCCTCCTCTCCTTCGAACATTTTGTTCAGGGCGTTGATTCGACTCACGAACTCTTTTATCTTATTTTGATGTACCTTACATTTAGTCCCATCTCGTAATTCCACAATATACGTATGTGGAGGGTTATGTTTAATTACAGTTCCTGGCCCTTTCCACCGAGCAAATAACTTATTGGTAGAATCTGCTATTAATACGATAACTTGGTCCCCCACTTTATATCTTTTGTTGCTAGATCTCAGATTGTAGTAGTGAGCCATTTTTTCCTGTCGAATTTCGGCTATTGCTCCCGCTTCCTTTGCGGCTTTTTCTAGTCTGTTTCCTACCTCTTGTAGATATTTAGAAAGAGGTTTCGTGTTCAGTTGTGTACTTCCATTCTCTCCCATCCAAGTGTTTTTTTAAAATTGACAATGGCCCTTCCGGTTGCCTTCCATACAGCAATTGGAACGGAGCAACTCCCGTCGTACCGTTGGGCACTTCTCGATATGCCCATAACAAGTAAGGTAGTTGTTTGTGCCAGCCTCTCTTGTCCTCTCTTACAACGTGATGGATCATGTTCTTTAATACCTGATTAAATCTTTCTACTAACCCATTTGCCCGAGGATAAAGAGGAGTTGAGAATCTCGGGCTCGATCCTAGCCTCTTTTCAAATTCCTGTGTGAGTGAGGCATTAAAGTTTGTCCCATTATCCGAGGCAATGACACTTGGAATACCCGTTCTGGTAAATATTTCTAATAACGCTTCACACGTTGCTTTAGCTGTTAGTGATTTAATTCGGATTGCCTCCGCCCACCTAGTGTGTTGGTCTACTAACGTTAGTACATATTTGTGTCCCGCCGAGCTAGCCGGATCTAATGGTCCAATCAAATCAATATTTACGATTTGGAGCCACTGGGAGACGAGAGTCTGACAAAGATAATAAAGGCATAAATGCAAATTTAAAAATAAATTTTATTGTTAGAACTCGTTGCAGTCTTATTTTTTTTCAACCTTAAAATAATTAAGACACTGAGATTCTAATTTTTTTTTTCTGTTAAAGGGCTCTGTTATTGTTTACTCTCCTAATAAACGTTTTATAAATTGACTGTGTTAGGTATGTGAGGATACTATTGAAGTTTTTGTCCTAAATGATTTAATAAATTTTTGATTAAACTAAAGTCTGGGGACTAGCGGTGGCGTTTCTACGACATGAGGACAGTTTTATGGCTACCAACATCTCTCTTTCTAAGCTGTGTGCTTGTGACCGCTGACTTTATAATAGCAAAAACTGCTTTCATACCCGAGTTTTCAGGCAGTTTCATCAGCATTTCTATTCATAATGCCAGTATGCATATTTGATCCAAATTTATTTCCTTAAAATGTAGTAAAATGTAGTTTTCCTACACCTTAACATGATATTCAACCCCAAACCATTACAAAACTTCTTCCGCGTTTAAAGATAAATGATAATGTATCTCTTGACCGGGATTTTTCTCAGCAAAACCTCCCCCTAGGTCCAAAAAGAAAAAATAAATAAATAAAACTTACCTTCATAATTATAGAAAATTTCTATTTGCCTCCAACATTTTCAGTTCTTTTTTCTCTTTTTATAAATATACAACTTTGGAAACACCATTTCGCTTGTTGACTTTGCTGTAGCAAGGATTAGGCTTAGCAATTCTTCCTTGATAATCATATTTTCTGATAATTAATTTGATTGTTTACACAAGCTAGTCTATTCTCTCAAATATTTAAAAACTTCTTCAGTAGCTTTGCGAACCTTTTACATCAAAATTAACTTCATTCATCGCACAACCCAACTCCTATTATTGGAAAATTTTCAATTGCTTTATTTCGTCTTAATCTAATGTACATAAAATGTTTAAGATTTCCAAAATAATACATAGTTAAAGACACTGGCCTCAAATGATTTGCTTTAAAATGATAAGAATGAGTTTATTTTTATCATTAAATAAATACAGCTCATAAGAAGAAAAAAATTACTTTTTAAAGTGTGAATCATAAATGTTAAGGATAAATGAAGTAAATAGTAAGCACTGATTTCGGACGATTATATCATGATAGAGCTGGAAGACGCGAAATGAAACCACAGTGTTATCTAGAATGTTAACTAAAAATCAGATTTATTTTCCTCATTCTAGATTTTGTATTAAAATGCAAATTTAAAAGCATATAACTGAGTAGTAAAAATACAGTATAACAGTAAATTCCCTTTTAGAGAAAAGGAAGGGATGAATTCTTCTGTTCATGAAAGCTGTTGTCTGTATTTAATTTTGGATAATTTGTAAACTCAAAATGTGAATACAGATGGCAGCAGTGGTACTCTGCTGATCTGAAACTAAGACAGCCTTCCTGTTTCTGCCACCAACTCCACGCAAGGATGTTAAATGAATTAGATAAAAAAAATAAACAAATAAAAGTTGAATTCACAAGTTGTTTAGTAACTAAAAATAAGTATTGTAATATACCCTGTTTTAAAGAAAAACGATTGATGTTTTCCTCAATTTCACGATGAAGAGTACCTACATTGAATTTTCAACACATTTGAAACTTAAAAAATGACTACTAGATGGCAGCACTAGAAATAAACTTTTAAGACTTTCTTTCGGCCTGATGTTACAGTCATCAAATTAATACGAGAACATTACCTGCTTATTATTCGGAAACAAAATTAGTGTTATGATACCAATTATGTATTTTTTTGGTTTACTCAACTTCATCTAGAAAATTTCTTATTTAAAAATGCACTGTAGAACGAGACCCTATTTAATAAAATATGTAGAATTATTCGCTTTCCGGTTTTAGACTCCAGGGTAAGAAACGTGTTAAACGATAATGATATTCTTCTGAAATTCCTTATTTTTATCACCAGTGTCTATTTTTTTATTTTTTCAGAGCAGTATTCTTTTGATCGAGTTTTTATTTAGTTTACTCTAGTTGTACCTCTTTTGGTGCTTTTAATGGATATCAGAGCTAATTTGATTTTCTCCATTTATCCTAAGAAAGTTGGAAAAACTTCATCAACTGTGAAGCTTACTTAATATTACTAAAATAATCGAAACAACTCGGATAACGATGGAAACACTAGTTACATTAGCCTTAATTTTAATCATGAAATTATGTACACAAAATATTCCTCATTTAACAAGTTTGTCTCCACTAAAAGCTATCTCCTGAATCATCAGTAAGCTTCCAATCATCACTACGTTCCTTATTTCCAACAATACTTTTCTCAATTTGAGCTCTAATATAAAAAATTAAAGTACTGAATATTTAAGCCTCTAGTTAGCACCAAAAATATATATTGACTGATTCAAACTAATAAATGAATTGATTCAAACTAATACAATTATATATATGTGTGTGTGTGTGAGTGTATTCCTTTAGACGAGGGAACGTTCAAAATTGCTGGTCACTAAACTATCTCTACATACTCTTGATAAAGTTTACTTAAGAAGTAATTCTGAAGATTTTTTGTATATGTGATTCCTTAAAATGAACGTTTTTCCTCCCATTCCAGGCGCAAACTGTCCCAGAAGACCGCTGAGTATGAAGAGCAGCTGGAAGCCCTTCTTAACAAGTGCAGTGCTCTCGAGAAGGCCAAGTCCAGGCTCCAGAGCGAAGTCGAAGTCCTCGTCATGGATCTGGAGAAGGTAGGTTTGCACCATGAACTTCAAAACACCTCTCTTTCTCACTTGTATCAGAAAAGCATGAGGCAGCTGATACATCTCCCTTCTAAATAAGAAATTTGGGGAGGCAGAGCACTCGTTATTAATGTCTGTGTATTGAGCGATATTCAAGTACTTGATAAATCTAGAAAGAGAACGATCAGTCTGTCTATATTCGATTAGTATGTCGCTTTTTATCCCTTTATTTCCTTCAGTCAAGAAAAAAATTCGTTTGCATTATTCTTTCCTGTATCGCAAATAAGGCTAACAGGACGATCGTGATCGGTCTCTCGATAGCTGGACATTTTTAGATCGATTGCATTTACACGTGTTTTTTTATATTTCAAATTGAAGTTGTACACTTTACTTACTGTTAATTTTATTATTTCTCTTTTGATTCAATCTTTCGGGAACTCATATTGACTGGAAATATTAAACATTTTTATTGGTTCACTATAGTTAGCAGCAAGACGGGCTCGATTCAAATTTCTAAAGCAAATTCAGTTTCTTGAGAGTAAAAAAGTGCCTACAGAATAAGCCAAAGCCGACAAAGGACCTTTTTTACTGTTAATTATATGGGATTTATTAAGGTTTTCCCTTTTCCTTAATTGCTTCGATAGTTCTGTTGTAAAATTTCTCACACTGGCTGTTTTCAAGTAATGTAAATGTCAATACGAACTACAATGCCTATCAATAGAATAGTTAATTCTAACTATATAAGTAAATTTGTTAAACTGACGATTAAAAAAGATGATGCAATAGTGGAATATGTATCATTTTATTTCTTTACTGCACATTTTTAACTTATGTCTAGTTATTAAATATTTTACCATAACAGACAAGGGCCTAACTGGGTTATTTACAAATTTCAATTAAAAATAAGAATTCATCAAATTTTTACACAAATTTTTAGCTAAAAAATGTCTGAGATTAAAATAAGCATCAATAAATGCAAAATGGAAATATTACAATTGTTAAACCAACAGCGATGCCTTAATCGATGAATCTTTTAAATATAGGAAATAAAGGACGCAATTCTACAAAAGAAGTATATTTTTGAAGACAAGAATTATTTCCCAATAGGTGAAGTCTTGCGGATCAGTCATAAAAAACTATGTCAATTCACTAATCGATAAATTTCATTACTAGGGTTCTAAAAGTTATAGATGTTTACTTTTTGCTTAGTTCCGATAATTTCATCTCAGCATAGCTAACTTTCACAAAATTACCTTTGTTATAATAGAGAATCAGCTGATAGAATGAACTGCCTTGAAACCATGTTGAGTAAGACTATTGGACACCAACTATTTCAGTACATTAACTGAGGATAATACCTCGCATCTAAATTTTGTATTTCCTAATCCCCGTTAAAAAGTAATCCAAGATATAATATATCAAAATTTTTACTCAGCTTTTAACTATAGTCAGTCTCTTATTTTTTACTAAAAATCTTTCTTTCCGATTTTTAAGAGTAAAACTTTGAACGCAAATATATTTTGGTATATTGGTATGTAAGATAAAAGTAATATAAATCACAAAGGCTAAAATGTTAAATCAAAATAGATTGATTTACACTCTCAAAAAGTAAATGTAAATGTAAAGTTATATGGAACGCTAAAACGTAAAATCAAACTGAATTGATACATCCAGTAAAAGTAAAATTCAAAGACATATAGAAAGCAAACTAATTTACTAGTATGTCTTTGAAATTGATAAAACCATTTGAAATTGATAAAACTGGATAAAAAAGCACTGCAGTTTGTCTTTCTTTTTCACTGTGCTAAGTTATAAAATTTAATGGTATTCATATTTGTCTTTTCGCGTAGTACCCCAAAATTTTTTAAAATTCATAAAATCAAGAAATAAATCGGATCTTGTGCTCTTTTGGGATACGAATGGGATTTCTTATACTTTTATTATTTCCTTTACCTTCTACCCCCGGGGCCCTGGGTTGCCCAAATTGGTCGGCAGATCTGTACTGTCCGTCTGGCTCCCAGGCTTATAAGAAACACCACCGAACAGGGGAAATCAACCCTCGGCTGAGTTTGCAGGAATTGATACGCAACGCTGGTCTTCAGTGTTTCAATGGCCGATACGCGAAAGAGGAGGGGGGCCGAGGTGTCAAACGATTGTCTTCTGCCCCTCAAAAGTTGTAAAACCACAGCCTTCTAACAGATGTTCAAGTAACAGACAAAGTTCCTTTTTTCTTTGAGATAATATTGCACATTAGTAATTTAACGTTGTACGAATTCTTGCCTTGTAGGCCACCAGCCACGTCCAGGTGCTGGAGAAGCGTATCGTCCAGATCGAGAAGATCAACGTAGAGCTGAAGACTCGTGTAGAGGAGGTTACAACTCTGTTCGAGAGCTCACAGCGCGACCTCAAGATCAAGATCTCCGACCTCCAGAAGGCCAACCACGAGATCGAGAAACTCAGGGACCAGATCGCCGTCCTCACCAGGGAGAACAAGAAGCTCAGCGGTAAGTGCATTTATTTCTAGAGCCCCACCAAAAAGCTGCTTTCTTCTTTCCCGGTTTGTTCTCTCCATAGGCAAAGAAAAGGTGTTATCCTGATGTTTTTACGCATTAAAATGCACCTTCTATACGTACCGGCTATTTCATGGGTTACATTAATGCTCAAAAAATATAAATAATTCAACATAAAATAAAACGTATTAAGAGGGTATAGACTACCGAACAAATTAACAGAAAACCTACCCTAGTGTTGAAAATTTTAATTTTTCAATAAAAGAAAATCCTCATACTGAAAACGGACTAATATAACTAAAAGTAAAATAATTCAACAAAGAAAGATAATTGTCAAAGGACTCATTTGATTTGACTGTCTGTTTCAATGGGGATCTCGGGGCCTTGATGTATTTTGGTTAGACCTGCATCCTATTCAGAAAGTTCTCGCTTGAGGTAACTGATTTGGTTAGGCCTCCTATTGACGAGACCAATCGGTTACCTCGATATATGGTTTAGTTCCGTTACTGCTACAGAATCTTGCATTATGGTCTGTTGAGTCCTAAGTGCGTGATTTCTGTTTATTTTTGTCTACATTCTTCCTGCTAATAATTATCTTGCTTTGTTAAATTATTTTACTTTTAGTTATATTAGTTACATTAACGCCTAATCCTCATTCATACCAATTGGTGCATGTATCATTATGTGGTTGAAAATCCCTCTAACCCTCAAAACAAGGTTATTTTTATCAATGGTTTTTAATTCTCACATTGTAGCGAAAAATTAACGTGTTCACAGCTTTGTCCCACAGTATAAAGGAAAAGCCAACTGACCCCCCTAACAAAGTTATTTTCATTAAGAGTTTTTAAGAGACTTTGTAGCACAAACTTCTCATATTCACTGTACTATGTTTATAACTTGCCCATATCAGTTCGTGTATCTACCATTATGTAACTGAAAATCCAACTGACCCCAAAAAGTAATTTTTACTAAGAATTTTCAATTTTTTTATAATAACACGAACTTCAAGCATTTACAGTTTTTTCGCAAGGATGAACAATTTCAGAAAATTTACAGGCAATATCAAATGCAAGTATTTCTGAAGGAAGTTTTGCACCACTACTAGTAAATACAATCATAAACCTTAATTTCCACTCTAATTAACAATATAAAAGGCTCTATTCCCGTATCTAAAGCAAATTCAGCTTAAGCCAAGACAGGCCACTTGCCTGTCTTGGCTTACTGAGTAGGCGTGCTCTTGATGTCCCTGAGGAAGAAGGTTGAATTTTCTTTTGAAATTAGGATGGAAAATTTTCACTATTATAGTGAAATATAGATTTTTTTTATATTCTTTTACAAGTTTATCTATTTTACAAATCAATATTCCAAATTAACGGCACACCACAAGGTAGCACTGGGTGGTGATGTTTGTCCTCCAATGCGGAGTTCCCAATGAAAGAAGCCAACAACTTTTGCGGTACTCATCAGGGGATCTCGACAAGGGGGGGGGGGTTAAGGTTTCAGGCGGGGGGATTGGAACCACTATTCAGAAAAGTGTGATGTCCTGTATTTTATTTACAATCTGTAAAATTGTATTTTGATTTTAATTTAATCTGCGATGGCCCATAAAGTGTATTGAATGTTACAGATTAAAATCAGTTCTTGAACGTTATTTTTAGTCTGTTAAGTATTAGTTCTGAATATAAAAATAACTACGGTTTATGAGGTTTTGAAAAGTATCATCATTTTCTCTTGGCTATTGTAAAATTCTACCAAAAAATAATCCAAATAAATGTAGATGTACTAACATAGAAAAATTATAAAATATATTCAATATTATATGCATATTATTTGGAATGCACCTTTTAATTAGACAGTCGTGAGAAGAGGGAAATGATATCCCTGAACTATGGTGAAAAGGGGGAAGGGAGCTAAAAAGTTTCTTGAGAACCACTTCAGTAGATGAATGTTGAAAGACGCTAATAATACTGCCACGCTGGAACAAAGTCTTAGGGATTTGAAAGGTCATTAGAATAAAAATAGTCCGAAAAATTACTCATATGTTGCTCTACAACAAAGTAATTGCACTTTTTCCGGGTGGTAACTGAAAGCTTCTTTTATTTTAATTAATGCTATTCAAATCAATATATGTGCCATGTAAAAACTATGGATTGTTATTTTTATGGTATACAGAGAGACATTTTTCGATTATCTACGTTTCCGATTTTTCACGCTCAACCGCCGTCCGGATAATTTGAAGCTTAGTGTACATACCTATGAAAGCTTTAATTGCCAAAAAAGAAAAAAATCAGATAGATATTTTATAATTATTTTAAAATATCCTCAATAATGATATACCTAATAACGTTATCAAAATACTACCCATTTACTTAATAGTTATTTCAGAAAATTTATCTCTTACAAGGAAATATAGCTAGTGCAAAGCGATTTAAAAATAGAATTTGTCGATTTTTTTTTCATGATGAAATCAAAGCTATCGCAAACCTACCTCAGTTGCATTCTATAAAATCGTTTTATTGTGATACAAGTATCATGCAAATACTGAGAATAAATCTATACTATAAATAAACATTCCGCGCTCAAATGGTAATTTTTATTTTTATAAAATTGGAAAGATATAGAGCATTATTTTTTTCAACTCCTCAGTTTTATGATACAAAATCAATGCCTATTCAATTTGCTTTCGGTTTTCATGAAGCTGATTTAATCTCTGTAGATATATATATATATATAGATAAGCAAGTTCATTGCAGAACAAATCTAATTTTGAATGTGTCATTGATTTTAATTAAATATTTTTGCCTAAACATTTTCAAATCTACATAAAATTAAATCGTTTTAAAGCCTGAAAATTGGACGTGTCAATAAACTCAATTCAAGTATGAGAATTTTCTGAGAAAATTAGTAAAAATAATAATCTCATAAAAGTATTTTGAAATATGAGGAATGAATTAGCACTGTAAAGGAATATTTAAATTATCATTTACCTATCATACTAATTGTAAATTATCAAAATCTGAAAGCACTCCTCATGGATCATCAGTCCAAAGGTTGAATAAAATATGCCCCATTTACTTAATGTTTTGTTTTTTGTTAAAGAGCCAAGCATTCTTATAAAATTACCTAAATTATGCAAGCGCTCCCCGCGCCTGTCAAGGAATTTTAAAATAACATACGGCGGTTCTAACATCACAATTTTATAACTCTTAAATATCATTAGAGAGCCAAATCGACAACAGTTAACTACTTATTCGATAAAAAATGGGCTCTCTGCCCGAAATTATGTTCTTAATAGAAGTCAAAGTAAAAAAGATTGTCCCCTATCATGATATGCCTTCATTAGAACAGAGGGTAAGATGCAATAGTTTTCTTCGAATGGAGCCAAACATGTGGTATCACAGGGATATTTAAACATGGACGGTATAACTGAAGACTGGAAGGTAGAAAATGAATGAAACCTAGTATTGCACGTTTCAAAATGAAAAACATTTCACTAAGTCAAGCAATTGAAATCGGTCATAGGGATCACAGATAATATAATCACTCGGATATTGGTATCGAATTATTGATGTCCGCCCCTTTTGTTAAGGAAATGATTGGTTTTATAACAACAATTACTTAATGTGATCGAAATGGATTCAGGATGTTTTTTTCTCGGTCTTGCGCTGTTCCAGCATGGAGGTATTTTCCTAGATAACTCCAACTGAAGTTTCCAATCCCCTAACAAATTTCTTTATAGAAAAAAATGTAATATCTTCAAATGAGATAGGAGTTGTAATAGTCGTGAAGAAGGTTGAATTTTCTTTTTAAATTAGGATAGGGCCTTTCACTGTTATATGAAATATAATTTTTTATATTCGCTTTCAAAATATATCTACTTCGCAAATCAATATTCCAAATTATCGGACATAACAAGGTAGCACCAGGTGGCGATGCTGGTTCGCCAATACGGTGTTCCTATGAAAGAAACCAACAACTTTCGCGGTACTCAAGAGATCAGGGGATCTCAACGAGAGGGAGAAAGCATTTACGGATTTAGGGGTGAGGGTGGGGGATTGAGACCCTATTCAGAAAAGTGTGATGTTCTGTAGATTATGTAGTATCTGTAAAATTGCATTTTTTGTAAAAAATTTTCTCTTATGCCAATGCTCAAATTGGAACACTGGCAACGTACGTTCCTATCTGCTTATCAGTTTATGAAAATATTCAACCTCAATCGGGTCCTGGCATAACTTCAGAGAACGATTCCAAAATCATAATACATATGAGGAAAGTTCTTTCAACAAATGAGATCAGAAGAATGTTATATTAGAGGACAATCATCGATCCGATGATTTCCAGAGGTACTCTGAGTACAACGGTTTATAAATGACCTTTAACGAAAAAAATTGTTGTCATTGAAAGAAAATGGAAGTTTTGGATCTTTTACTGCTACTGAAATCTAGTAAAGCATGCATTTGACTACTTTTAGTATATTTCCATTTGAATAGTTAAATTACATCAACTTTTTGTGCGATTTTTTTATTGTAAACAATTTAGGAACTTTTGGTTACTGCCATCAATTAGCATGGTCTTTAAATCACAATAAGTCGCTTTCTTATAGTATAAAATAACTGTGTATCAGATGACTCATCTGTATTATTTATAAAATATTACTTTTATTTTGATGTTATTTTTAAAATTTATCTCGTTCAATACATCATGTTAAGAAATAAGATCAAAACTTTAGTTTTTTAGTTTTTTTTGTTAATTCTAAATTTACTGCTAAGTGATATCATACTTCACTTAAATAAAACCCATCAATTCTTAAACAAAAATTTTAATACCGTATTATGATGGCATTATTTTAAAAAAGACTTCCTTCTATATAAAAAATATTTCTCAAATCTTGGGATGGCTGGAGTGCTATATTGCAGTTAAGTATCGATAAACAATATTACCTAATCAGTAAAGTATGATAGCTGGTTTATACATAAAACTACATTCCAACATTTCTCTACATGTAGACAACTACTTTTCTCTGGCCTTTTTAAAAATATTTTATTTATATAAATACCTATAGTTTTTTATAGCTTATACAATTATCTAACATATTATATCACTCTCCTTGGTGTCGTAAACAGAAGAAAGTTAGTAAATAGAATGAAATATCTGAAGAAATAAAAATTAACAGTAAAAATTAACAGTTTTTAAAGAGAAAAAAACTTACTCATAGCATTGTTTATCCCCTGAAATAGCAGAAGTCATAAAAAAAACCACCTGACAAACTGATGAATGTAGCATACATTCTGATGCAGTGTTTACTTTTTAAAATGCTATTTTAAAATATCCAACTGAAAGAACTGCTATCTTAATTCATATTTCCTCACGGGTGTTTTGTTATAACACTAACACTGCTCTTTAGGTATAATTATATTTGAGCTTACTGGAGGTTGTATAAACTTTTGGCAAGCTTGTGCGATTCGGCACCTGAATTTTAAGACCTACTTAAAGTCGGTGAGATGCAACGATGGGATATTAATAACTTTCTTTCAATGTCGACTAAGTTTTCTTGTTGATTGGCTAATATTCTAGGCCTGATATCTGTTACGTAACGTATCCAAAAGCATAGGATGTCATTTTAAATGCCTTTCTGATGCAAGTAATTAACGGGAACCTTGGCGTAGGCTTTTTCTGGCAACTTATTTCTGAGAGTAACATAAATTTGTGGGAGCTTTTAAGTGGGTAACTGGAACTCGAGTTTATATGCCTGCAAATGGTAAAGTAATATAGTTGGGGAGCCTTGCAATAAGTTTAAAATCGTGAGAATGTTTGAGGAAAGAGAACATGACGGGGAGCACAGGTAACAATATTTATTTTGTAGGAAAAAGATTATATTTGTCTCCTTGTCTTTATAAATGCAGAAAAAAAAACCTTTAACATATTTACCTGTATCCCAACAAAGAGTTACTTACTTCAGTTCGAATATGAATATTATTGTTATTGAATTATTCTTCATAGCATAATATATATTATTTTTTTTCTAGAAAGTAGAAATATAAGTTAATAGTGCTCGTATAAAAGGTGATTGAAGATACAAAATGTAGAAAAGTAAATACAAAAAACTGAAGCAAATACTTTTCTGAAACAACTTACAGGTATACTGCGAGCACGTATGTTATATATACATACATACATTCATACATACATACATATATATTATATATATAGTATATATATATATTATATATATAATATCTATAATATATATATAATATATATACATATATAGATATATATACCATATATATATATAATATATACATATATATATACATATATATATATATATTATACATATATATATATATATATATAGATATATATATATATATATATACACATATAGATATATACATATATATATATACATATATATATATATACATATATATATAGAGTAGATCTATATATATATATATATATATATATATATATATATATATATATATATTATAGATATATATATATATATATATATATACCATATATTTAAAGTTCACTTCTAAATATCGGAATATTTTACAGTAAGTTTTTAAACTGTTTGAATCTGAAACTCATTCGTTGATAAAGAAAAAGTTACCTTTTTAGAAAATAAAAAACCTAAAAAGCTCTTTAAATAAAGCCTGGACTATATCTGGTTATTGAACTTAATATACTTGTTTATGCTTAAAAAATATTTCCTTTCGTGACATTATTCGTTTAGAAAAAATAGTTATTGCCTCTTGAACATGGGCCAGATAAATTCTTTCGATCAATATAAGAAGAAAAATTACTAACTAAATAAATAGTTAAGAAAATGTCATTATTTTTACTCCATTGAAACGAGTCCAAAGGAATTTTCTCCCATCTGATATCAATCTGATCAATAATAATACAATTCCTCCTGGGGAACGGAAATGGAAAAACAAGAGTTCTCCGCAATTCTAGGATAGTTCTGTTGGTAAAAAAACTGACCTCTTGGTCTGGAGACCCAGGTAAGAATCCGTGCTTCGGAAAATGCTGTTTTAGTAACACCCGGCCATAGGAAAGGAAAATAATATACCTCAGGAAAATTTGATAAATAATGTGGGAGAAAAATTCTGCATCGAACATAAAAAATGGAAAATATATGTGAGGCCAGTATTTTGAGTAGCAGGTCTCAGAAAGAAAAGGTTGAGGAGTGGCATTCGAAAAAAGGAGAGTTTGTCATATCGACGGGATAGTTTCAGTTGGTAGAATACCAGCCTTGAAGTATGAATATCATAGTGAGAATATCAGTTCCACCAGACAATCTTTTATCTTATACCGGGCAGAAATATGTGTTTAAGACGGTAACTGCCGATTCTAAACGCGATGTTTTACAGATAAAAACAAAAATTTAAAAATTCTGCTAAAAATATACAGACATTGTTTTCCATCGTCTGTGTTGTTGAATAATAAACCCATAATTTTTCTTTAGATTTTCTACGTAATCAAATGAATCTGATAATGGGATCTTTTTCTAGGGCTTTCAAGAAAAATTCCCCTCTGAAATCATAAGGGGGAAAAACGTAATACCAATAACAGTGATTTTCTGGATTATTGGCTTTTTAAGAATTAGGATTTAAGAGTAACTAAAATTTGGACATATTAACCAATCCATTGAAAAGTATTTCGTTAAAAAAAGTATATTAAATCCTTTGTAGAGAACAGATTTCTTTCTTAATGTTATCAGTGGTTTTTAGGAAAGTTAACGTTCAGATAATAACGTATAATAAATACCACCGATAACGTGGATTTTTTTTTATATTTTATTACACGAACTTTCCTAAATCAATCAACTCACTTGAACCGAGCTCTCTTGTATTTTTTACCCTTGTGAATAATTCCTATGTTCATGAAGACAAATTACCTGGTAAACACAAGTAATTTGCTGTTGAGCCAGCATTGCTATACGTTTGCTTATGGAAGTTGTCCCAACAGCAACAACAAAGACTGTTTCTCACTTTTCATTGAAAAAGCAAACAGTTTGATGGTTTCCAGATGCTTTCCCTCCGTAGGATTAAGATGATAATATGGTGTAATGGAATACTTATGAAAGAAATATTGGAAATTGCTCAAGATGTCTTCTTGAATAACTTCCATGCTCAAAAGTATTGCAAAGTGACCTTGAATATAAGTTTCGAGAAAGAAATGACATATTGTAGTACTATTTTGGGTTTTACCTGGTGTGTGACCTTGTCGAAAGTTATCAGTTTCAAAGTAAAACTAGCTTCAGGAAAAGCATATTCTCTATTTTCAAAGACTTGGAAAGAACTTACAGAAAAAAGAGAAAAAAAAGGAAGTCTGTTTCATAATACTTTTAGACAAACTACAAGTAAAAAAAACCGAAAGTTAATTTTATATTTTGTAAGGCTAAACATTGACTCAAAGCAAAACTCGTACTTCCAAGCACAAATTACAGTAGTCTCAAAAAGAAAATTTCGAAAACATTGAAAACAACCATTTGTCAGAAGTAGAAATTAAAGCAGAACCTGTTGGATTCAGTATCCTGGTCTTTAACCATACCGCTGATGTGAGGAAATCTCAAATGTGAATTTCCATACCAAAAAAGTTTTATCTGAATATCCATTTCAAAAATCATTGAGTGATTGATAGGTTAGCAACAAAAAATAAAATAAATAGAAAGTAATTTAAAAATAATATCAGAATTTCAATTCCAAATCAATATTTTTTGCGAAATTGAAAATAGTAAAATTATTTTACGTAAATGCATCTACTATTTAAGAGAAAAATTAAATAATCCATTTCTAACATTTTTCATGTGTTATACCAAGCCGTAACCAGGCCATTTTAAAAATACAATGGTCAATTATTCCTAATGCCTCCAACAATACATTCTTCACATCATTATTGTTAGATATGCTGTCTATTTAAAGACACCTAAATACCTCTACGGACATTTAATGACAACTGGAACTAGGGACTAGGGAACAGTTTCACGCACTTTTGGATCTGCTTTTAACCCCGTAAAGCAAAAAGTTTTAAAGAATTTAGGGCTTTGCATTTGGGATTATAATCCTGATAATAAAGTAGATCATTCACTGTTCCCCGATTTCAAGAGCTATCCTCACAAAATATCTTTAAAGTATGTTTATGTATGAATACGAGTTCATCGTGCAGTAAAATGTCCAAATGTAGCCGCTGCCTTATACATTCCCATAAATTTCCATATACAATCCCTCTCTACTTAGGACGTAGATTAGGATAGTTCTTCCCGTTGGTTTTTTAACATACCGATATTTTGCTATCTTTACAATATGATCTGCATTCGTATACTTGGTGTACAATTCAGTATTCCAAAATATAAAAAAAAAACTCCTGAAATGTGTGTTATAGCAGTTTAATCAACTTAAATTGTCTTTATGGAAGAATAGCCTATATGTATCTATTCAACGACAACGTCTTTGCTTATCAAGAACATTTCAAATTGTATGGGTATAAACCCATTTACCGAATGTTTTATTACAGTGTCTTATACAGAAAATAACTTATTTTCGTAAGTTAGTTCAAGTTTGCTACATAAGTCTTGATTTGTTAGTATCCCACATTTTTTCTCATCCGAAATTGATTCTTGTTTTATATCTTATTATTTTGAATAAAACCTTCACCAGTAAACTTTTTTTTTATGTTGCTGATAAAACTGTATTCGTAGAACTTTTCCCCGAAAGATCCCAAAATGTAAACAGTTTACGCCTTAACAATATTAATTTCCTTCGACTGTGAAAAGCAGCAATTCTTGAAAGAGCACAAACAAAGCTCAAAGGCATTTCGGTCCTTTAGATTGGATTTTATCCAAAAGACTAATGAACTGCAGATTTTTCAACTTAATTGTTACCTAAAGTACCTCTCCGGTGTCTCTAAACATTCCAAATAGACTTTCTTATAGTTACCCTCCAGGGATTCCTCTCCAAGCAATCTTTATTTTCTACAGCATGTATCGGACACTTCAATAGAAGCAGTGATAAGGTCTGAAAATAAGCAAACTTTTTTCTTTTCTTTAAGGTCAACAGACTTTACGCGATGATAGGTTTCTGGAGACTTTCCAGTTTCAACAAGACGTTTGACAATTAGTAATGAAAAATTCTGACATTTGAAGTGTCTTTTAAAACTTACTTTCTATTAATACGCCATGTTGGAGTTTTTTCATTGTTTCATAATACGAGCGCAATACTTGCGCCATCTAGAACATAGCAAGTTAAAGGGAGATGAAATACAGTGAGAAATCTACAGCCACCTAAAATGTTCAATAGTTTCTCTCTCTCTCTCGCTCTGAACTGGTTTGGCGTTTTATATTGTATGGGTGGTTGCTATATATTGGAGTTATGAATTCTAAACGGCTAAAAATGTAATCTTATAGTTTGTGGAACTAAACTCTCGTGTATTCCGAGGTTACGCCATAATGTGCTCATTAGCAAGGGTGAAATTTAGATTCGTGATTGCAGATGACTATGGAAGAAATATATTTTGGGCGAGAGTTTCATCACTTGGGAGGATATGTCGTATACACATTTTTCAATATTGTGATTTCGTAATTTCCTAATCCTGTCTGATACCCTTTCTAGACAGTAAATAATCTCAAAAATAGTAGAAAGCAACCTTTGTTCTATTTCTGTAAATAAGCTTCTAAAATTTTCGGTTTTCTCATATTTGTTTAGCTGTCTCTGATTTTTTAACACGACCTACTTTTAAAAATTTATGCTTTTGTTGGCTTGCTAGACAGTCACCATCTGTTCTATTTAAACTGAAATGAGGCTGATCAGAAATCCCATTTTCAAAACACGTGGATCGTCTCAATGTCTTTCGATTATTTTCCTTCCTTAAATAGCTTGAGACATTGGAAATTTTGATCGTTTGCCACTTCATTCACAGCCAACTGACTTTTAGATGTTTTTCTAACAAAAGGTTGCCAAGAAATTAATATTATAACACTTAAACTGTAGAACAAAAATTATTTTCAACTATTTCATATATATTTTGACAGTATTCGGCTCTAAAAATCAGATTTCTATTGATAAAAATATAGAAATAAGTCTTTTAAACGACTTATCTATCAGCATTATGTCTCATAATTTACACGAAAAAACAATCATTTTGCCAAAATTGTTTAGAATATAGAATCTTTGTACGGTTTTTTTTTTCATATTTTGAAAGTAAAACGAAGCCTTCCACAATCCTACCTTATTAAATAAAAATTTACAAAAACCTGAAAATAAATTCCTTTTTAACCAACAAATATCAACATTAAGAAAGAGTGACCAAAACATAGGTATGAAATAGAGCGCAATAAATTCGCTCGATGCCATTATTTTATTTCAAAATTTGAAAAATAAACTTATTTTTCATACTATGCAAGTAATACGCATATTTAAACTGCAAGTAATATAGTACTTATCAGAATCACTTCTCTGGTTACTGTTTTTCTCGATGAATGATTAACCAGTTTAGTCATGGAAATATAGTATTAAAAGGAGGAGAGGCAGACTTGTTCTTAAATCTATACCCCGTTTGTCTTGTTGAATAAATACTTAAGCACGCGTTCTCTGTATTATACATCTGTATTATACAAGTCCCTGTATTATACATCTATTAAATAAGCTAAGTGGTTTAAATAATCGATGATCTCAAAACTCAGCTCTTAACAATCAATCTTAAAAGGTTCAAACTTTCCTTTCTCATAAACGTGTAATCCCTACCATTTAAATTCAATCACATCAGTTCCTAAAATCGATGGTAATAAAATTCGTCTTTTTTCGATTGAAAAGCAAATATCACTGAGAAAACTTTTGTACGTTCGTTTCCATGGTGGTAGCAAGATCAATTAATATGGATTCAGAATCTTGCAGCAGGGTCTATAGTTACTCTGAGTAGTTGGCCGTCTGGACACTAGTGTAGTCTGAGGTATCATCCTTTCATGGCACTCTCGATGATTAAATAACTTTTCAAGCATAAAACTGCAGTAAAATTTAGAAAAATTTATCTGCATTTCAGTTACTTTTCTTTTTTTTTGTACAATTGTACCCCGACTTTGATCTCAAAATCCAACATATCTCACTTATTCCCTTCCAATGCAAGTTACAAAGGTTGGTGGCTTTTCTGGAATTTTTCACCAAGTTAAATCTAGCAGAAATTGCGTTTTCCATAGTTGAATCCCTCTACGCGGAAGTTTCCGCCACGTGGTGTTTGATATTCGCGAACATTTCGCGGTATTTAGTTTCAACTGCTGATGGTATACAGTGACCCCATCTCGTCTGACAGTCTTTCCCATCTTGTCTGTGTCTATTTATAATCACCTTCCCCCGCGGCAATCAGTCTTCCTGGTCGGGTTTTTTTAGCAGCGGGTTTTGCTATTACCATCCGTCGCGCTTACAAACACACAGGTGCGCTCAGACTGTTTCAAACCGCTGAATCAATCTACCGGATGCGTAAGAGAAGAAATTCGTCTAGGAAAATAAAAACAGAACTTATTTTCATAGACGAAATATTTTTTTCCCTGGTGTTCATTCATTTCAAAACATTATGATTTCTCTTGAGTTAATAAGAATATCAAGAAATGTGAGAGATTTAAATTATAATTTGTATTTTTTTTCACTTGACTTAAGAGTTTAATTTAGGTATTTTAAATTTAAGAAAAAAGTAAAAAAAATTATACAAAAATTGCGATACAGTCCGTGAACTATGTTTAAGCACTCAAAGAATATGAGATCAGGGATTGTGAGATTTAAATCGTAATTAATTATTTTCACCTCACTTGTGAATTAAATCAGGGTATTTAAAATTTAGACAAACAAGAGCAAAACTCTTGCTTTTCTCTTATTAATTAAGCATAAAAATTATTGTAAAAGTCCGTTAGTTACGTTTTATCACTTAAATAGTATGAGATCAAAGAATGAGATTTAAATAATTATTTGTATTTTTCTTTTAATTTGTGAGTTTAATTTGCATTGTTTTAAATTTAATAAACAATCGTAAAAATTTTGTTTTTACAGAAAAATTCCACATGAGTTATCTTTTAACACTAAAAGAATAGGATATCCCAGATTATGGGATTTTACTGATTATTTGTCTTTTTCGCTTCACTTATGAGTTCAAATTAGTAGTTCAAATTTAAATAACGAGTATAAAAATTTTGTTTTGATTTTATTAATTAAACATAAAATTCATGATATAGGTCAAGAGTTATTTAAACTAACGTAGCAAAATATGTAAACTGCTTATCGAAAGTGTTCGTGGGACCGGGGTTACTATTACAACCTGTTAGAGAACAGTTTCTGGTCGCTGTATTTTTGAAATTTTACGTATATTTACAGTTTGGCTGAAGTTGAAATTGTTGACTAGTTTCAAGAATACGTTCCTGTTGATTACATCAGTAGTTTTAGAGAAGTCAGTATTTTAGCTTTTGAGTCATAAAATTTGCAGAACTTTCCTTCACTTATAGAATTTGATTAACAAAATGAGAAAAGTTCATTCAACAAAAAAAAGAGCATTTCATTTTACCAAATGTTAAATTCCCCTCATATACTTTTTAAACACAGCTAAAAAAAATTTCAATAAATAGGCTGACTCAATCATAAGTAATGAATGTGTTTTTGGTATCTTTATTCAATGATATGTACATAAGAATATGTGCAAACGTAAATTAGGCCTTCATTAATGTCGATGGTAATAGCATAACTAATTTTAGTCAGATATATTATGACTTAAATACCTGAGAATTTTAATGCCAGAAATTCGGCTTTTTGCAGAATTATATGCTAGAAAGTAAATATTGATACTTGTTATGTTAACATTTCAACTAGTTTATTAATTGGATCCTATTGCACTTCCAGCGAAAGAGAAGAAAGTCATAAAAATATTTAATTTGTGTTAAAAAAAGGGTCTGCTCTTACTCTAAAAAGAAGGAAATTATTTAAGAAATTATTTCTTTTTCTAATTCTTTCTTGTTTTAAATTATCGACTCTGAAAATTGCTAGGCATCTGTGAATGCGTACCTCTTGTTATAAGAGGATAATTTATTTAGAGCGGGACTATTGCTTTACATTGAACGAAGATCTCCGATGATTTAATAAACGCTGGCAGCTAAAATAGAGCACAGTAATAGTTTGTTATTTGTTAACAGGGCTGAACTGTTAACAGGGTTAAATGATGACGAAATGTTAAACGCTTAGTTTAAATGCGGAATGTCCGTCTAAGCGTGAATAGAATAGTCCATTGTTTCAGTCTCAGGCTCCCTGGTTCTTCACAGGCGCCATCAGTAGCAAGGCTTCTATTTTTATTCAAATGGGGTGGTTTCGTTTAGCTCTCCTAATACCTCCTTGGATGTTCCCATTTTCACATGGGCTAACAAACGCTTTTAAAATAGCAAGCTGTAAAGGAAACAATAGATCTAGATTATATCCAAAAGCTTTCTGATTTTTTCGATCCCAAAACATTTCGACACTCTTTGGTTAAAGCTGTAGTTAGAGAAGAAATTCGAGACACTTTGGAAACAATTCAAGAGAAAAAGATTGTTTTAAAAGCTGATTCTTTTAGCCTCAAAATCCCACCCCAAACAAAATCTTAAAATACCCTACGTGGCTATGCACCTGCACTTCTCCAGGAACCACCCTCACCAGAAGAGACCAAAAAAAAAAGAACTTCGTTTCTTTTGAATGCTCGTGACGTCAATGGTCACGTGCGATCTTGTAAAAACTATCAAAGCGCCAAGCGGTTCTGATTGGGCGAGAGTCGTTATCACTACCCACTAGAAACACTAGAGACAGTTGTGATTTAAAAACAGTACTCAAAAGTTTTTCATCAGACTCGTCATTGAGAAAGATTATTTGAGAAGTATTCGAGGGCAGCCCCTTACATCTGCAAGGGAAAATTACAAATGCCTCTGGAGTTTATTTTATAAATCTGGTCAAGCCATTTGCGAGGAAATATCAACATTCGTCAGCTGACAGAAAACCGAAATTTGCATTTAGTATCACAGCCTCAACACTAGAAAGAATATTTTTGAGTGGTTTCTATTTCCTTCTGCAATACTACATAGTCTAAAGGGCATTATTCCTCGTATTTCCCTCCAAATTACCAGATGGTTATCGAAGAAGAACATCCGAATCTTTCTGTCCCGTCACCATCATCCTCTCCGGATCTTCAAGGAGGAAAGCTGTGCAATGGTTCACAGTCACCAGAGGTTAAAGTAGTGCCTTTGTCCGAACTATCCAACCTATTTTCCAATGGACGCGCGAGAAATGACTCTAAAAGTGAGTCTACGAAAGATGAAAGTGACTGTGGGGACATGAGTCCTTCACCTCAACCTCTGAAATATTCCACAGATAATGGCGAAAACGATAGTGGTGAGGATCAAAATGATTGTGCTGGTCACGATTCAAAAGACACTTCCGAATCCCCTGTTGATCAGGTGGAACCGACCAAAAATGACTCTGGGGGTAAGTTAAATTGTAGAATTAGTAAATGCAATTAAATAGAGGAGTTACTTCAGATACTCTGATCTATTTACTACTTAAATTTACTGTAACTGCTACTAACATACGAAGAAAACAAACGTCCCACATATTTTTCTTATCCTATAAATGCTGGTGTTTACCTTTTTGCGATAAAAATCTATTTTGCAGTGATTTAAGGTCTTCTGTGTTTTACCAGACATATTAGGTATGAGCATTTACACGGTCTTGTACAAAGTTTAATATAATACTGCGATAACTAAATGTGATAAATACTACAAAATAGATATCGGTGATCTATAAACTCCATTATCATTAAATTTTTATTACTTTTTATTGAAGTATTTTTACATTTTTAAAAAGAAAGGAAAACATGCTTGGTATCGATAGTGAACTTTATTTTCCCCATCTTCGTTCCAATATAATTTTTAACTGTCATTCAAAGCTCTTAGTTGCTGAACGTCTTCTGTTAACACAATGTTTTTTCTTGCTTCAACTAAAATCAGTTTTTTGCCCTTATTCCACGTAAGAAAATTACTATGTAATTAATTTAATAATCTTCTAAACCGGGATATTTAAACACATTAATTATGGTCGTTACATTAAGGGAAATAAACCAATATCAACCAAGTGAATTTGTTCATATTGATGCATTTAAACTCGTGGGATCGTTTCTGAGTACTTTTCCGTTTTATGTAAAGAACTAGCTGAAAAGCCACGCTTCGCTACGGAGTACATTCAAATTAAATACAACGGTCAATGTATGCTATTAATGCCAAAAAAAATAAATATATATATTTATGATAAATGCGACGATCAATGTATACAATTGATGTAAAATATATATATATATATATATATATATATATATATATATATATATATATATATATATATATATATATATATATATATATATATATATATATATATATCGTACGGGATATTTATTTTTTTTTGATAATATCCAATCGTCTGCTGCATTAGAAAGAAAAAAAAATATTTTTTTTTGTTTATTTAGTTGTTATGCAAGTGACGATAAATTTATTTAAAGTACCAGAAAAAGAAATCACGTGATCAGCGTTTAATAAATTAAATTCTAAAAATTAATCTTTAAAAATTTACCAAAAATCGGAAAATCGTGGTAAAGGTTCGAAAAAAATTTCATTTTAAAGGAATTTTTATGATCTTTCTTGTGATATAAATTTTATAACCCTCAAATTATTATTTTAAAAGCAAACTTAAAATAAGTTACAAAGTCAGCTTAAAAATTTAATTTTTAAAAATCTAAAAAGAAATTTTCAAAAATCTTTCTTAGTGCACCCCTACACCATAAGAAGAATCGCCATGCAAAATTTCAGCCCTTTAGGTCAAGCGGTTTGGTCTGTGCGTTGTATGTCAGTGAGTCAGTTACGGAACTGTTTTATATATATAGATAAACTTCACGGAAAATTAATTTAATGCACCCGTCAGAATACCGATTTTGAATTTTATTCGTGAAAGGAAATTCTAATTTTGGAAAAAATAATGCCGCTTTTTATAATTTTGTCTTTTAAAAAACTTTAAAAAAAAAAGATAATTTTGTGGAAAAAAAGTTATTGGTAGTCATTCAAAGGAAAAGAAAATATTCTATAATTATCTTATGAAGATAATTTTAAGATAAAACTAGAAATTAATGCCATTATAAATTAGTTTTTATCATACTGAACCTCATAAGCAAAAATAATTAATAATTAATAGAGCATACTAAATTGTATATGCCAGCAAAATTGAAAATTTAACATACTATCCAGGAAGGGTTTTGAGTTTAGCAGCCTTGGTAGGTATGAAGAGATTTTTCTTCAAATAGAGATATTGCTTCCTAATAAGAAAATTTCTTTAAAAAACTTTTACAACATAAGTTAAATTCCAAGATAAATAAATCACGTTAAAAATTTGCATTGTAAAACCTTTATAATTTTATATTATAAATGATAAATAATGACTTTATAATTAGTTATGCATTTGAATTTTTTTGTAAACTGAGTAAGATTTTATTGAAGAAAAAGTAATTGCATCCTGAAACAGGAAAAAGTAAATTAAAGGGCATTTATTTTCAAAAGCGAAATAATCATTTTAATTATTTTTCTCTAGTTCACCTTTAATATCTCTTAAAACCTTTAAGCACCAAAATGTATGAAATGCCACAATATTCAAAAAATGTATCCAAGCAAAAAGGCATTAACTATCCTTCACCTTATTATGCTTAATAAAATAATTATTGATTGAATAGGCAATTAATTACCAATCATTAGCAATTAATTTATGTTATGTTTAGTGGTTAATAATGAACAGTTTCTCAAGGCCTTACTTCGAGGTCAAGCGGTGCAAAGACATTGGAGACCAAGTGACCGCGATCTGAATTAAGTTCATCTTCAGTAAAACTTGAAATGTCGATAACTACTACTGAGATGTTACAATCAATTTTTAATACATACAACGTAAACCAACAGCGATAAACACGAGATTTCCCTGATATTAAAAGCCGAACTAACCACTTTAATTACTTTCTTGGTTCGCATTCATTCAACTCTAGTTTTATTTTTCTGGTCTTGAGATCTCTTAGATTTGAACAGTTGACTATTAATTGTTTCTGAAAAAGTGTTCCAATCAAACCCCCCCCCCTCCTTTTTTTCTTCTACATTATCAATTCATCTCTAAGATTCAGTGGAATCAGAATCGAATGTTACAGTGTGTTAAACAACTTAACATATAATGTAAAGTTATTTGATTGATATTTCCAATCATTATCCCGAAATCCTTCTTACTAGAGGTGAAGCCTAGTTTAGCTTCCTTAATCTAATGATTCATTTCAATTAGCATGAACGTTGTACACTATAATACCTTTCTAATTTGTCCATGTACTTCAAGAAGCTTAAGACTTGACTGGGTTAGCAGTTCTCATATATGTCCAGAATTCTGCGTTGCCAATGTTTAAGAAATTTAACTCATCAAGCCAAAATTTAGGTACACAAACTAGAATTTTTAATTCCTAGCTTGGTCTGAAAGATCATAGATATTATTTGTCTTAATCAAGAACTGTCATATATGCGCATCTAAATCTATCAATGTAAAACTTTGCCTCTTATTCAGTAATGTAAATGAGACGCATAGTCGTGAAGTTCGCCTAACTAGAATGAGTAGTAACAGAATAAATCAAATTTCGGTTAAATCAGACCACAGATTTACTTGGTGTTTATTATTACCTTTCGCTGAAAAGATATACATCTCCAGCCATGAACCAAGGTTTCGTCCTAAGCGTGGGCTAACGAGGAGCCCATATCCACGGCGAAACCTAGGCTTATGTATATTTTCGCGTGAATGACTTCTATGAGGTCGGGTTCTCTGCAATTTTTACATTTCATAGAGTGATTCTTTATAAAAAATCATCGCGAGTTCATTTAAAATTTATTTCTGCCATTTGAAATCATAATATTTTGTTTATAGCAAAACAATTTTATTTAAAAAAATAGTGATAACTTTATCATGAGTCTTTATGAAGCTCAAAGCCGAGGGGGGAAAATGGAATCTTGATAGATTACTAAGCTGCTAAAATTGCTGTCTTCAAAACCATTCTTAAACTAGCATGGAGAAGTAACAAATCAACACAGTGAGGAAAAATTGACTCCTATTCATTAATTCTGAACAAGAATGGATTGAAATATTTGATGAAAATATTGTCTCAAAATAAAACCTTCATGTCGGTGCAATTGAATGCTGAAATTGAATTGAATTTTTCACAACCTATGAATTCTGTCACAATAGCATTCCAAAGCAACAAGCCAGCTACAACCTGTGTACGAATAGTGGAGTGACCAAAGAGATGAAAAGTGGTCTAGAATTTTTTATATTTTAACAAACATAACTTTGAAGACTTCCAGTGTGTTGCCAGTATACCGTGTGGGATATGCAATCTCTATAATGCATTTTGTATTTAAATGCTTTTTAACAATGTAAGTCCCGATTGCAGATAAAATACTTAACACTTGTTTTTAATCTTACTTTAAGAATTGAATTCTTTGATTACAATTTGATTTTTTCGAGTCATGTAGTAGCTTTTGAGATTGTCTTTGATCTGAAAAATTAAGCTTACTTTAGATAATTAGTAATTAATCGTTACATGTTTCTAATCCTTTTAAATATAATTAAATAAAACCTTCCTATTATCAAATGTATTGTTCCTCATTAAAGAATCTTTACAAATAATGTTATGAAAAGCCCCTGAATGCGAATTTTTGTTGAGGAAAACTCCAATCAAAATTCTGTAATGTTGATTAATTAGACACTTAGATGACTTAGCAGTCATCTAAAGGCAAAATACGCGTCTTAAAATAGCTCTAAACTTAAAAAAAAAATAATCTTAAAATATGCCTGCCCTATTAACTGTTTCTTCTTCAAACCAACACTTTCCAAGTACTTCTGGTTTTTCTCAAAGCATACACAGTCATTTGAGAAAGTCAAAAACTGATAAATCAAAATTCGACAAAATTAGATAAATAATTCTACATCCAAAAAGTAACTATGCTCTTTCTTAACTTTTCTAGCATATTTTGACACAGTATCTTTCAGAGCTTAAAGTAAAATTTAACTTAAAGTAAAATTCAAGTTTTTTTTCGGTTTATTAGAAATGAATTCGGTTTAAGTTTACTGTGTGTTTTTTTAACTGACTTGCAAACATTATTCAGTTTTACTTAAACCTTAATGAAATTATTGAATAACGTACGCGAAACAAACACGCACATCATCCTAAAATATTCAGTAAAATTACCCATTGGCATCTAGTGCCGAACTGGTAATTATAATTCTTTATCTGGACGAGAAGCGTGAGGTGTTGCTGTCTCTATGGACAGTTCACAAATACGAAAATCATCAATCAGTTGGATTTAAATACGGAAATAAACAAAGTTTTACTGAAGAGCTTCGTGTGTGTCAAACGGTGCGAAGACTTGAAAGGGGCTCGTTTATAAAGCTAAAATTTATGTTCTCAAGCTTGCGTAAAAGGACACATCAGAGAAAGTGGGAAAATATAAAAATAAAGCGAGGTTGGTAGAAAAAGACGAGGAGAATATAGAATTGAAGTGTGATGGTGAAATGGAATCAAGAGACTAAAGAAATATGATTAAAAATTTAGAACTTAGGAAAGTGGGATATCAGGAGACCAACTTGTTATTGTATATTTGTTTATTTGTTTTGATAGCAATGGAGTTCGTGGTATAAAGTTTTTCCTGTTAAGTGCTGAACTTGTATCTGGGGTGACTTTTCTGCCTGACGTTTCGCTTTTTTTGTCCTTTTATGAAGACGAGTTGAACGATGCCAAGGCCCACTTGGGAGATGCCACTCGCCGCCTCCACGACATGGAGATCGAGATCAAGCGTCTGGAGAACGAGAGGGAAGAGCTGAGCATCGCCTACAGGGAGGCTGAAACTCTGAGGAAGCAGGAGGAAACCAAGGCCCAGAGGTTGAGCTCCGAGCTTGCCTCCGTCAGGCACGAGTACGAAAGGAGGCTCACCTCCAAAGAGGAAGAGCTCGAGTCTCTCAAGTAAGTCTGAGAGTGCCACAACTCGAACCTGTTTGATGCGCCTGGAGATGAGGGGAACTATGTCGTAAATCAGAGTTTAATTTCACTGCTTCAGTTTCATATAAAATTTAGAGGGCTTTAGACTTCTGGAGGCTAAATTGAAATTCAGAGGTATTTTACAATAAAAAAATAACAGTTTTAACTTAAGACTAAAACTCCAGATAATTCTATCTCATCTATTCTAGGGAATGTAAAAGAATCGAAGTAAGCTAGTCGTAAATGACAAACATGAGTTACTATAAGCAAAAAACAAATCAGAAAATATTTACGGAATGGTAATGGGGGGAAGGGGGAATTTCTGAAGAAATAGAATTGAGATCAGTTTTAGATCAATACATTGCGGTAACATATGAAGGATCTAAATTTCGGGGAGGGGGGACTCTGGCCTTTGCCCTGCCTGCGTTCCTGACTATAGGGATTTTTTATCTGTAGTAAATGTCTGAATTTAAAAGGCCTGCAAGGAAAGTATCATCATGGAAAATCAGGGATATATTATTATAGAAAACTCAAGTTAATTTCTGTAATTTCGCATTGAAACACACTGTTAGGAATGACCGTGAACGCTACTTGCAGTGAAGAAACAAGAATGGAATACTAATCAGTCATTACCTAACCTACCAGTTCAACGAACAAAAAACTTTGTTTGGAAATGATTATTATTATACATATTTCGGTATTTCAGAACTGTAAGCAGTATAAAAGGGAAAAAATGGAAAGAATTCTATATTTGCAAAAATATAAATTTATTTTTATAAGTATTTTCGCGGAACATTTTGATAGTGTGCAACGGTAATATCATTTCATACTTTAAAGTAGCATTTTAATTGAAATTTTTGAAAATTCTGTATGACTTTCCCCTTTGTTCGGCCTGTTTAAGTTACGCACAGAGGAAATTTTGAAAAACTCATATAAGACGCAATATTTGTAGTTAAAACTAGTAGTAAATTCATAAATGCGAAAATCCTCTCGTTGATTGTGTCTCTCTTCCCCAAAGGAAACAGATGGCCATCGAGATCGACCAGCTCAGCCAGCGCTTAGCCGAGGCCGAAGCCAAGGTTAAGACTGAGGTTGCTCGCATCAAGAAGAAGATGCAGGTCCAGATCACCGAGATCGAGATGTCCTTGGACGTGGCTAACAAGCAGAACATCGACATGCAGAAGACCATCAAGATCCAGTCTACCAAGATCACGGTAAGGAACAAACAAAATACCGTCTGTAGTAACAAAACCAAGTCATTCTAGTTCGGGCGATTTAGTGCAAATAGCAATAGCTTATTACCATTACATATTTTCCAAAATTAGACCTTTCTTCTAAGATTTAGAGAAATAATTCCCCAGAATGAATGAATCTCTGTCCGAGTAAGTTATAAAAGGCATTTTATTAGTCTTACATAGACCACGTGTAGGTCAAGGCGCCTTGACACTAATAAGTCGATAAATCGAGTGAAGAGATTTCGATCGATGTAACGTTAGAGAGATGTCTCTTCACCTCCGATATAACATTTTGATCTATCACGTGAAAATGTCAACATACTGATAGAAATTAGTTAACTCTGTTTATTGTTCCTGTTGGCAGTAGTAGCCTTAATAGCAAAAATGTCCATAATTATTATCAAGTTTCCAGAATTCAAAACAAGTCAAAAGATGAGGAAAATGGTATTTCTTAACTCTTTCTTTTTGTATGCACGTATGTCAATAGGCATCATCAACATAAAAGCTTTGAATTTTCAATATCCTTTTATAAAATCTATGTCTCGTGACACTGTAAAGTGTGCTATTAAAATGACAGGCAATCTTTAAATGTTGATTTAAATGTCTGATAGATAAAGAACCGCTCCCTGTGATCTCTTTTACCTCGTGATAGAATTGCGATTCTTTTGCTAGAATGTAAATTATTAGCAAACAATTTAAGGCGTTTAATGGTGATGGCGTTTTAAATCTCATTAATCAGTGCATTTTGACAACTAAATCTAAGAATAATGAAAACACTTCTTTCATTATTCTTAAATTGAGTTGTCAAAATGAACTGATCAATGAAATTTAAAACGCCATTATAAAAGTTTTAAATCGGTACGCATATATTACAACCCTAATAATCTTAAACATATCTCGGGAATATTTTCAGATAAGTATGTTTATGACTCTGGAATTAAAATCTTTCTTTTTTTTTTGGTTCTAGGAATTGCAGTCTCACTATGATGAATGCACTCGACAATTGCAACAGACCATTGACCAGCTGGGTGTATCTCAACGCCGATGCCAGTCTTTGACCGCTGAACTCGAAGAAATCAGAGTGTCTCTGGAACAGGTAAATAGATTTTCTGTAGGATTCTGAGAAATCTGGTTGTCTGGTTGAATCTCTCTCGCTGTAAGCAGATGAATTGCGTAAAAATTCCCATGGTAGCTGCTCTAACAAAAGTTACTTTTTAGATTATTTGAGCTTGAATAGCCTGAGAAAGTGTTCTAGGATAATTACGACGAAATTCTTTAATTTATTAGGAGTTATGTGAGACATTTTTATGGATTTCTGATTCATAAAAAAACTGGAAAAGACAGTTAAAACTTTGATGAATCAAACTTCGTCTACAATGCTGTAAAAAATAAGTCATACATCTTTCATTAACTTTGAGATGAATACCACAAAGACTAAGTTTTATTCTTAATAATAAAAAATTAAGCTGTTTTCATAACAAAGCAGTACCTTTTTACTCATTATTTATAAAATGAGCAAAGTAAAAAGTATTACTCATGTGGTTGTTAGTGAAATTATCCTGAAGTCATCCTTTCTAGAATACTTTTTAAAGCACTTCTTGAAACTTATTTCAATTTTTAAGAATTTTCGGTACAGATATAAGACAGAAAAATTTTTAAATATTTATTTATATGAAATGAAGGGTATATTTCCATCGATCAGAGGGGAAATATATTAAAATCCCGTAATCTTCTCTGAAAAAAAGGGGATTTATTTAAAACCTAGAATTAAAGAACTTACTTTATGCCTAAATAGATAAGAAGAAAAAATCCATAAATAAATATTAATATTATTAATATTAAATATAAATATTAATATTTTTTCATTGTGCTTCAAAGTAATTTAAAGATCTTCCTAGTCGCATTAAAGCTACAATGAAAATTGATTTTGAAAGCCCTTCATATCAGCTACTCTTTCTGAAATTCAGTGCTTATTGTAATACATCTGACACAGATCCCGAAAGTGAAATGCAATAACTTTTTTTTAAAATTTTAATAAGTTTTCTTCCTTTTTGTAATGTGGGTAATCTTTTAAATACTGATTATCTGCTTTGCCAATTTAAAAAGGTACTCTCTTCCTACATTGTTTTTTCGGTATATACTTTCAGACCCTGCGTGCAAAGCGTGCTTTGGAGCAGTCTTTGGACGAATCCCACAGCAAGATCACAGAATTGACCACCCTCAATGTCAACTTGACCTCTGCAAAGGGAAAATTGGAGAACGAATACCTCTCCTTGCACAACGACTACGAAGAAATTTCCAAGGAACTCAGGGTAAGAACCTTTTCCCATGAATCCACTATAAGAATTGCGCCTATCTTTTGGCGTTTCCCTGAAAGAATACAAAATCATCATTTAAAATAAGTGTAACAGAAGCCAAACAATCTGTATAAAAAGACACAATATATAACCATAATTAAAAATTAGTTTCTCATACACAAAGACATGTTTTCATCAAGTTCAGATTTCGAAATATATTTTGGATCTCAACAAATGAAAAACAATTAGCACATTAACGTAGAAAAGTATACTTTCACATTACACCCATTTTATCTAAGAATTATCTACATATACTAAATATTTTAAAATTACTTCCAAGGAATTTGTATAGAATTTCAGTAGTTTACTTGTATAGAAAGTAAAAATCTGACTCGCTCTCAACAGAATCCTTCTTAAATACCATCCCTCTTTCTTTGGGGCATTTCTGAATGTCACTTTGTAATAGATCACAATCAGTACCTAATCTATGTACTCAGACATTTTAATACAAAGATACACAGACACACATACACATATATAAATATATATATATATATATATATATATGATCATCGTAGACGTTTAAGACAATACATATAAGTGTGTTTGGATAATTTATGCACTTACATGTTATGTATCTGCCTGTATACATAAGTTGATGTTGTCACATCCGACCCTAACTCTCTGTCTTCCAATAACCAGGTATCTGATGAGAGATACAACCGCACTATTGTTGAGCTTAAATCTGTCAAGGACTTAATGATTGAGGAACAGGAACGTTACGTGAAGATCGAATCCATCAAGAAATCTTTGGAGATCGAGGTCAGGAATCTTCAGATCAGGATCGAAGAAGTCGAGACCAACGCCTTGGCTGGAGGAAGACGCGTCGTCAGCAAGCTGGAAGCCAGGGTAAAGAGAGATTTCCATTAATGATAAGCTTCTAAAAGTATATATGTGTTAATACTTGAACATGAGTCATTTCTTTTATGGTCTATAATTCGGTTTTTCGGAGAATGCTGTTGTCAATCAGTGTGTGAGCCAATCGCAGAAATCTTTTTACGGACTTCGATTTCGACCTGACGTACTTTGAGGGCTCGATATAATATACCTTTTAGTCATAAATTACGAAGATTTGAAAGATGATCTTTCACAGCTATCAATTTTTTAGGGTCTTAAAACATGCAGTATTGCTCTATGATAAATCCAGGTTGGTAAGTCATTCAAACTTTTTGATTCAAATTTCTTAAAAACTATTCATACCAGCAAACTGAAATTAACGCCGAAGGTCAATTATGATACTTTTCATCAATTTCGGATACTTCAATCCCTTTTTAAAATTACATAAAAATTAGACAAAAAAAAGCGGGGAAAAAAAGAGAGTAAACACAATTTAAAAACTTTTTTTTTTTTTGAATGTCACAAGTTATACATACCGTAATTTTAAAATTCACTATCTGGTTTCCAAAACTGGATGAAATGATATTACTCAGTATTCTTCTGAAACTATAAGAAAGCAAAATATGTATCTATTTAACTTAATTGATAAATAATATCTATAAAATCTTTCTCATCGTCAATCGTTCTTATCTATGAAATCCTTCTTATCGTACCCAGCAGCCATGGACTTACGTTTCACCTATGTTACGGTCTGGATTGATTGCACCTTACCAGTCATCAACAAAAATTTGAGTTAATTAACGTAATTAGGTCAGTAAAAATTTACTAACGTAAATATTACCGGTGTAAATACTAAATTTTGCCCTACGATTGGTGGAAGGCGTTAATCCTTTCCTTTGTGAGCTGAATGATTGAATCTTATCAGAACCTAGTGATTATATATTATTAGATGTAATATATCTATATGTATAAAACAGTTCCGTAACTGACTCATTCATTCACTGACTGACATACAACGCACAGACCAAACCGCTGAACCTAAAGGGCTGAAATTTTGCATGGCGATTCTTCTAATAGTGTAGGGGTGCACTAAGAAAGATTTTTCAAAAATTCTTCTTAGATTTTTTTAAATTCAATTTTTAAGCTGTTTTTTAAACTTTTTTTACGTTTGCATTTAAAATAATACATTGAGGGTTATAAAATTTATATCACGAGAAAGATCATAAAAATTCCTTCAAAATGAAATTTTTTTCGAATTTTTACCTCCATTTCCTGATTTTTGGTGAATTTTTTAAGATTAATTTTTAGAATTTAATTTATTAAATGCTGATCACGTGATTTCTTTTTCTGGTACTTTCAATAAATTTATCGTCACGTGCGTAACAACTAAATAGACAAAAATATATTTTTTTCTCTTTCTAATGCAGCAGACGATTGGATATTATCCAAAAAAAAAATGCATATCCCTTACGATTTTTTTTATAAATATATATATATATACTAGCTGAAAACCCGCACTTCGCTACGGAGTACATTCAAATTAAATACAACGGTCAATGTATGCAATTAATGCCAAAAAATATAAATATATATATTTATTTATTTATAATAAATACGACGATCAATGTATACAATTGATGTAAAAAAAAAACATATTTATAAAAAAAATCGTAAGGGATATGTTATTAGACAAAATAATGTCCAATCGTCTGCCGCATTAGCAAGAAAAAAATATTTTTTTTTGTCTATTTAGTTTTTATGCACGTGACGATAAATTTATTTAAAGTACCAGAAAAAGAAATCACGTGATCAGCATTTAATAAATTAAATTCTAAAAAATTAATCTTTAAAAATTCACCAAAAATCAGAAAATGGAGGTAAAGATTCGAAAAAGATCTCATTTGAAGGAATTTTTATGATCTTTCTCGTGATATAAATTTTATAACCCTGAAATTATTATTTTAAATGCAAACTTTAAAAAAGTTACAAAAACAGCTTAAAAATTTAATTTTAAAAAATCTAAGAAGAATTTTTGAAAAATCTTTCTTAGTGCACCCCTACTCTATAAGAAGAATCGCCATGCAAAATTTCAGCCCTTTAGGTCCAGCGGTTTGGTCTGTGTGTTGTATGTCAGTCAGTCAGTGAATGAATGAATGAATGAATGAGTCAGTTACGGAACTGTTTTATATATATAGATAGATAGATATATATTTTACATCAATTGTAAACATTGATCATCGCATTTATTATAAATATATATATTTATTTTTTGGCATAAATTGCATACGTTGACCGTTGTATTTAATTTGAATGTACTCCGTAGCGAAGCGCGGGTTTTCAGCTAGTATATATATATATATAAAACAGTTCCGTAACTGACTGACTCACTGACTGACATACAACCCACAGACCAAACCGCTGGACCTAAAGGGCTGAAATTTTGCATGGCGATTCTAATTATAGTGTAGGGGTGCACTAAGAAAGATTTTTGAAAAATTCTTCTTAGATTTTTTTAAATTAAATTTTTAAGCTGTTTTAGTAACTTTTTTTAAGTTTGCATTTAAAATAATAACTTGACGGTTATAAAATTTATATCACGAGAAAGATCATAAAAATTCCTTTAAAATGAAATCTTTTTTGAATCTTTACCTCAATTTTCTGATTTTGGTGAATTTTTAAAGATAAATTTTTAGAATTTAATTTATTAAATGCTGATCACGTGATTTCTTTTTCTGGTACTTTAAATAAATTTATCGTCTCGTGCTTGACAACAAAATTGACAAAAAAAAATTTTTTTCTTGCAAATGCGGCAGACGATTGGACGTTACAGTAAAAGAAATGTTCCTCAAACTGTACTATATTAACTGTACTATATTCTTTAGTATGTCCTATTAGATTTAATTTTAATATTTTCTTCTACATTATTTTGTCTATAAAAGTATCCCTTACGGTTTTTTTGTAAATATTTTTTTTACATCAATTGTATACATTGATCGTCGTATTTATTATAAATAAATATACATATATTTATTTTTTTGGCATTAATTGCATACATTGACCGTTGTATTTAATTTGAGTGTACTCCGTAGTGAAGTGGGGGTTTTCAGCTAGTTAGACATTCACTGGAGATGCATATCTTTGTCTAAGTGATTATTGCTCGTGTTTTGAGTTTAATGCATTTTCTTTATCAAAATTCACTGGTTGAATCCCCCAATTTCGATAAAGAATTGAGCATGAACCTGACTATGCCTTTCATTTTGAGTGACTGAATCTCCGTCTATGGCAGATCCGCGACATCGAGCTGGAGCTCGACGAGGAGAAGAAGCGCCACTCCGAGACACAGAAGATGATGCGCAAGAAGGAACACCGCGTCAAGGAACTCCTTCTCCAGACCGAGGAGGACCACAAGACCATCACCATGCTCAACGACGCCGTCGAGAAGCTCACCGAGAAGGTCAAGGTCTACAAGAGGCAGCTGTCAGAACAGGTGAGTCCCTGGCCGCTTGTGCAACTTGCTTCTTAAAAACCTGCAGAGCCTGTGAGACCACACAAATGCACCACTGCCCTCTAGATGTCCTTCGCATTAAATATATGGGTTTTAAAGTCCTCTGTTTATGTTAAATGTATTGGGAGAAGTCAGAGAGCTGACCACTCAATAAGATGGGAAAATAGTCTTCAGTCGAAAGATAGGCTTCAACGAAATTGACATAACTTGACAAAAACATAGAAAAGATGTAGCACCAAACCTATTGAAAGAACTCAGATATCAAATAGTCTCAAATAAAAATACCCGACGATTAAGCTTGAGCTTCAAAAACAAATTTAGCTTTCTACTTCGGAGGCAGAACATGAGACCACCTACGCATTAAGCCATGGCAAGTAGCATACTGCTTTGGCTTATTGGAAAGGTGAATCGAGCTTAACTTTCTGTTATACAAAGTGAATATTTTATGGTTTTTCTAATAACCAACATAATTGCAATGCACTGAATACTGGGGAATATTTTTGAAATTCAAATTTCTATGCAAAATCTAAATCTAGAATGATTAATATTGATTCAAAACTTTTCTAACGGAATCATTGTTTCCTTTTAAGGCTATCCCAAAACACTCCATCTTTTTTATTTTTTCCTCATAACTTCTGATCATATTTTAAGATTGATTTCAGAAGTATTAAGCCTTCCTTATTTTTGACCTTTAATATTGCCAGGATAATTAGATTTATGCATGATTAAAGAAGAAAAATATTTCAGGGAGAGAGCTAAAAAGTGGAAAATAGTTTTAGATAGTAATAATGGTTTTATGTAGTCTAAGGATTCTCATATTCTTAACTTACCTATACTTCAATAACATGAAAAGTTTAGGGAGAAAATATATTAGTATTTACAACTGAGGTCTTTACAAGGGAGTGTACAATAGTTCAAGAAATTTATAAAAAGAAGATAAAATCATAGACCTCCATATACTGAAATCTAAAAAAGGAGTAGCCAACTACGTCACTTAATTAGAAAGACTATTTATAGAATACTTATAACTTCTCGAACTAAACCATATATGATCTACTTAATTTTGAGGTCGAGCCTATTGCAAACGTGTTATACAGGGAAAGAAAGGTGGACACATAAAGCTACACTGGACGTCAAAAGCATAATTTGTAAGTGATGACAGTAAAATACGAATTTTTATCCCATCGAAGGAAAAGGTTTTGCGACAGTCACTTGTATCTCGATGATATTCGCCCACACAACCCACAGGGCTTGTTGGCTACTTCATCATGAGAGCACCCACTGGGTGAGAATCAACATTTAAAAATTTAGCATATTAATTTTAGCATATAGAACTCCGAATTCGGCGTTAGAGGATCCGGTTTCGTTCCTCTATCCCAGTAAATGTCGTTGCAATCTTTTTAGTCTTGTTGAGGGCCCTGGGTTGCCCCAATTCGTCGGCAGATCTGTACTGTCAATCCGGCGCCCAAGCCCATACTATTCATAAACCGAACAGGGGAAATCAACCCTCGACTGAGTTTGCAGGTTTAGCTACGCAGCGCTGGTCTTCAGTTTGATAAGGTCATTTAAGTTAACGCTGTGGTCGACGTAATTTCGAGATTTCATTCTTGTTGACTGTCATGATTAAGATTTTGTAGAAAAGTGGGAGAGCATAAACTGACCGTTCGTATTTTCCTTGTGTGCAGGAGGGCATGACTCAGCAGAACCTGACCCGCGTCCGCCGCTTCCAGAGGGAACTCGAGGCCGCCGAGGACCGTGCCGATCAGGCCGAGAGCAATCTGACCTTCATCCGATCCCGCCACAGGACCATCGTGACCGGACCCGCAGCCGTCAAGCAGGTCTTCGTCACCACCACCGAGGAGTCGTCCAGCAGTTCCATGCAGAACTACTAAAAAACAAACAATCAGAACTATGTGAACTGTTGTTACATGTGATTCCTTGTTTTGTTACTCTCTCACACACACTTCAGATATCCCACGTCTAGACTTAGGAGCCTCGCGGGTTTCAAGGCGAGTCCTCGAGAGGCATCAAGAAAGATTCAACGTGACTAACAGGAAGAAAAAAAAATTTTTTTTCATTTATTTCCTCTAATGAAGGGAAAAAGTGGATAAATAATAGATAAGATCCTATATCAAAAATGGGAATTTATGATCGTCTACAAAACAAAAGCATTATCATACAGTCTACGAATAAAAATACTTCTAGGAAACACTTAATATTTTATAAACTTTTCACGCTTTTCTCATGGTAATACATAGTAGTACTCTGATAAAAAAATCTCAGCTACCTTATTTGAAAGAAACGCGGAAAAAATATATTTTTTGTTGGAAAACTATTTTGAGATTCTTTAATCTTGGTTTGCTGTGATCTTTATTTTTTATTCCAATCTATCTGTAACATAAAAACACACGCAGAAATTCCCTCAAGATGTGGATATTTTCAATTTTCTTCTCTTCTGTTGAGGCCTGCTGTAAAATGGTGATTGCGATTTCATTCTTGGAATATATCAGATATATTCAGTGTTACATACTTTATGGTTTAATAATATATGATTTTAGAAAATAAACTTTGTTATACGATATGATGTAGGGTTATGAAATCTTTGTGGTTTTCTCAGTCTAGATATTTGTCCAAAATAAACTGTGAAAAAAGATTTGATTTATTCTGCGTATTTATGTGTATTTTGTCGATTGGTGTTTGTAAGTGCACACATCTCTGAGATAACAAGGTATGAATAAACTAAATCTCATCATTTCTGTCGCAGACAAAACTTTTCTACATTTAAACTTGATTACACTTCCACAAACCACGTATTTCAGAATGGATTTACGCCTGCATGTTTTAAAATGGTTACAACAAAGAAATAACATGCACTGAGTATAAAACGGGGTAAGTCAAAACTTGGTATGTCCAAAATAGTTCCTGACTACCAGTTTCTTTAAATAAAGGTAAAAAAAAATATTCTCAAAAAATTAAACTTTCGAAATATTATACATTATTCGAAACTGAGAATTTATAGATAAGTTTTATTTCATTTATGAATTTAAAAAAAACCTCAATAATATTTTTAAGAAATAAAATTTAAGGTTCGTACTTTTCATAATTTATCTTAAGATTTATTTATTAGTTTTTTTTACACGGGAAGTAACACAAAAAGTACGTGTGCGTGTGCTTGTGTACGTGTGTGTAACTATGTTGTCTACGTCAGCCGAATGAGTACCTCTTTCTCGTGTCAAGGTACAAACACTAAGTTTTTGTTCAGAAAACGCATACAACAGTTTTCACATTCATAAAACATTTCATACATTCGATATTCTAGAAAACTCCAAACACAAAACAAAGTGCGATCCAGATGCTTAGGCGAAACAGCTTCTACGCTTAGTAACTCAAAGAGCGCTGCTGCATGACTGCTGCTTGCGATTGACGTTTCTGTGAAAAATTTTCTCTCGACTACTAACTTATTTACTAGAGAAATATAATGCTTGTTAACTGCCTATCTTTGTTTTTTTGTAATATATTGTTACAGCTATATTTAATCGAGCCATGCTCTAGTCGCTATTTTGTCTTTCACTTATAAAATAAATATTGCTAAAAGTGTAGAAATTTGTTTTACTGTTTATTTAATAAAATATTTGCTGGTCCACTTTATCTCTCAAGATTCATTTTCACGTCGTTGTGGAAGTGTTTTTTAAAATTGCGAGAATAAAGTAGCATTCTTTTAAACTTAAAATCATCAGTGATACAGCTTCATACTTCTGATGAGTTATAATAAATTTTTTTGCTTTAAAATGGACAATACGCATTCCGCTGATGAGAAATACGGATGTAAGAATAACAGTTCTGTTGAATGTATAAGATGAGAGCATTTTTACAGGTAGTTTGGATAAAACTTTTTTAGCTATTGGAAACTGTTTATTTGAAAAGGTATGGAAAAATAATTTACTAAGATAGTGTCAGCATTGAAAATTCTTGATAAGTTTGAAATGTATTTTAGAAATACATTTTGCACATTCAGTCTTAAAAAATCCGACACGTGTTATGTTAGTCTAGACTGATGAATTAATAAAAAATGTTTAACAAATCTTTGAAACAGAACTTTTTCCAAAGTCACATTTAAAATAACATTTCCTCTCGTAATTTTTACTTCATTTTTTAAAAGTATACATTATTTAATAATTCAGAATTAATGAAATAACTTCAAACAAGATTTAATTTTTGAGGTTACAGTTCGGTCAGATGTTATTTTCTTTTAAGTAAAGATAATAAGAAAAGACAAATTCTGAACTTTAGTTAGAGTGAAAGAGATACAAAACTTCAGTTTTTACTTAATGCAAAAGAAACTTTTTACTGAATTTTACTAAAGGAAAAAGATTTGAATGAAAATAATCTAATTTTCCCAGAAGAAAAAAAACAAAGATATACATTTGCAACGTATATGAACTTGAAATAATTTTCTGAAAAAAGAGAAAATGCAATAAATTTCATTAACTCCTTGTGCATCAAAAGTTGAAAATTAATAAATGAGTCATGATGTATTAAATTTCATTATGATAAACTATTCATCAAATGCCGGGGAATATGCAAAAAAAATTAATACTCTAGTGTAATAATTTCGGGCCTTATTTGACCTAATAAGAAAGCTACAACGAAATTATTTTTCTCTTAGTTTAATTTTTCTCACATTTTTGAAAAAAGTTAGATAAATTACAGATAAGATTTTAAACATAGTGTTTAGAATGAATAAGGATTTTTAGTATTAACTAGAGTTAACTTGAAATATCTTTCTGCTGCACATTTGGGACAAGATTTTAGAGAAAATTCATGTAGGTTACTTTGTAGATTCATTCAGTTCCACAACTTTATGAGCTTCATATTAACATTGTATAATTCCTCTTACCTTAGAACAACCCCTCTTTCCCTTCCCTAAAAGACTTATTTCATGGTGTAAAATATATTAGAAGCCACAAAACTTAAATTCTCCGAGCCAAATGACGTTCAACCCTCAAAGTAATTATAGAAGATAAAAAAGTATATTCTGACTACAAAATGGGACCACGTCACATAAGCGTCACTCTAATCGTATCCCGCAAACTTAAATTATTAATATAATATTAGAAGATTAATTGCATAAAATATCTAACAGAACAAATAAAAAGAACTAAACACAGAGCCATAACCCGTATTAAATCAAGTAAATAAACGAGTCTAACCTAAACTAAGTAAAACTCAACATAGAATAAATTCTCTATTAAACAAATTTAAAGTGCTTATATTTTAAACCTCTCATCGGTTGAAGAACAGCAAAATTGGCTAACATAATTTACTGACATTCTTTCACTGATTATTCACTATTAGTTATTCAAAGATTTTCCCAATTCATAGCTTTAAAGAGTCATTCCTGCCTCAGAAATCCAGTTTCTGTCTGTGATTTGGTTTGGATGATTTGGGTGACTCTCCGTTATATGCCGCTCGAAGGCTGAACAGACGGGATCTACAGCCGTTTCTGAAAAGGTGAAAACAAACATGTCATCCTCAAGATTCTGACAGAGGATTCTAAACTTTATATATTGGAAATTTTATTGTTTACACATAAACTTTAAGATCTCGAAGTATACGGCTTAATTATGCTGCTACACCTTTCTCTGCAAAACAATTAAGTTCCAAATTATAAATAATGACATAGAGTTACCTTAAACTCTATGTCATTATTTATAATTTGGTATTATTTATAAAAACTTTATTGTTATTTATAAAAACTTATTATTATTTATAAAAACTTTATTTATAAAAACTTGTCATTATTTATAAAAAATATCACTTACATTTAATTACTGTTCTCATAGTTTACAGTTTTTTCCAGTTAATTTTTAATCATAGGTACATAACTGTACAATCATTACAGTTATTTATCAATTATCTAAGATTTATTTATTGATTACGTGAGAAAGGCATATTTACTAATTCTGCTTGTTGCATCTGAAAATAAATGTTTAAATTCCGACGGCGTGTTTTTGAATTTATTTTTGTTTCGAATTATTAGCAAATGCCCATGCAGATTATATAAACTCCCAGTGTTAGTTTTCCTATAGCAGTTGTCAGACTGTCTCATAAAGTATGGTTTTAAGGTTCATTTAACTAAATCCCTGAAAACAGTATCGTAAGACTATTTTAAGTCAAAATGTTGGATTATATCTTCATTTTTTTAAAATTCATCAAATCTCTTAGCTGTTTCCTCATCTAAGAAGTTTCGTTTCTAGATAATCCACCCTCCAATATTCTTGCCTAAATTATCGGGAATTATTACCCGAGAAAAGTCGTTCAAATTGATAATTCCTTGTATCTCCAGTATTATTCACTAGGAAGAGCGTTGACTCGATGTTAAAAGTTAAGTTCAATACCCTGACCTGGCAATTGGTTTTGACGGTAGCGCCGGGTCTTTTGCAAAGTGATAGAAAGCTAAAAAAGTAAAATAAAGTCTGTTAGAAGATGTATGTAATACCCAGGTTTAATTCCGACTCTTGCAATCAACCATTATAAGAGTTTTGAAAGAATATGCATCTCTAGCTTATCGAGTTCGGAAAAACTTAAAAACATTCCTTCGACATTGAAACATCGGCTCTCAGATACAGCAAACACAATTAAAAAATATTCTGCTGAGTGAATATATAAATATTTTAACCACATCTTAGCAAGATACTTTATTATCAACTGTATCAAATTAAATTCTAGCTTAAGTTGTAAAATTTAAATTATCTCTTAATTCCTGGGAACTCCATACAAACGTGGTCAGATTTTAACACTACAGAGGCACGCTTACATTCTTCATAAATTAGCTCCAATAAATTATTTTTAAAATCTTAGGGATGTACTTTTAGATGGGTCCATAAGTTATTTTTTCCATTTTAGGCGTTTATAATTATGTTTCAAATAAAATGTTATTAATAACAACATTCTGTTGGGTGGATAAAACAGCATAACTTGTCCCATACCTAATTATCTGAAATAAAAAAACCTTTCACAAGACAGTAGACTTGATGAGGCTAACTAAAATGCCTTTATTTTTCTTATTTTACATAAAAAACATAGTAAAAAAGGGGGTCGATTTGATCCGATAGCTTGGAAGAAAAATATTTACAAAACTTAACCATTAAACAAAAAAGGAATACAGATAAGCGTATCATGAACGGGAGAAAATTAACCTACTTTAATTTTAAAAAAAAAACCTACTTAAACTGAATGGTAAAGCTTGGGATAGGTACAGGAAGAAAGAAGGGATACAAGCTTAATGGCTCGACAATACGTCGCAAACACATCTAAATATCAAACTTGCTGCGAAAACAGCTACTAACACAATGGCTGAAAGCCCCAACTCACTCGCAGAATAGTTACTGCTTAAAACACCCACTCGCTGAAAAAATACGTACATCTTAAATACTTGTTGTATTTACTTGTACAAACCGCATTGGCTGTGACGCGAGAGCTTCGTAATTCCAGTCCTGCCTTCAAAGTTGAAAAATCTGCATATTTATTTTAAACCATCCGTTCATGACACGTTTTTAAATATCGCGTTTTCCGACGAAGAGAAAACAAATACTACACATTCTATGAAATTATTATTGAAATATACCCTTAATAATTCTTACCTCGAACCTGTCACTGAATATTAACTTCTTTAAAATCTACATTTCGACTGTGCACATAAAAAGTGACACATCTCAAAAATTCTCCTTTTTTGATTTAAATAATATAAAATGTAAAAAAAAATCTATTTTAATCAGAAAAAAATGACATAAAAATAGTTCATAGAATACTCGGTAGAGAGGTCATGTGTCACTTCGCCGCTGCTTGAACAATATTTTAAATTCGTTCTCCTGAAAAATAAGGATTTTTGAGAAGTGTCACTTTTCTTGGGCACCGACGATTTGGTAAATTTCTACATTTTAATTGGTAAATTTTCCTGGTAATATTGATTTTAAATTTTAACTATAGCATAGCAAAATCTTTTTTACCATAATTTACAATGTTATGATATGCAACAAAAACCAGCAGGCATTTGCAGCGTTATGCATTCAAAGTGAAAAATTAACTATTCAAGGATTTAAAAACATCTGTCCGTAGCAAACTATATTTTCTGAATAAAATTACTTGCTTCGTAATAAATATTAACCAGAACACTGCTATTGTCCGAAAAGAGCTTTGGCAACAATAACCGAATAACAACTGACTTTATTCAGAATGAAAATATCAAAATATTGATATCCTCACCCAGTACCTTTTCACAGAAACACAATTGCAAATAAATGCCAGAATGATACCTGTACATACTTGTATTTCATTGAACTGAGAAAAACAAGATTTCTACTCATCTATATTTTTCAAGCAATAAGATATATCTTGAATACATTCGGTGAAATCAGAAGTAAATATTTTTGTCTCAAAACGCTGCTTTTGTGAAAGAAGAGATATCAATCTCTCATCAATTTTGAATGGTACTTCAAAGAGGGAAGATAAAATGATTGACACTAGGTAATAGACCTCAAAATCAATATTTCTCACACACCGATTAAATGACTTTCTCTTATATTCGCATACAGGAAGCATTAATACTTTGATAAATACTTTGAACGAAATTTTTGATGAAGACCTTTTTTTATGAATTTTCGATAAATATATTTCAGTACAGCGATGACAGATATTGAAGAATATTCAAAAGCATATATTTTTACTGAAGGAATAGGGACGATAAACATGCCATTAATATCTTGAATAAATAAAATAAAGCCATAATCGATAAGTAATTTGCTTGAATAGAAATGAATTATACACCATGAGTCAGGAAAACGGTCAACATTTTAACGATATTGATCCAACGTTTTCAATTTTAAACTTATCGTTGCAGCCGATGATTGGCGATTAATGCTGTCCATTACCTTAAAAATGAAAGAAGGCACGAAAATCTGGACCTTTGCATATAAGCCATTTTGTGGCCAACATACGCAGGGAGAAATCAAAGAAATCGCACAGCTGGAAGGTTGAAGGTATAAATTATGCCAATGTTCAAAGTTTGATATCAGTTACAGCGATAAGTAATTACAATTCTCTGAATATTTCAAAAATTAACTTTTTACGTACTAGATTTTCCCTTTACTTCTTTTAGATTTTACCATAAGTGAGTGTACTGATCCCTCAAGTCAATAAAGAAGAACATGTAAGAAGGATATAGATTTAGTCATTCTTCATTTCAGCTCATCTGATAATACTGAAGTTTTAGGTACATGCAAAGAACTTAACATCTGTTGACAATCGTAGTTCTCCAATCCCGGTGTTAATCTAAGGAGAATATTCCTCTTAGAACTTTACTAATCACGGATTAGCAATGGACGCATTGCAATAGAAGGCGATGGAAAGTTTTCAGGAGATTGTGAAATATTTCAGTGACGGAAGCAACGTATTACTTAAGAAGAATTCCCTCAACCAAGGATAATGATGATGTAAGTGGCATAACGCCTGGAAAAAAAGGGGGCATATTTATTGTATATTTTTGAATTCTGTTTTCTGCATTTAAAAAAATCTTTTTCCAAAAATCTTTTAAATTTCATTTAATTTTTCAAAAAAAAGCTTCAATATTGTCGCAATAGAGATCAATAATTAAATGCCCTGTAAAACACAAACCATAGGAAAATTTAATATTTTAAAAACCAGGAGCTTTTTTACTTTAATCGTTACGTTCATTTTAAGAAACATGCATTTGCAATCCTGCGATAAGAATAATTCTTAGAGAAAAATTACCCTAACTTAACGCCATGATTGAAGATCTACGATGTCAACTGGCTCCCCGACTAATACATCAAGGACAAATTGCTTAAAGGGTAGGTTAGGCCACCTAGTTGCTAATTGCTCATACTTTGAAGGTCAGAAAACTTTGCTAAGGATATAATTTAAATGCAGGAGGAAAATGTACTTTAAGGCACCTGTAAAGCTGATTCCAAATAACCTCAAATTTCCATCTTCAGTACAATATTATTTGGCATTTTGTAAAATGCTTGGGAACTTTTGGTCACTTAGCCATTCACTGAAACAAACAATAAATGACTTTCTCATTAACTTTAATTTAGCGTTCAACATTTTAAATATTAAACGTTGATATAAAATTTCACAATTTACATATCTCTTACGTACTTTACTATTTAATTTAAGTTATACTATTTAGATTAATTGACTCCTAGAATAAAATGTAAGGATTTTATTAACACAGTAATTTCTTTGTCTTTTCACCATTAGATACAACAAAACCGTACAACGGATTCTTGGGCATATATTAGAGCTCAGTTAGTGAAGTCTGCCCTTTACCAGACTTCTTGCCTCTGTCAAACTGCCTCACCATCGCTTCCTTATTAATCGACAACCTTCTCTATTTCTGTCTAATTCTACAATTAAAATTATAGATATTCTTACTGTCCTGTTTGTGTGGTCTTTTAACGTTTTCCTGAATGTTTATTAATCTGCTACTACTTTTATTACTGTTTTTTTTGGTTTGCACTTACTTCACTGTTTTCTTAACTTTGCTTACCACTTACTATTTGCTTACTTTGCTATTGGTCATTGGTCAACTACTTTTGTAAACCCAGGAAATCTGGATGTCATCTCTTGTCATCTCTATATGCTGGTACTCCCTCCAAACCAAATGATACATTTCTCTAGGCGGAGCATGTGTGCTTTTGTTGTTCTTGCTAGCTTTGTACTAATAAAGGTAGTCATAGCCCCATGCTTTCAGACTCTGGCCAGCCACTCCCAAGTAGTTTCCTCTTTGCCTTTGTTTGTGTTCGCCGCTCTCTTAAGTATTTGTCAGTTTACCCTCTACGTGTTTTGTCCAGTGGCGGATCATTGCACAGGTGCAAGAAGCGCTTGGGACCTCCAAAAGTTAGCAGCATCAAAGAGATGCATTCTGAGAACCTCAGGCAAAGATATCTCTTCATCTGGCTTATTTGCCGCTAGTCGAAAGACAAACGGCGTAGTACAGGCTTGTACTACTTAGTAACTGACCAATAAAATTTCCTTTTAGATAACTAAAATATCTTAAGTAATAAATAATATTTATTAATAGTATTTAGAACAAGAGGGCCTCAATGAAATTGCGCTTGGCGGCCTTCAAATGCTTTATTCGTCACTGATTTTGTCCACTATTTTCGATGGTCTTCCCTTCAGATCTGTTTGTCTTTTCCCTTTCGTTGTTCCTTTCCGAATTACCTTCCCCGTATTACCTTATTTTGAGTGAGAAGGGGTCATGGATGAATTTAAATTGAAGTTTCTTCTAAGACTGAAAGAATCAAGAATTTATTAAGATTCTTGACATGATTGTTAAGCTGAGCATTTGTAGGTGGCAGAGCCTGCAATTGTCTGTAAGAAAACCACGATTACAATTTCATTTATTATACATATGTTATGCAGACACAAAACATGAAACGAATGCTGTACTCCGCAAAATGGTTAAGCAAGGAACACCGTCTAGCCGTGAGACAGTATATCATTGGAAAGCAGACTTGGTGTTTTATTATATTGTCCAACTACAAACTAATGTAAGTGATTTGAAAACATTTGTGATAAGCTAGACTAATAATAATAAAAAAAATAATAATAAACAGTAAAAAAAACTGGCTTCGAGATTTTGAAATACGCATGAAGGTTTTGTTGTTTAATTCCAAATTCTTTATTTCCTCTATTAAACATCACCAAAGTACTGCTGCTTGTTTTATTAGAATTTTTGTAAACTTCAAAAAGACAGAAATGCTAAATGATAACAATAACATCTTGATGCGAGTAAGTTAATTAACTGGGTACAAAATGGCGTGTGATTAAAATTTGGGCACTTATAATAACAGTTTGCAAAAGCTCCAATAGCTTTGCCACTATCGTAGATTGTTTGACAGTGTAAGGTCATGTTTTGCAACAGGAGCCATTATTGTAGGAATTGAAAGCTTCATATTATTTCTTCTATTATTATCATTTAAGCGGATAAGTTTCCCGTCCGGTTGATAATGTCGTGAATAACAGCCACTGTCGTATGTGTTGTCGCAAGCAGTGAGGAATGTATCAACTATTTCTTTAAACCAGTTAAAATAATTTAATCCTGTGCAAAATATTTTTGCAATCATGTTGTCACCCAGTACAGGCCCAAGCAACTCTCTTACTCACACCCTATACGCTCATTGTAGCTCACCAACAAGCGACCCCTTACATCCTCGTGCCTTCCACAAACCCGTCTCGCACTCAGAGATATTAATATTTTATTGTTGAAACTCTGTTTGCGACTTGAGAAGTTTCAGAAATAATGTCTAGTGCAGTCTTCAGATGTTAAATAAGGAATGTCAGCGCGGGAAGGGGGGAAGGATAATTTAATTATTTCTAAGCTCCTTGAAACTGAAGTTTCATTTTTTTCTTCTTCCTTTTTTTCTTTTTTTTTAATAAATTATTCCGTGGTAGTAGTGGTTTAGTGGGGCGTCTTCAGCTCTACTAAAACCAAACGTTCCTTCTAAATACGCGTATTGACTCAACTCTATTATCACAAGTAACACCAATTTAATCCCCGACATTGTTTATACTTTCCCTTTACATTACTGTGGTGGCATGACCATAAGCTTGCAAAACACTCTTGCTATCTATGCTACACCTAAATACCCCTTCAGCCGTCTAGATCACAGTTTCTCAACCTTTTTCCGTTCGTGGCCCCCTTTCGATTTTGTTTTTTCTCCCGTGACCCCCCCCCCCCCTTCCCGATCCACGGGGAGTAAGGAAACTCTATTAAAGTGGGTTTTTATTTTTTTTAACTGGAACATGTTTATATTTTTTTATTATTTAAACAAAATACAATTACATAAAAATTCATATTTTAAGCATTTCTAGATTAACATGACCCCTGCGTTTGATGACCAACTATAAACATTTTTATATCCGATTCTATTTCTGCACGGGATAGCAGAAAAGCACCTCTGTCCACTATGTTAAATCGATTCCGCGTTTACCTGAGAAAGTTACTCACCCAACAGAAACCAGGTTCTGCCAAATAAGAAGTAAGAAATTCTATGCAAAACAATTTTGCTTTATCCCAAAGATGTTGAAAATTTTTCGATATTTTACTCTTTATCAGAAAATGGTGCCTTTCTTGACTGAAAGTAACTTTGGCTACTATGTCGCTTTGCAGCATTATGAATGCTTCATTTAAAGAAATGTTAGCATCAGCAGCACTCACTGCAAAAGGATCAGCAACCCAGGCTGGAATATTCATGTCCAGCAGACCAACGGAAATGAACTTCCGTATCATTCTAAAGCTGCCTCAAATTATCCACATACACAATTATTTCATCCCCTTTCAGTTCATCATTCTCTGCTACCAAAGAGGAAAACTGGGCGTATTAAACATCTGTAAAATACCCTATGCTGCACTTTGTTTCGCTCTGTGGTCCTCTAATTTTGTGCCATGGCCCCCTTGGAATATCCTAAGGCACCCAGGGGGCCCTATGGCCCCCCGGTTGAGAACCTCTGATCTAAGTCAACCTTTCTATTATTAATCTAAAAAACCAAACTCTCTTTCACCTGATATTTTTAAGCTTTTTGTAACAGGGAAACATTATACATGCTTTAGAAATATCCATTGGCAATACAAGAAATAATTAGATATAAAGATACCAACACAAATCCGGAGAGTAAATAAAAATGATAAATGAAGTCTGCTCTCTAAATCTGCTACAATTAAAATTTATTTTCAGTGATATAAATCTCTTAACTGATTGAAAGTTTCTTGAATAAATAAATGCCTTTTATATCATAAGTAAATAAATTCGAAAAACAGAAGTTTGTCAGACGAAATATGAACTTTAATAACAAATGTTTTTGAAACTTATTTAGTTTCGAAGAAAATGAGCTTGTGAAAATTATTTTTGCAAATATCACATTGAAGTTTTGAAGCTTAAATGGAAAGAAAATAATGTGTTACTTGTTAGTTTAGAAACAAAATGGATGAACCTGAACTTGTCCTATTTTTACCGTATTTACTATCTAAGTGTATAACATTAACATACAAAAATAATTACCTGTCAATAGTTGGAGGTTACTCGTATACTGCCTCTGACAACCTTATCTAGATCAGGCAATGTCTTGGTCGATAGCTGTAAAATATCAGCTTGATGATTCCCTTAAAAACGGCAGAGAGGAAACGCACTGCATACAAATTCTTCCCAGTCAGAACAAAACTGTGAAAAATGCTCGTCAATTCATTTATGATGCAGGTAAGCCCTCATATTTTACCTTGAGTACGTTTAGCATATAAAATATCAGTATCTCTTTCCATGAAATAGTATAAATGTTTGGTAAATGCGTTGAGAATTTTTCATTTATTAAAACTATAATTTGTAGTGTTAGTTTTGAGGATTTTTACTGATGTGAAGATTGTTAGTGTACTGCTTCAAGATTTTTATACAACTACTTATTTTAACTAAAGGGTAAGTAACAGTCTATTACAGTCTATTACACAGTTATGAAGCTCAGAATCGAGGTCGAGTTGAAAAAAGCCACAACCCGAATATTAAATAAATTTTTTTGTTGTGTACAGACAAATTTGAAAGCGATTATTTAATTTCGAGCTTATTTACATTCAATTACAGTGATAAACCATCCACCATATTCTCCCGACTTATCGCCAGCTGATTTTTAATCGATCATTAATAAGCTCGAAAGTTCTGCATCTCGAAAAGTTAGCATTACATATAAGACTTTTTAAACCATTTATTACGTGACTAATTAATTGAAAACCCCTCGCTCAACTTGTATAAAATTCGTTATAAAGAAAGATCATTAAATAGAAATTAACTTGAGTTGTAAAACTTTAGCCATATAAAACGAAAAATGTTGAAAAAATTAAACTAAACCAAAATTCATATTACAATAAAGTGTCAAACATTTCAAGTAAATGCATTTCGTATAGATGAAGAGGAGTTTGTAAATAACTATAATATAATTTAATAAATATTACACACTATGAAATGAAATTAATATGTGCGTTATTATTAAATATGCATTAGAAATGAAAAGCAACTATTTAAAAGTATAAGGCTTTATGGAAACTGAAGTTAGCACTGATAAAAAACTATTTCCGATATGTCAAATATGACTCTAAAAGCTTAAAATGTAAAGATTTACATGATACGAATTTCATATGCATTTTTGAATATCCCTAATTCTGATTTATATTCGTTTCTTATTTTTGCGTTTTGTTTACAAAAAATTATAACTCTTCCTCGGCACATAAGCAAGACGTACCAGAATTTTAATAAACTGTGAAACTGAACTTCGAAAAACGTTATGAAGAGGTCAAATTTTCAGTAGTAATGGGGACTCTATTGCAGTTTCCAGAAAGAAATTATTTGTTGTTTCGCTGACATAGCTCAAATATTTGAGAACTACTTAAAAATGAAAAGTACTGTAATTAAAATATAAAATTTAAGGCACATCTAGAGGAAAAAATGTTTAAAATTTAAAGTTTTAGATGCTTTAAAGTTTTTATATTTCTATGGTTACCACACTCAGAAAAACTGTAAATAATTTACAATTGCTGTCTAGATATTATCAAAGAAAACCATGTACATTTAATTTTTCTTTAACATGCAAGATAAACGAAATGAAAAGAAAAATTATTAAAACTAGTGGAGATTCTTAAAGTGTTTCTTCAGAAGAAAAACGAAAGGAATTATTAACCCCAGTACTGAGAGTATTTGAATCTGAAAGTTGATAATTAACTGTAAAATACAAGATGCGCCCATAAAGTAACCGGAAAATTTTTTATAAATAAGAAAAAATATTACTCACCTTCAAATAAATTTATCTCCTTCAAAATAATCGCCAAAGGAGTCTGTACAATTTTTCCAACGTTTCTTCAAGTCATTGAAACACTGTTTATAGGCGTTGGAACTAACCGTTCGCAAAATACGCTCAACATTTGATTTAATCCCCGATAAGGGAATCATCAAGCTCTGTCCTTTCATGGCCATCTTAAGCTTCGGAAAAAGGAAAAAATCAGCTGGCGATAAGTCGGGAGAATATGGTGGATGGTTTATCACTGTAATTGAATGTTTAGCAAGATACTGTTGTACAGAAATTGTTGTATGGGATGGGGCCTAGCATTATCGTGTAAAAGAAACCATAGCCCAAAATCAAACAGTTCCTTCCTAACATGGCTTATCCTGTTTCTTAATCGAAAAAGCACCTCCTTTAAAAATACTGATTCATTGTTTGATTTTCAGGAACAAATTTGTGGTGAATAAGTCCTTTGTAATAAAAAAAATGCAGTCAGCATCACCTCAGTCTTTGATTTTGACATACATTTTTATTTTTTATTTTTTTTTTGTGTGTGTATGGGAGAAGACGGTCCTATCCATGGTGCACTTTGTCTTTTTGTTTCTGGGTCGTATTATAGACACCAGGTCTCATCTCCTGTAATACACTTTAAGAAATTGTTGTCCCATTGTGCAGTAGTCATCAAATCTTCAAAGCAAACTTTTCTGTCTTCTTTTTGGCTGTTTTGTCAAAATCTGAAGCACAAATCGAGCACAAACTTTTTTTCATTTTCAGATTTTCAATTAAAATTAATCTACAGCTTTCTTTGCTTATCCCAAGCATGTCTGAAAGTTGCTGAGTTGTTACACGTCTATCAGATTTTACCAAAGAACGAATTTTCTCCACATTTTCCTCATTCTTTGAAGTTGAAGGGCGCCCTGTCTTTGGTTCATCTTCAATGCTTTCTCGCCCACATTTAAAGAGGTTTACCACTCATACACTTGTGTTTTTGATAACGATGCATCAGTATATACTGTTCGAATCATCTCTAAAGTTTCGGTAACAGATTTAACGAATTTGTAACAAAATTTAATGTTACAACGTTGTTCCATTCCGAAGCAAATTTTTTTGTACAATGCCTTCCTTCTCAGTAAAAGAAAATTACTACAGCGTTTTGATATACAAACGACTAAATAACCAGTTTAAACTGGTTTTAATAAGAGTTGAGATGTCACTCTTTCTAGCCACGTGATCATTCTTTCACTTTTTTATTTTATCGTTTGATCTTTTAATTTGTCCGGTTACTTTATGGGCGCACCTTGTATAATGATAACGCAAATGAATCAAATATAAATCATACACATTAAATTCTAAAAATTCCCCTAGAAATCGTAAGTGACGAAATATTTCAAAAAATAATTAACTCTTCGATATTAAGCGACGCAATCTTATACATATCCCTTAATTAACTCCTTTTTACTTTAACTCTAGCGTCCTTCATACCTGTTCAGAGAATTCTCCAATCTATTAAACTCTAACAAGGGGAGGGGGGAATTCGTCTCACAGCTGGGCCATCATGACACCGTAGCGACCTCGCGGAGCCTCCCGTTGTTAGACGCAAAATAAATCCTAAAAAAAAGAGAAAAAAGAAAACAGTATTTTGCATTAAAATTGTTTACAGATCATTAGACCATGGTTTTATGTGATCAGCAGCTGATCAGGTCTAAATTGGCCCTTGATGACAGCCAATCTTTTCTAGGTCGTGACGATCGTTCGACTTCGCCTTTGCAATCCGATAGAGTCCTTGTCATGGAATTATAGTACAGGGCCAGTATATCTATCCCTCTTTCGAACTTATCATCTTCATAAAACTTCTCTTCTATTGTGTATGACTGTGATTTCAACTGGCTAGTTCTTGTGGCACTGGACACTTTTTTAGACACTTTGTCTAAGTATCCCTTTTTATTAGCTAACTTGAGAGCTTCAGCAATACCAAAATTAATATCTGGTTCTTCCTCAAAATAGGTTCATTTTCTCTCACAGATACTTCAGCTAGCCTTTCATCAATGTCAACTTCATTCCAAGCTCCACGATTCTGAGCTTCTAATTCCTGATTCTGTTTTTCTTCTAAAAGCTCTCTTTTTAAATCCGTCATCTTATCTGCCTGTTCATCTCTGTTGCCAGATATACCACAAGTAGGAACTTCACCGAGTATTCTACAACAGTCAGCAACATAATTCAGTTCTATGTTGATTCCCTTAGAATCAACAGCAGCGTCATTTTCAGCAACATTAGTTTTATTATGAATTTCAATAAACTTTTCTAGAATAGTGCTCACAATTTTCCTCTCTTTCAACTTTTTTGCTTTGTTTAAATCACTGTCCAGTTCTTTTCCACCTCTTTCTTCATCAATAACAGTGGACAAATAAGGCTTCTCAACAACTTTCACTTCAAGATCATCACTTGTAAACATTGGTTCATCAACTCCTCCAATTCTTCTTCCTTTCCGTGATCGCAAATCTTTTCCATCATCCAACACTTCTGTAAGCAAATCGTCTGGTTTCAAAAGAAGAGTTTTTCGAATCTTCCTTTTCTTCTTTCGTTTTTTGAACTGCATCATATCCTCAAGAGTGTAATATTCATTGGCCACTTTCAGTTCAGGCATTTCAAGTGACATCTTATTTCGTTGCTTTAATTTCATTCTCATAAACTCTAATTGTTGATCTCTGCTAGTATTATAAGATTGTGCAATTTCAGAACCTACCTCAAAGAATTTCTTTCTCTCACCATCAATTACTTCATCATACTTTGAAAGCATATTCTTTTTCTTCAATATTCCAAATTCATCATACTCTGGTTCTTCATAGAGCTGATAATCAGGTTTCTTTCTTTTATTTTCTACATTCCTTGAATAGCGTTCACTATCAATAATATTTGTATTTTCTAAAACATCCTCTTCCTCTCTAAGGACACCTTTGTCTTTTAAAGCTAGAATAATTCGTTTTCCTTCCTTGAAAACTTCAACATCATGAGCAACTGTAAGTCCTTTTAAATGTCGTGAAGTATAAGCCTTGCTCTTTTGAAACTCTTCCTCTACTAATTCACCAACACTAAATTCTTCGTCCATTTCTTCTAACATTTTAGCCCTTATAACATTCTAATAACATTCTGTTGCATAATATTCATATCATTCAAATTAATGACAATTCTCTTAACCAGTTCTGGTTTGCTACCCTTATTCTCCAAGTTCAATATATTGCATACAGTAATTAAATCACTTGTGGAAAAATTGGAAGAAACCTATTCAGTTTTCCTTTTAAAACTTGCATCATTTTCATTTTTATAATTTAGTCCACGAAAAGACCTTAATTTTTTGTGGTTCGTCCTATCACCTTCGTCTTCAAAAATAATACGATAAACAAGTTTAATGTCTCTAAATGGAAATGACTTCAAATTTTTCGAAATCTTCGGACAGTCTTCCAGTTTTTCCATATTTAATTATAAAGATACGCTCACCTTTAATTCCGGCGTCGCAGAAGAATAATCCACTTTCACGAGCGTAGTAATATCCCGTCACAACACAGTTTTTTCACTTCAACTGTTTCGTCGTAGCTCCACAACGCGAAGCTTAGCGTCTCGACTATTACTGCTGTATCTAGCTCACGTACTTAAATTCCTTTCTCAAATATCTCGGGCCAAGCGCCCAAAAATGTGGGATACCTTTCGTGTGAAGGAGTAGTTGCACTCATTAAAGCAGTAATCACTCCTAAAATCTAACAATAACAAATGTATATTTATTCAAAGTATAGTAAAGAGGGTTTAAAAGCGTCTACAGTTCGTCTTTAAACGTCACGTTCCTCTCACGTCGGGAGCCCGTCTCCACGTAACAACGGCGGCCGTGGTGTTTTTTCCGAAAAAACTCTCCCCCCAGAAAAGGGGTTGGCCAGAATCGGGGTTCATTGCCCTCTCCGGCATCTCGGCATCTCAGCTCTGTCAGGAGTGGGGCAAGCGGTTCTCGGGCACTGGGGGGGGGGGATTTCTTTGTTACGAAATCGTATCGTGTCGCCAAAACTTTTTATTCATCCACTCAAGTTCAAATACATTTTTTTAAACTTGTAGTGGATGACACTTGATGTTAATACAGTTTTTTTCAAATATTAATTCATTAATTAAATTTAATTAATCAATTTTAGTTTTAGACCTAGAGCGTCTCTTGCTCTTGAATAGTAATTTCCCTCTTGTTACTGTGTAAACGGTAGCACTGCGGTATCGCGGGCTTCTCCCGTCCTGTAGGTTGCGAGATCGAATCCCCAACCTGACAAACTTTTTCTCTCTCTTTCCCCCCTCCTAATCTCGCACAGTAGGCAAGGTTCTGGCAGGCAATCCTTTTTTTCAATTCCTACTATTAGTTCACACTCAAATTTTTCTTTGTTGACCTAAGTAGGAATTGACTTTAAAAATTTTTTTATATATATTACTTGTTTTTGTTTTATTTTCAGAATTTAATTGAAAATAAGAGCATTTGAAAATCTTGCACTGAAAGCAAGCAAGTGAATGAAAGTCTAGTACTGTATGTGCTGAAGTATATACAGTCTGATAAAAATGGTTCTATATCTTTTTCAAAACAAATATGATTACTTTCAATTACACAAAACAAGTACGATTACTTACACATCTTAAATTTTTTTTCTAATTTTCTAGGCTTTAAAACATATTGTATTAAGTAATTTCGTGTTTTCAAATCAGGAATACAGTATTCAATGCAATATTTTAACATGAACCCATACAGATCCCACTTTCAAACTTATACAATCATTTCAGTACTATATAAAGTATTATTAAAAAAAATTTGAAAATTTTTCAAGCGGCGCATTTTGAAAAATTGAAATTTCAAATTCAAATAAAATAAATTTTTCTAAGCCCTAATTGTGTTATATGTCATTGAAAAAGGTCCTGAAAATTGCTTTAAAATGCCACCAATCTTAGCTCTCTAGCTCTTATTGTTGAAATTTTTTTGGATAATTGAATTAAAACACAAGGAGTGTGGTAACGAAGAAGTGAAAACATTCTTTCACTTCTGAATGTATTTGATTTCGTAATGTCTGAATGATTATATTTGGATGTAAATATATTTAAACATAGCATATTTATACATGTATATAGCGTAATACATGAATATATAATACATTTATATTAAATTGAAATAGATTGAATTTGATTGTTAAATTTGAATTTATTCTTATTTATTGAAATAGACTGCAAAAATTTTTTGCACTTGAGTAATTTGTATGATTTTTTAATCTGATTTTCTTTAATTTTAGTGACGCTATCTACTGGAAAAATAAACTAATAACATAGGTTTATAATTGAATCATCTTTCCTTTTTTCGTTGGCTTTGCAAAATATGAAGTAACAAATTTAGCATTTTCAAATTATTAATTAATAAATAAGTAAAAATTATTGTGGATATTTGAAGAAAGTAAATTTAAAATTCAATAATATACTTATTTCAATTTATTCATTTATTTATTTTGTTAAAATCTCTTTAAATACTGTGTTATATATGTAATTCAGATTTTAAAACATACTAAATTGCGTAGAAGTAAAAAAAAAAAACTTATAATAAAAAGATTCCTATATATGTCAACAGATGGCGAAACTGATGCTTTCGTCAAACCGGCAATTGAGTGCTGAGATCGCTAGTCTTTCAAAATATGCTGCCCGGGTACCTACTTGGGCTAGCGCATGTGGGGTTGTTACCTGCTGCGGTCCACACTAGTCGATACGGATTCTCCCCGGAAGGCCTCGAATCTGTGTCGGGCCAAATACCGTGCAAGAGGTTTTCCACCCTCTTCCTGGAGGTCCCGATATGAATCCCAAATGACTGCGCACGGGTTCTCTTCACTGATGTATCAAGATATAGTTTAAGTACATATCCACAACAATCTTTTACCTGGAGAGAACATGGAACATGCAACTTCCCATCGAATGTCCATGACAGATTAAAGTATAAAGATAGTGGTTGGGTTAAGAGAGGAGTAATAATCATAAGTAGTTCCATATCTACTACTGAGATTCTGGTATTGATTGAAGGTACGTAAACCTAGTTCTACATACCAGAGTAGGGCTTTTTCAGAGGTGCAAGGTGTTATCGTGATTTTTATTAATTAGTGGTTAGGTATGATTATAAGTGATGACTCATATGTATGATCACAAATCAATTTATTAATTATCAACACACTATATATACAATTCACATTATTCATTAGTGACTTCCTATCATTACTCCTTTATCATGTTAATGCAATACATATAATATCGCATATCACTTATACTTTTACTACTCAATTTCATATTCTAACTATTATTATACAAAACCACAAATATTCGGTGACATATATCTATGACAACATGCAGTATTAATCGCGGCTACTATCATCCTCCTAATCTAACAGAGCATCGGCACAAGATCACCAAATAAACAAAATCCCGTACCTGATACTTGCACGGCTGGGGAGAATCGTGAGGGACGAGAGGTGGCTAGCGGCGGTCATCTGTGGCACAAGGACTTTACACTCTGGGCGATGGTGGCTGGTGGCGATCATCTATGCATACGGGGCTCCGGGACGCTACAACCTCTTGGTAGCGGGCGCTCGCTCGACGAAGGGGTGCGGCATGGGAGAGTTCTGGTCTCCTGGACAGGTATCTCCTTCTAGGGCTAAGCTATCGGCTGGTCGTCATATCGACTTCGCTCCTGGGGTCATTAGGCGGGAGCATTTAGTTTGGGTCGGCGCGGAAGGCTTTTCGGCTCAAGTGATCGTTCAATCGGCAGGCATAACATTCACTGGCACGTGAGGTCTTACACCTCTATCTTTACTAGTCGTCTGCGGCCCTTTCCGCTTTTCTTGACTCCGACTTCTCCTCTCGGATTCTAAACTTAATCTGCTTCTCCGATTCTAAGCTCAATCTCCTTCTCGGATTCTAAACTCTATATGCCTCTCGGATTCTAAACTCTATATCTCTCTCTCGGATTCTAAACTCAATCAGCCTCTCTAATTCTCAACTCTATATCTCTCTAATTTTCTCAGCCATCTCTATCTTTTTACTTAACTCCCCCACTTCATTCTGAGCTTTCCATTGGTGGCCATCTCCTGACCAATGGGTAAATATGGATACCCTTTATTGGCTCCAACTCTTTCTTATAATAATAACTCCTCCACTCAAAATTGAAGGGGGCGTCAGTCGTTGCACCCTTCTGGAGAATTCTCACGCCCATATATTCACACGCTTCTATTCCGACCCCCTGCCGACCTCCTAACGCAGTGAAGCTCGTAAAGTCTTATCTCATCCTTAACTAACATCAAATTTCGGACCCCTTCGTTTCCTATTTCTGCCAGTCCAGATCATTAACTGCAGCTGGCCGCCGTTCCTTGCAATCAATTTTCGACCGTTCCCCTTTCACACGTCAATTTTTGTCTCCCTTCCTGACATAAGCAGATCGTAAACTGCCTCTGTACACCATTTATCCGCTGTTTGGAACATATCTTCTTCTCCTATTCTTTGTGCCCATTTTGCACCTGTTTAACTTTCAAAAACTGTCGCCTACACTGCGACACAAGGCTCCTTGATTTTCATTCGATGGACGATAATGACCAATCTGAAAGAGTTTTTCGGATAGATGAATATCTTAAAACAAAAAGTATCATTCGATTTGATTGTTTGGGTGTACTTTCCGGATTTAAATGCTATTGAACACGTACAGTGGCTCCCAAAAGTTTTCGTACACTTACGATTTTCAATGAAATAGGGGTCTATCCATTGATTAAAATGAATATTTCAGAATGGGTATTTAATAATAAGATCTATAATCTATTCTTAACAAAACTACATGAAATATTTTGAAAACATCTTAAAACTTTATTTTTAAGAAACCAATAATCCAAAAGTAACAAAAACTTTATCTCACAAAAGTCATCGTACACTTGTAAAAAATCTCTACATATTAGTAAATATTCTAATTTTTCGTTAAATTAATATTTAGTAGGATATCCATTGGCATCCACAACAGCTTTTAAACGTCTGGGAATAGATTGCTTTAGTTCTTTTGTAATTTTTGCATCAATGTTCATCCATTCTTCCATCATAATTGTTTTTAGTTCGCTTTTTGTGTGAATGTCGTGTTTTCGTACTCGAACCTCCAGTTCTCTCCAAATATGTTCTATTGGGTTTAAATCTGGTGATTGAGGTGTTGTTTTCAAAACTTGTGGACAATTATAGAGACACCAGATGCGAACGTTGAGAGCCGTGTGCTTAGGATCGTTATCTTGATAAAAAACAAAGTTGTTTCTAATACCCAAATTTTGAGCTGATAATTTTAAATTGTCTCTTAAAATACACTGCTGGCCACCCAAATTGCAACACCAAGAAAGACAAGAGATATCACAACAAAATTTATTTTTTAGATAACATGTTGACCAAGTATCAAATGATTAAATTTATAGACTTCTGTGAAGTGTGGTTCCTGCCAAAATCAGTAGCCAGAGTAGACGTCATTGTTGGAGATCACCGCTGCCACACGCCTCGGCATTGATTTAAAGAGACTTTGGATGAGTTCTTGGGGTACAGCAGACCAAGCAGCTTCCACACGTTGCCAAAGTTGATCTGCTGTGGCAGCTGGGGATGGAATCTGGGTCAATCGTAGAGCAACCATGGACCACATGTTTTCTATTGGCGAAAGATCCGGAGAGCGAGGCGGCCAGGGAAGCAATTCAATCTGGCGATTGACGAAGAACCGTTGGACAATGCGTGTCACGTCTGGTCGCGCATTATCCTGTTGAAATATGGCTGTGGGCAAGCCCTGAAGGTAAGGAAGGACAACTGGCTCCAACACCTCGGAGATGTAGCGCTGGCTGTTTAAAGTACCGACAATGCGTACTAGAGGTGTGCGAGAGTGATATCCAATACCGCCCCATACCATAATACCCGGTGTAGGACCAGTGTGGCGGTGCATAACGCAGCTGTTCTGCATCCTCTCTTCACGGTGTCTCCAAACTCGAATGCGACCACCGTGGTGTTGCAGACAGAAGCGTGACTCGTCAGTAAAGACAATTTCATTCCATTCTGCCGTCCACATCCTTCTGTCATCGCACCATTGGCGGCAGAGACGTCTGTGGTTCTGCGTCAAGGGTAGACAAAGCAATGGACGTCTTGCGGACAGACCACTCTGCTGTAAACGGCGTCGAATGGTACGCGCAGACACTGGATGATGCGTTACAGACTGAATGTGCTGTGCTATGATTCGTGATGTGACTGAGCGATCCGTCACTGCCATGCGCACAATTTGCCTGTCATCACGTGAAGTGGTGCGCTGAGGTGGATGCGATCGAACACGCCGGTCCTTCGTACCCTCCTGCATCCAACGATCACATATCCGCATTACAGTTGTTTGGTTTCGTCCAACACGACTACCGATTTCCCTGAAAGATAATCCACAATCTCGGTAGATCACTATCCTTCCTCTGTCGAACTCGGATACTTGATCAAAAGATGATCGCTGTTTTCGACGAGGCATAATTGATCGTTTTTTTTTAAAAACTACAAGAAAAACACAATTGTAGAACTTGAAATCGTCGAAATCTCCAAGCCTTAAATAGTGCTTTGAAGTGGCGCCACAGGCGCTCGTGATGTGCGTCTGCGCTGAAATTCTAATCATTTGCATGTCTCACCTCCGCTAATGCATGTTGTAAATTCCATGTTATTTGCATGTTTCCTTAAGGGTGTTGCATTTACAGTGTCCAGCAGTGTATTTATAAAATCAGCATGATTCATTATGCCATCAATAAATACTAAATTTCCTAGTCCTGATGCTGACATGCTCCCCCACACAAGGATACCTCCACCGGCATGCTTAGCTGTTCCTACTAAGTTCTTGGGATTAAGTTCCTCATTTTTTTCTTCTCCATACAATTATACGCCCATCAGCACCAAAAATGTTCATCGGCAAATAAGACATTATTCCAATAGGTTTGGGGCTTATTTATCATTGATAGTGCGAAAGGAAGCCTAAACTTTCTGTTTTTCTCACGCACAAAAAATTTTCTATGGGCAGAACGCCCATGTAATCCAGCTGTTCTGAGAACTCGTCAAAACATTTCAGGTGAAATTGAAGTAGAAAATGTTTCATTGAATTCTGCAGAAACTTTTACAGCACTCAAACGTGAATTTTTCACAAATTTTCTAATTATAAATCTCTGATCACGTTTTGTTAACTTTGCCGGACGGCCTTTTCTTACCTTGTTTTCGATCCAATTTTCTTCTTTAAAGCGTTTTTTTACATACTGCACAGTAGAATGGGATAAATTAAGTAATTTAGCAATATTCTGAACTGATTTACCACTACTATGATGAAAAATAATCAATTTTCGAATGCTGTTTGTTGTTTCTTAACGACTACGAGCCATTTTTAAATAATAAATAGAATATTACGGAGTAGGCAAGCAAAAATTAAAGCCAAACGATATTTTAAATGCCACCACAATTCAAAAATAAAAATAAAGTGCCAGACGATAATTTTAATTATGAATTTATCCAAAAATATTTCACTGTATGATGACTTTTGTGAGATAAAGTTTTTGTTACTTTTTGATTACTGGTTTCTTAAAAATAAAGTTTTACTATGTTTTCAAAATATTTCATGTAGTTTTGTTAAGAATAGATTATAGATCTTATTATTAAATACCCATTCTGAAATATTCATTTTAATTAATGGATAGACCCCTATTTCATTGAAGTTCGTAAGTGTACGAACACTTTTGGGAGCCACTGTATAAGTCTTTGGTGTCCCGGTTACAGAACACCAACCTCCTCGCCAGAGCTTGTAGAAGCTAAGAACTGCCAATATCAATACCCCAGTTTAATAAATTTTTCATACAGATGATGCGGTGTCTACACATTATATATATATGACATGGAGCTTAATCTACCTACTTCATTATGGTGTCCTATTTCACGTTACTCCATCTTAACCTATTCCTAAATAATTATTAATGGTAGAGTATTCAGTGATTGCAGGCCTGTGGCAAAGAACTACAAATTAATTACACTTAATATTTTATTTTCGAATGTTAACCTACCCCGATTCAATGTAATAATTACCTGCTAAGTCTTATCTCGATCCCTCGTGACACGTGACCGACCCCGACCAAAATCTATCCCGCTGTGCGTTAAAACCCTATTGTCTCAAACCGTCTAAAGCCATAGCGCATGCGCGTGACGTCTGCGCCGGCGATGGACCCAAAGGCGGAGCTTAAGTTTGATACTATTAATAGATTCCCTCTTTGCTCGTTAAAAAAGGGAATTCCCCTAAATCCGCGGCGCGTTTCGAAATACGATATGAAAATAGTGGCGCTTTACGCCACGAAATTAACTACCCTGAAGCCCCCTGTAAAGTATTTAATTATTGTTTTGACACACACACATATATATATATATATATAACATTATACTGACTTATGTATCCGGGATAATATAAAAATCAGTGTTGTCTATAACAGAAACCCATTATCTTGGACAAAATAGTCAGTATGATCATATACCATACAGACTTTTCTATCTCGAATAACGTCAATATCATGATTTCTATTTTATATGTTTAAATATTTTCAGTTGAATTTTTTTTTCTCGCATGGGAGTAGCAATTTATGTCTCTGTCCAAGTTCCGCAAAACAGCAGAATTGTCATTAAGCCCATCAAAAGTAATGATGATTTTTCTCACTTATTGCTTAATTTTGTGCAGAAATGTAGTTCCTCTCTAAAGAAAAATTTATGTAGGATACTTTACAGCTCTATGACTTTGTATATCTTTATTAATCGGCACTAAGAACAACCCAAGAAAGAACGGATTAAAAGTAATCCACCGTTAGTTTCTAATCTGCAGTAATTTTTTTGTAAGAACTGCACTGTCAAAACAGCATCTTTCAGTCCGAATTATTTTAGACGTACAAATGATTAGCGTATGTAATAAGTATATGATCTGAGAAGTTTAGTAATTAGAGTTGAATTTAGATAATTCCATGCCGAAATGAAAAAATAACAATCATTTTACTCTTATGAAAATAACCTAAATGAGGTAATTACCTAAATTTTATGTTATGCTGTAACATGAAAATTATTTTAGAATGTTAATCATAGCAGCGAATTTTTTTTAGTATTAGAGCAAGGTTAAAGAAATTCTTAAACTGTATTTTTTTCTTTTCAGTTTACAGGATGATTCCATTTTCTTGGATAATCTTTTGATACATGCTATTCATTTAAAGGGATAAAGACAGTCAGTGTTCCAAAGAAAATCTCTATTTGGAAAATACCCTTTTTAACCGCCTCACGCAACCATGGGCGACATATTTAATCTCAGTGCCACAGAAGCTAGCAAGGAAATGATACCTAAACAAAATGAGAAAAGCTCGCCGGTGTTTCATAAACGTTATTTTTTAAGGCAAGCGATATCATCGCAAAATATTGACAGCGAAAAGAAGATTTCTGTTAAGGGTGCTAGAAGTCATTCTTTGAATAGACAGCAAGAACAAAGGGGCTTAAATAATCACCCCACACCGATAATCAACAATAATGAAGAGTCTGGAGACAGAAATGTATTTACTAGAAGATATTCAAGGTGGGATGACAGTAGAAGGTTGCAGCTCTTTGATAACTCTGGCGAAGGGATCAATAGAACTCTTTCAGATACCAGTGTCAACAATGACCGAAGAATTCAAAAGTTTCGAAGTGAGATTGAAAAAAACTCTGAATCAGACAGAATGCAGGCAACGAAAGTTGATTTTAAAACTCTCTTGACAATGTTCTTGAGAAGATCATCAATTTATGCATTGAACCAAGTTGGGAACTCTTCTACCACGAGGCGTAAAATATTTTGGGCATTTATTATGGTAGTTGGTTTATTAGGTAGTGGCATTCAGATTGTGCAGTATCTGAGAGCTTATTTTTCTTATCCAGTTGTAGTAAATCTGGATTCCGTGAGTACCCTGAACCAAGAGTTTCCTGCAGTAACAGTCTGCAATTTGAATCGCATTCGTAGTGAGTTTGTTCCCTGTTTAAAGAAATATCTCAATTACACTGATTGCAACCCCTCTGAAGTTGAAGACATAGAACTGATAGCATCTTTTACTTATGATATTGATATAATGCAATGCAATGTTACTTTCTCAAATCTAAGTCAAGAAATTATTAAACAGTTTTTATGGCAAAGTTTGTTTTTTAAGCTAAATCCAGAAAGCCAGGAATATTATGGACATCAAAAGCATGATTTCATACGCACCTGTTCTTTCAATGGAGAAGTATGCTCTCCAGATGACTTTTTAAATGTGTTGGATTTTTCATATGGAAATTGTTTTACATTTAATATGGCCACAGATGGTAAATCGACGTTGAATACATCATTCGTGGGTCCTAATGGTGGGTTGGAATTAGAACTAGATCTAGAAGTTGAGAAATATGCACCGTTTACGAGAACTGTTGGCGCCCGTGTAGAGATACACGATCCTTATCATACTGCGGTTGTGAGTGAGAAAGGAATAAATGTGAGCCCAGGATTTGAAACATCCATCGCACTGTCAAAATATAAAATGATACGACTTCAAAAGCCATACAAAGACCGCTGCATGAAGTATGATATCGGAGAAGGCCTGCAAAAGTGCACTCGTAGATGTTCGGCCAATTCAACTCTAACTTACTGCTCTTGCGTCTTGGATAAATTCTTTGATGCTAGACTGTGCGATTTGACAAAACTGTCGGACTTCTGTTGCGTGTATTCCTCTCTCGACTATACATGCGACTGCCCTCTGTCCTGCGAAGATACTGACTACATTATGAGCATTTTTAGTGCAGTGTGGCCTTCGGAGGCGTATTATAAAGAGAATCCCATTCTAGATGCCATGAATAACTCATTGATCCTTAATCAAGTTCGGGAAACCAGACTGAAACTCAAAGTTTATTACGATACTTTAGAAACTTCTATATATCAACAAAAACCCATGTATCAAAGTTCTGAGCTGTTTAGCCAAATTGGGGGTCAAATGGGTCTGTGGCTAGGCTTATCTCTGGTGGCAATTTTTGAATGCATTGAAAATTTTGTTTTGTTATGGCAATACCGTGCAGAAAATTCTGATAAATAGACCCAAAAAGGGAAAAACCGTCAAATGAAACATTGATAAATATACAGTTATCGTCTTTTTTATAATATATCGAGTTTAAAAAAAATTATATAAGTTTTAAAGAAACAAACATTGACGAATCGTTATTGAAACGAAATCTGAATAATGTATTTTACATAATGTAAAAGATTAAAAAATAGAAGAAGTATTATGCGATCAGTTTCATTTATTGTACTTTTAGTTCTTTGAGATGACTCTTTGGTTATAACAAACTGCAATTTCGCAGTGTAAAGTAATCTTAAAACTTTAGCTAAGGTTTCCTGGAAATTTAGTCTTAAAATATAACAAAGGATCATTGTTTGGAAAAACCATAATTCAGACCTGAGACACTAAACAAATTAAGTAGAAATTTTAATCCTGTGATAAGTGACAATTGTAAGCGTTCTTTGAGGAAAAGCTTTTCGATTTACCTTTCAACCAACGTTAAATTCCTGATTCTTTCAATATGTTTATGATAGTAGCAGAATGTTTACCTTACGATGAACTTTGATGAACAATGAATGACTGCCATATTCGATTTACTTTTGAATTCAAACATTGTGCTTCTCTTCCTTATTTGCTTTTTGGCAATATAAATACAGTGACTCCCAAAAGTGTTCGTACACTTACGATTTTCAATGAAATAGGGGTCTATCCATTAATTAAAATGAATATTTCAGAATGTGTATTTAATAATAAGATCTATAATCTATTCTTAACAAAACTACGTGAAATATTTTGAAAACATAGTAAAACTTTATTTTTAAGAAACCAGTAATCAAAAAGTAATAAAAACTTTATCTCACAAAAGTCATCGTACACTGAAATATTTTCGGATAAATTCATAATTAAAATTATCGTCTGGCACTTTATTTTTATTTTTGAATTGTGGTGGCATTTAAAATATCGTTTGGCTTTAATTTTTGCTTGCCTACTCCGGAATATTCTATTTATTATTTAAAAATGGCTCGTAGTCGTAAAGAAACAACAAACAGCATTCGAAAATTGATTCACAGGCCTGCAAAATTTGAGTCATAGAAAAGTGTTTGCAATGTAATGACTGAATTTTATATTATTTGGTGTGCTGATTTCAAATATGACATCCATTTTTCTCAATCACATAAGGATTTTTCACAAAATGGGCTTGAATATATGGACAAGAAAGCCTACTGTACATATTCTGGGGAGAAGAAGGTCTTTTCAAAATATTTTTAAGTGTTTTATTTACGAATGAATTAATATATCAAACAATTGGAAATGATTTGCTAAATATATATTAATTAGAAATTATATTAATTAGAACATTAAATGGTTATCATTGTTTAATACATCCTGGATTCATATATCCTTCATTCTTTCTTTTCATTTTTCCGTGAAAGCTCATTTTGGCACTTAGTCTGTTGTAGTCAGTACGCGGGACTTCTCTGTGTAGCATCCAGCAGTAGTCCCCATCAAATTGACGTTCCATCTACCTTGGTATCTACGCTCATCTCCTTGATATCTTAGTGAAATCTTTAACCCTGTTCTTCACTAACTGCACCAAGAAGGGAAAGTAGTCCAAATGCGAATTTAAAAAATTAACTTTCAAACTCATTGAACAACCCAAGTCTTTGAATTTCATTAACATGTTTTCCACGATAGATTTATAGTTGGGGTCCTTAACGTTCCCAAGGAATTTTGTGACGACTTCCTTGAAGGCTCTCCAGGCCTCTTTTTCCCTCGAAAGCATTTTCCTTTCAAACACTTCGTCTTTAAAAATTTTCCGAATATCTGGACCTACGAAAAGCCCTTCCTTTATTTTTGCTTCCGACAGTCGTGGAAAATTGTTGCCTAGGTAATTAAAGCACTCTCCTTCTTTCGATAGAGCTTTAACAAATTGTTTCATCAAGCCAAGCTTGATGTGAAGTGGAGGCAACAGGACTTTCCTGGGATCAATCAAACTTTCCTTTACTACATATTTGTTTCCAGGTGTTAATGCTTTCCTTTGCGGCCACTCCTTTTTGATCCAATGATTATTTTTATCCCGACTGTCCCATTCATACAAGAAGCAAAGGTACTTGGTGTTTCCTTCTTGTTGTCCAAGAAGCATGGAAAGCCCTTTTAGATCACCGCATATCATCCATCCATGTTCTTTATATTTCAAATGGGTGAGAATTAAAGTTAAATTCTCGTAAGATTCTTTCAGGTACACAGAATGTCCTAATGACACTGAAACATACTTGCTGCCATTAGGCAGAAGCGCTGCTTTGAGGCTTCTTTTTGAGGAGTCAGTAAAGATCCTCCACTCCTTCACGTCATACTGTATATTAAAATTCTCCATCAATCCAGGAACATTGCTACAGTAAACTAAGCCATTATCTTGAGAAAAGTATGGAACGAAATCTGTTTCTCTCTTTCTGAACCATGAGAAAGAGGTACCAGGAGCCAATAAATTCTTTTGCTTTAGCCTAGAGACTTAGGCCTGGACTCCACTTCACCAGAAAACGCGACAGAAACAGAAAACAGAATCGGAAAATCTATGCACTTCCGGTTTTTTCCGTTTCCGCCCAGCAGAATGACGGCGGAAAACAGAGTTGAAAATGTTGAACTTTTCTGTTTCTGTCCGCGGATTCCGCGTGTATGACAGCCAATAGGAATGCGTCTTGATCCATGAAACACAAAACAGCAATGGCGTCTCGCTTTGATATGGATGCATTCATTTATGAAATCGGATCATACAAATTTCTGTACGACAAGTCGTCCAAGGATTACAAAAACATACAGATGAAACGAGCAGTGTGGAAGATGATTTCGAAAAAATTCGAAATTAGCGGTAAGTTGAACAGATTTATTATTTTAAAATATTTTCGTACCACTCTCATTGATGTTCAAACAGAAGCATTTCAATATGAAAATTTAATTTTACAGCGTCTGATGCAGAAAAAAAGTGGAAGGTCCAGAGGGACAGGTATAAAAAAGAAAAATAAATAAAAGAGAGCCAAACAAGCGGTGCTGCAAGTGCAGACATTTACATTTCGAAGTGGGGATTGTTTCCCATTTTGGACTCGCTGCTAATCAAATGCAGTGAAAATTCAAGGTATGTTTGTTTACACGAATTTCTCAGAATTGTTAATAGCAGTTAATAGCTGTAAGATGATAATGTATATGAGTAACTAGCTGAAAACCCGCACTTCGCTACGGAGTACATTCAAAGTAAAAACATCGGTGAATGTATGCAATTAATGCCAATATATATATAATAAATACGACGATCAATGTATATAATTGATGTAAAATATATATATATTTATAAAAAAATCGTAAGGGATATTTTTATAGACAAAATAATGTAGAAGAAGATATTCAAATTAAATCTAATATAAAGAATACTAAGGAATATAGTACAGTTAATATAGTACAGTTTCTAGAACCTTTCTTTTACTGTATTTTAATATTTTTTTGGATAATGTCCAATCCTCTGCCGCATTAGCAAGAAAAAAAAATTATTTTTTGTCTATTTATTTTTTATGCACGTGACGATAAATTTATTTAAAGTACCAGAAAAAGAAGTCACGTGATCAGCATTTAATAAATTAAATTCTAAAAATTAATCTTTAAAAATTCACCAAAAATCAGGAAATGAAGGTAAAGATTCGAAAAAGATTTCATTTTAAAGGAATTTTTATGATCTTTCTCGTGATATAAATTTTATAACCCTCAAATTATTATTTTAAATGCAAACTTAAAAAAAGTAAAAAAAAACAGCTTAAAAATTTAATTTAAAAAAATCTAAGAAGAATTTTTCAAAAATCTCTCTTAGTGCACCCCTACACTATAAGAAGAATCGCCATGCAAAATTTCAGCCCTTTATGTCCAGTGGTTTGGTCTGTGCGTTGTATGTCAGTCAGTCAGTGAATGAATGAATGAATGAATGAATGAGTCAGTTACGGAACTGTTTTATATATATGGATTAAAGGTTTTCTTAAAAGTAACCTTAATTTTTAACACCAAGAATTACTGTATCTCTCTATTCTAAAAAAAAAAGTAACTGCCGCCGCCGCCGCTGTCGAAAGCTTGTCACGCTATCTCCTCCGAAACCGCTGGGGGTATGGGGTCGAGACTGATACCAATAGATGCAGAAAAATGTGGGAAACAAAGTAAGAAGTGTCTCATCTTCGTAGGACTTTAAGTTTTTTTTTATTTTATGTTTTGTGGGAAAATATTGACTTTTTCATCTTCAGATTACAATAACTCGCCAAAACATGATCGTAGAATTTTGATCTTTTTACAATCTAAGACTACAGACATTTCTCTTTCAAACTAGACCTCATTTGTTTAAAAATGTTTTAAAACAGACTAATATTTTCATCAAAAAATTAAACACAGTTTTTCAAGAAATATCGTCCCCAAAGTGGATATAGATATAATATCGATGCTCCTCGAGTTTTTATCTTACAAAGAAAATATTTACATCATCTGGAAGCTGAAAGCTTTCTTATTCACATAAGCCTCATTTCAAGTCTATATCTTAAATTTTCGATTTTTAATTTAATTTTAAAGCTGAAACAGTGATGATTCAACAGTGATTTTCCTTCGCATAAGGGTGACAACAGTAAATGGATGGAAGCTGTTCTAAATATTTGAATTTTATTCTTTTAATTCTTATTATATATTTTATTTTACTTATCTGAAGAGGGCTTAATTTTTATATTTTTATTTTACTGCTGAGCACATATTTTCTGATGTACATATCTTGCTACTGGAGGTAAAGTCGTAAGACCATGGCACTCCAACAAACTCAATATATCTTGACCTTGACCCTAACAGAGGAGCGAGCGTAGCTAGCCTAGGAGCAAAGCCCCTAGTCATAAAAATGAAAAACTTGGTAAACATAGTTGTGTGTGATTACAGGTAGCCCTCCTACAGCACGACATCTTACAACACGGTTTCGCTCTAACACGATAAGATAAATTGCGTGAACCCTCGTACAACACTGCAACCTGTGACACGGCTCGCTCTAACACGATAAAACAAATTGCGAAAACCTTAGTAGAACACTGTACTTCTATAGCACTAGATAAGATGATTTTTGTTTAATACATTTAAAAACTAAATTACCTTAAAATAATGACGGGAAGGAATAATGAACTATAGTAGCTTTACATGAAAATGTATAAACAAATTATAATTTATCCATTCATAACTCTATAAAATTACAAGAGGGTCTAAACAGCTGAAAATCTTGAATCACTTTTCCTGAATGCAGACCCTTCTTCTGAAAGAAGCCGAAAATTCAAAAGAGAGCTGCAAAATTGTCCATCTCCATATCGTGAATCTACAATGACCTTGTAAGAACCAGCAAATAAACCAAAATTACAGATTTTTTAAAGAGGATAGAAGGTGCAAAAAAAATCTAAATGAAGAAAAAGGTTCTGAAAGTAAAGGTGATATCGTTCAATCGAAAAAACGTTCTCGTTTGATTGTACTGAGCAGTGATGAGGAAGAAATTTATTAAATTAAGGTCGCATTAAACGAAATTTTTTTTTTATTTCTATTCGTTTTGTGTTATACATACATTTATATTTTTAATAAAAATTCAGTTGCTTATATGGAATTTTTTTTAAAAATGTTTGTTTTTAACAAGTTTTCAGAACGTAACCCCCCTTTTTTTAACTGTCTCTGGGTCTCATATAACACGGTTTCACAGAACACGGCATTTTCTAGGAACCTATCTACCGTGTTATAGGAGGGTTACCTGTACTTTTATTTCCTACTAGCCCGGCTTCGCCCGGCTATGCTCGGGCCCCACAAAAGAAAAAAAAAGGCCCTTTCCAGGGCCATACAAATGTATTAAATTCCCGTCAATTTTCATTCCCGTCGCTACCGACAGATGGCTGCACCATACTCAATAAATTCCCATCAATTTTCATTCCCGTCGCTGCCGACAGTCGCTGCACCATACTGGGTGAATTGATTCTTTCGTCTCAGCAGTGGAGTGCTTTTAGAATTAAAATATCTGTAAAACTATTAAAGTAACAGAATAACTGTAAGCAGAAAAAAATATCAGTTTTCAAAGCTCTTTCCAAATAAGTAACATTTATGTACTTTCATGAGAAAAAAAATACACATTTTCTACTAAAATGTCGGCTATGTTTTATCAGGATGAGTGATCTCTGGAAACGTGATGGTCACGTGATCCGACGGACTCCACGACATTTACCTCTGTTACTTTATTTATATAGATGTGCTGTAAAAGTTTTTTTTTTCGTCAATTTCATCATTTTTCAATCTACTTTTATTTAAATTTATAGTGATAAAAGTTAAAGGATTTGTACTATGCAAACGTGCATTAATAATGTACAATTGTTATCTTTTTTTTTGTTTTGTTTTTTAACTTTATGTTAATGAATAGTAAATTAAAACCCATAGATTTTCTTGAAATGTTTATCTCTGATCTTTTAGTAAAAAATAGCCACAAGTAATTTTCGCTTCTGAAGAAAGAATTGAAATAACTGTAGAGTTCGCTTTATTTTTATAGTATACTAGAAAGTTTATTTTTAATTTAAAGGAATCAGAATTAAAAGTTTTAATGCATTTAAACAAATCTCATTGTCATCTGTGTATACACTATCTTATAAATGTGTATTGTTATAAAATTTTACACAACCTAAAAGTATTCGTTTATATGAATAATATGTTGTTTATTATTTCTTAACATATTTTTAGCTCAATAAGCAACATTGGGCAAACTCCTCATCTGACTGCCTCGCAGCCAGTATTTGATGATCCTCAAATCATGTAAGTGCTGTATTAAGTTATTTTTTTATATTCTTATGTAAAAAACAATTTAAAAAAATTATTTATTAATAGACTGGGAAGTAATTAAATATTCAATAGTAAATCAAGCATAAATTGACATAAAAAAATAACTGTTTAAGTGTAAGTAGATAGAAATTGCCGGTTCACCAACACACGAAATGATGAGGAGCAGAGGAGCAAGGGGGGCGTGGTCTATTGATGACGTCAGCGCCACCTGGTGGCGTTTTTGAGTCAATCAGGAGAAGGCAATGATCTTAGCGCCCCCTTGCGGGAAAACCTGGAACCTTGTAGTACAGCAGAATCTTGAAGAGAGTATGTGCTCCGGGGAGCGCCACCTATAGGTCAAATATGGAACTAAATTACGTATAAGGTTACGGATCTATATTTTCAGTGCTGCCATCTATTTTATAAAAATCACAACTGAATTTTACATTTAATTTTACAGAAGATATATATTTTTAAAAGTTAGTCGTGAGCGGGGTTTGAACCCGGTCCCTCAGGACTCAAGTCCAGTGAGATAACCACTGGGCTGTCGAGGCTTGTCATTGTACGGTATTATAGGGTATTTAAAGAGTGAATATTTTAAAGGGAACTTGTGAAATATGATAGAGGATTCTGTGATATATTATTTTAATTAATTAATTAATTAATTATTTTTTAATATAATACATACTAAGCGCCCCCTAGCGGGAAAAACTTGAACTAAACTAGAACTTTAAATATTTAAGATTGTAAAACGATTTTACGCCGTTACGAACATCTAGTGAATAAATTTAACTTTTGAAATTCTAATATCGACAATTTACGCTGCAGGCGCTATCTATTGGTAAAAATTACAACTACATTTAAATTTAATTTTGTAAAAGGTTTTATTTTAGTTTAAATTCTAAATTAAAATATATTATTAACTTACTTTTTTTTTTTTTTTTAACGATAGTAGTAATTAGTAAAAAATAATTATAATTACTTATTATTACTTTAAAGACATATCTAATTTATAAATAATATTTGAAAAAATATTCTATTAAAAGGAGTATTTACAAGTCTTTTAACATTAAATCTATAAGAGAAGATATTAACAAGGATATTTTTACGCATAAAATTATTGAAAACAGCTGTTAAATTTAAAATATCTTTTAATTTTCATGCTAATATCAATTTCAAGTATAATATAACTTAGATATATCTTTAAACCCATTTAAACATAACTTGAAGACATTAAATTATACAATTACCATCTAGAACCTGAAACTTAAAACATATTATCAATTTAATAGTTTGGAAAAAGTATTTATTACAGAACATTCCATACTAGTATGAAAAAAATGAGAAATATTATTTGAACTTTGAAAAAATCATTCCATGAAAGCTAACAAGGGATATTTTTACACATGAAATTATTTAAGACAATCGTTAAGTTTAAAATAGCTTTAATTTTTCTTAAGAATATTACTTTACAGTATAATATAATTTAGATAGAGCTTTGAAACCATTGTAACATTTAGTATAGAAAAAATTATTATTTGATCTTACCTTGAAAATCATTCCATGAAAGCTAACAAGGGATATTTTTAGACATAAAATTATTTAAACAAAGCGGGAATTCCCCAGTAGAGTTATTTTTTCCTTTTAATATTAGAAATAAAAACTGAAATATGATTCAATCTAGATAATTATTTAAATTAAATACACATAACATACCAATCCATACTATTAAATCTACAAGAGAAGATATTAAATTTACGCTAAAAAATTTTTTTAATTGTCGACATATACATACTGCAATAGTCTACATTATTATCAAAAAGTTCATTGAATTATATTCTATAACAGAGAGAATATTTTTATGAATTTACTAGAATTAATTATCAAAAATAAATATAACGTCATCTATTGATTAAAAATGAAACTTAGAAAATTTAATACATGGTTTTGAGTATATTTTTCAAAACTTTAAACATTTTTAGTCGAAGGGCTTATTTTCAGGACTTTAAAATTGTTTTGCTATGTTTTTTAACGTGATATATAATTTTACATAGATACATTCGCAAAATAATACAAAATAATAAGAAATTTTTACATAGATAGGCTAAAACGAATATTTTTTTTTTCTTTTACTTGATATTTTTACACATGAAATTATTTTACAACAAGCGTTAAGTTTAAAATATCTTTAATTTTTCTTAAGAATATTACTTTGCAGTATAATATAATTTAGATAGAGCTTTAAAACCATTGTAACATTTAGTATAGAAAAAATTATTATTTGATCTTACCTTGAAAAACATTCCATGAAAGCTAACAAGGGATATTTTTAGACATAAAATTATTTAAACAAAGCGGGAATTCCCCAGTAGAGTTATTTTTTCCTTTTAATATTAGAAATAAAAACTGAAATATGATTCAATCTAGATAATTATTTAAATTAAATACACATAACATACCAATCCATACTATTAAATCTGCAAGAGAAGATATTAAATTTACGCTAAAAAATTTTTTTAATTGTCGACATATGCATACTGCAATAGTCTACATTATTATCAAAAAGTTCATTGAATTATATTCTATAACAGAGCGAATATTTTTATGAATTTACTAGAATTAATTATCAAAAATAAATATAACGTCATCTATTGATTAAAAATGAAACTTAGAAAATTTAATACATGGTTTTGAGTATATTTTTCAAAACTTTAAATATTTTTAGTCGAAGGGCTTATTTTCAGGACTTTAAAATTGTTTTGCTATGTTTTTTAACGTGATATATAATTTTACATAGATACATTCGCAAAATAATACAAAATAATAAGAAATTTTTACATAGATAGGCTAAAACGAATATTTTTTTTCTTTTACTTGATATTTTTACACATGAAATTATTTTACAACAAGCGTTAAGTTTAAAATATCTTTAATTTTTCTTAAGAATATTACTTTGCAGTATAATATAATTTAGATAGAGCTTTAAAACCATTGTAACATTTAGTATAGAAAAATTATTATTTAATCTTATCTTGAAAGGCATTCCATGAAAGCTAACAAGGGATATTTTTAGACATAAAATTATTTAAACAAAGCGGGAATTCCCCAGTAGAGTTATTTTTTCCTTTTAATATTAGAAATAAAAACTGAAATATGATTCAATCTAGATAATTATTTAAATTAAATACACATAACATACCAATCCATACTATTAAATCTGTAAGAGAAGATATTAAATTTACGCTAAAAAATCTTTTTAATTGTCGACATATGCATACTGCAATAGTCTACATTATTATCAAAAAGTTCATTGAATTATATTCTATAACAGAGCGAATATTTTTATGAATTTACTAGAATTAATTATCAAAAATAAATATAACGTCATCTATTGATTAAAAATGAAACTTAGAAAATTTAATACATGGTTTTGAGTATATTTTTCAAAACTTTAAATATTTTTAGTCGAAGGGCTTATTTTCAGGACTTTAAAATTGTTTTGCTATGTTTTTTAACGTGATATATAATTTTACATAGATACATTCGCAAAATAATGCAAAATAATAAGAAATTTTTACATAGATAGGCTAAAACGAATATTTTTTTTCTTTTACTTGATATTTTTACACATGAAATTATTTTACAACAAGCGTTAAGTTTAAAATATCTTTAATTTTTCTTAAGAATATTACTTTGCAGTATAATATAATTTAGATAGAGCTTTAAAACCATTGTAACATTTAGTATAGAAAAATTATTATTTAATCTTATCTTGAAAGGCATTCCATGAAAGCTAACAAGGGATATTTTTAGACATAAAATTATTTAAACAAAGCGGGAATTCCCCAGTAGAGTTATTTTTTCCTTTTAATATTAGAAATAAAAACTGAAATATGATTCAATCTAGATAATTATTTAAATTAAATACACATAACATACCAATCCATACTATTAAATCTGTAAGAGAAGATATTAAATTTACGCTAAAAAATCTTTTTAATTGTCGACATATGCATACTGCAATAGTCTACATTATTATCAAAAAGTTCATTGAATTATATTCTATAACAGAGCGAATATTTTTATGAATTTACTAGAATTAATTATCAAAAATAAATATAACGTCATCTATTGATTAAAAATGAAACTTAGAAAATTTAATACATGGTTTTGAGTATATTTTTCAAAACTTTAAATATTTTTAGTCGAAGGGCTTATTTTCAGGACTTTAAAATTGTTTTGCTATGTTTTTTAACGTGATATATAATTTTACATAGATACATTCGCAAAATAATACAAAATAATAAGAAATTTTTACATAGATAGGCTAAAACGAATATTTTTTTTCTTTTACTTGATATTTTTACACATGAAATTATTTTACAACAAGCGTTAAGTTTAAAATATCTTTAATTTTTCTTAAGAATATTACTTTGCAGTATAATATAATTTAGATAGAGCTTTAAAACCATTGTAACATTTAGTATAGAAAAATTATTATTTAATCTTATCTTGAAAGGCATTCCATGAAAGCTAACAAGGGATATTTTTAGACATAAAATTATTTAAACAAAGCGGGAATTCCCCAGTAGAGTTATTTTTTCCTTTTAATATTAGAAATAAAAACTGAAATATGATTCAATCTAGATAATTATTTAAATTAAATACACATAACATACCAATACATACTATTAAATCTGCAAGAGAAGGTATCAAATTTATCTCGCGATGTTAATAGAGAAGATTCTTACATTATCTGAAATAATACAGACTTTATCATGTTTAGAAGATATTTACAAGAGTTCATTTTAGAATTAAATGAATCATGGTTTGAATCCTACAACAGTAGGGGGTATATGCAAACATGAAGACTTTAAATTATACAATTACCATCTAGAACCTGAAACTTAAAAATATATGCACCAATTTAAGTATCTTTATATAGTTTATGTACAGTTTTGAATATATTTCAAACCTTAAACGTTTTTCCAACTTTGAAACTATATTATAAGTTAAGACGCTTACTAAAATTAAAAAACATTTTATAGAGGTAAAGACTTGAAAGATAAAATTTACAAGTTTTAATCCTAAATATTATATTTTATCCAGAAATGTAGACTATTAATATATGATTTTAAACCTAACATGCTTTCAACGATTTCCTAAATTGCGATATAATGTTAAATTCCATAGATTATTTCACAGATTTTAAGATATTTATTTAACCTAAGATGTTTATAAATCCTATCCAAATTGGAATAGTGTTTGCATATCATCATAAACAACTAAATATTATCATTTTCATGGGTTTTAAGGTATTTATTCAACATAAGATGTTTATAAATCCTACCTAAATTGGAATAGTTTCTGCATATCAACATAGACTGCGTAAACAACCAAATATTAACTTAATTTAAATAAGAGCATATAATTTCCTTTTTGATAACTTAAATATATATATATATATATCATACATGTTGCTAAATTAAAATTCTTGTTATACTTTCGTATAAGATAGTTTTTTTTACATACAAGAACAGAAATAATATAGACTTTATTATGTTTAGAAGATTTGCAGATATTTAAAGCAGTTCACTTAACTTTAGAAGTAAATGGATCAGAGTTTGAATTCTACTGCAATAGAGGTAGTTTAACTTCACAATTATAATCTAAACAGATAACAAATCTTTGAAAAAAATATTCTATAAAAAGCAATAAAATATATTATGGAAACTTCAAATTAATTTATGATAGGTTTCATTAAATATTCTGCAAACGCTATGAAACATTTCGTATAGAAAAGTAATTACCATTTGATCTTACCTTTAAAATCTATAGTTTATGCACTTAATTCATATAATTTTTTACAAAAACAAGCTTTAACTGCATAAGAAGATATTATATTTGTCCCGCACATACATATAAACTTAAAACATATTAAAACTTACTAGTTCCCTTATAAAGGTTTCAAGACTTTAAAAAATTTTTTTACTATGTTTTAAATCTAATCTATAATTTTACATAGATATAACCATTAATAAATTGTTTTACATAGAAAAAAGCATACATCGCACCTAAAATTTTAGTTTTCTTATCAAAATAACCTGCAAAACTTTCATCGAAACAAATGTTTATTATGTTAAAAAAATCAAACACCTATTGATATTACTTTGAAATATTATGCAAATAATAAATTTGAATAAGTTTTACATCAGAAATTATTTTCCGACAATTGCTAAAGAAAATTTATACTATAAGTTTAAAACGCTTCCTAACACTTAAAATTTTATCATTCTATAAGGAGTATAATTTCTTTTAAATCATGCATAAACATCTATATATTAACATAATTCACATAATAGCATATGACTTCCTTTTAATAACATAAATATACATATCATAAATGCAGCTAAATTAAAATTCATGATATACTTTCGTATAAGATAGTTTTCTACATGCAATTACCCAAAATATTTTATCCATACAGCAACAGAAATAATACAGACTTTATCATGTTTAGAAGATATTTACATGAGTTCATTTTAGAAGCAAATTGACCAAGGTTTAAATCTTACAGCGGTAGGGGTATACGCAGACAATATTTTTATATGAGAACCTACTTACAATAGATCTTAAAATTAAAATAAGTTTTGTTAAGAATAAAACTCTGCTGTAGATTTTATAATCTAAGCATATACCACACTGTCATAGTTAACATTTTCAAAACTTAATGGTTTAAAATATATTATTATAAAACATATAAAATACTTACGACATTAGTAGAAATATTCTGCATTGGAAAAAAATCTGGAGCTTATAATTAGCCATACTTCTAAAAACGAGACCCAATTGAAAAATATACAAGTCACGTTAGTTAATCTTGATTATCTGCGGTTAATTTTCCGTTACAGTCACAGTTATCTTCTCAAAATGAATCAATGATAAGATAAATAATTATTTTGCTATCATTTAACGAATCGTTCACGTTCCTTTTATTTTATTTGTCAAGAGTTGCCAAGAGTTGGCAACGATTGTAGAACGACTTTCATAAATCTAACCCCTAGTGTTTACACAGGAAGTAGATTATTATTATCTTATACACGAGAGTATACTGTGGGAAAAGATCAGATAATATGTTTAATCAAAGTTAAGCAATTGATACACGTTTTGCTAACCAAAACTTTATTCGATAGGTTAATTTTCAAATCTGAAACAAGCTTTGCTAACTGCTAATACAGTTTATTAATGTTGTTAATAGAGTTTTTAATAACGAAGTTGTTCGATTAATGCTTGCAAAACTGCAACTACTAAGTTGATCGAATATATATTAAATTGTATTAAGTTAAAATTCTAGTTTTCACATGAAAAAACATTATGCAACATAAGTATTAAAATTAAGTCTTTGAAATATTCTATAAAAAGTAATGAAATATACTATGGAGACACTTACCCATTGTTGCTAAGCTTGGCATTAATTAATAAAATAATTATAAAGATCTATTAATAATACTTTGAAATATTCTATAAAAGGTAACTTAGAATAATTTTTAAACATGATTATTCTATAAAAAATACAATATTATCAGTAACAGCAGCAGATAGTATATTCAAGATTATTGAAAACAACGTAACAGAGAATAAAATTTTAGATTATAAAGCAACAAAGGCTAATTTTCAAATGTACACTGTCAACCTCTACTATCAGTATTTTACGATTCATTGAAGTGGAAGTTATAGTTAAGTTCTTATTCTCACTTAACATTTTAATAACTTAAAAGTTTAACGTTGTATTGTACAACCGACACTCATCAGAATAATATAAATTGCTAGTAATCTTATCTAATGACGAAATAAAATAAACTATGAGTCATAGAAACTTATCTTATCTGATATAGCGAACCTTTAATTCAGTCGCTTGCTAGATTTTCAATCGGAGAGGGCTGTTTTAGAGTGCTTGTGCTGTTTATCTGTTAGATTATGAAACCTGCATTTAAAAAAATGAAGGAACAGCTTGTTCCCGAAAAAGATTGGTATGAGCAAAATTATGAAAATACAGATTTTTGCATGCATAATTTTGCTGAAGGAATCTTAAATGTTTTAAAAATTGAACAGAGAAAAAAAGAAGTTAATTGCTTCGGCCCATCAATGATAAAATATTTCAATCTTGGATGTAATATTCTTGGATGTAATGTTTTTGCAACTGTCCACATGCATATCAGTGGTGCAGCAGTCCACATCACTAAATTTAAAGAAAGTCACCTACATAAACTTCAAAGGGAAAAAGGAGTGTCAATGCATGGAGATACCTGGATTGAATTTAATAAGAAACTTCCTACCATCTCAACTGAATATAAAGACACTTCATGTATTGCAAACAACGAAATAATCGCTATTATAGATCAGGAAGTGTGTATTCTACAGGGGATGTATCGCATGAAAAATGCTAATTATGACTTAGATTCCGGAATTAAGTCATAATTAGCATTTTTCATGCGATACATCCCCTGTAGAATACACACTTCCTGATCTATAATAGCGATTATTTCGTTGTTTGCAATACATGAAGTGTCTTTATATTCAGTTGAGATGGTAGGAAGTTTCTTATTAAATTCAATCCAGGTATCTCCATGCATTGACACTCCTTTTTCCCTTTGAAGTTTATGTAGGTGACTTTCTTTAAATTTAGTGATGTGGACTGCTGCACCACTGATATGCATGTGGACAGTTGCAAAAACATTACATCCAAGAATATTACATCCAAGATTGAAATATTTTATCATTGATGGGCCGAAGCAATTAACTTCTTTTTTTCTCTGTTCAATTTTTAAAACATTTAAGATTCCTTCAGCAAAATTATGCATGCAAAAATCTGTATTTTCATAATTTTGCTCATACCAATCTTTTTCGGGAACAAGCTGTTCCTTCATTTTTTTAAATGCAGGTTTCATAATCTAACAGATAAACAGCACAAGCACTCTAAAACAGCCCTCTCCGATTGAAAATCTAGCAAGCGACTGAATTAAAGGTTCGCTATATCAGATAAGATAAGTTTCTATGACTCATAGTTTATTTTATTTCGTCATTAGATAAGATTACTAGCAATTTATATTATTCTGATGAGTGTCGGTTGTACAATACAACGTTAAACTTTTAAGTTATTAAAATGTTAAGTGAGAATAAGAACTTAACTATAACTTCCACTTCAATGAATCGTAAAATACTGATAGTAGAGGTTGACAGTGTACATTTGAAAATTAGCCTTTGTTGCTTTATAATCTAAAATTTTATTCTCTGTTACGTTGTTTTCAATAATCTTGAATATACTATCTGCTGCTGTTACTGATAATATTGTATTTTTTATAGAATAATCATGTTTAAAAATTATTCTAAGTTACCTTTTATAGAATATTTCAAAGTATTATTAATAGATCTTTATAATTATTTTATTAATTAATGCCAAGCTTAGCAACAATGGGTAAGTGTCTCCATAGTATATTTCATTACTTTTTATAGAATATTTCAAAGACTTAATTTTAATACTTATGTTGCATAATGTTTTTTCATGTGAAAACTAGAATTTTAACTTAATACAATTTAATATATATTCGATCAACTTAGTAGTTGCAGTTTTGCAAGCATTAATCGAACAACTTCGTTATTAAAAACTCTATTAACAACATTAATAAACTGTATTAGCAGTTAGCAAAGCTTGTTTCAGATTTGAAAATTAACCTATCGAATAAAGTTTTGGTTAGCAAAACGTGTATCAATTGTTTAACTTTGATTAAACATATTATCTGATCTTTTCCCACAGTATACTCTCGTGTATAAGATAATAATAATCTACTTCCTGTGTAAACACTAGGGGTTAGATTTATGAAAGTCGTTCTACAATCGTTGCCAACTCTTGGCAACTCTTGACAAATAAAATAAAAGGAACGTGAACGATTCGTTAAATGATAGCAAAATAATTATTTATCTTATCATTGATTCATTTTGAGAAGATAACTGTGACTGTAACGGAAAATTAACCGCAGATAATCAAGATTAACTAACGTGACTTGTATATTTTTCAATTGGGTCTCGTTTTTAGAAGTATGGCTAATTATAAGCTCCAGATTTTTTTCCAATGCAGAATATTTCTACTAATGTCGTAAGTATTTTATATGTTTTATAATAATATATTTTAAACCATTAAGTTTTGAAAATGTTAACTATGACAGTGTGGTATATGCTTAGATTATAAAATCTACAGCAGAGTTTTATTCTTAACAAAACTTATTTTAATTTTAAGATCTATTGTAAGTAGGTTCTCATATAAAAATATTGTCTGCGTATACCCCTACCGCTGTAAGATTTAAACCTTGGTCAATTTGCTTCTAAAATGAACTCATGTAAATATCTTCTAAACATGATAAAGTCTGTATTATTTCTGTTGCTGTATGGATAAAATATTTTGGGTAATTGCATGTAGAAAACTATCTTATACGAAAGTATATCATGAATTTTAATTTAGCTGCATTTATGATATGTATATTTATGTTATTAAAAGGAAGTCATATGCTATTATGTGAATTATGTTAATATATAGATGTTTATGCATGATTTAAAAGAAATTATACTCCTTATAGAATGATAAAATTTTAAGTGTTAGGAAGCGTTTTAAACTTATAGTATAAATTTTCTTTAGCAATTGTCGGAAAATAATTTCTGATGTAAAACTTATTCAAATTTATTATTTGCATAATATTTCAAAGTAATATCAATAGGTGTTTGATTTTTTTTAACATAATAAACATTTGTTTCGATGAAAGTTTTGCAGGTTATTTTGATAAGAAAACTAAAATTTTAGGTGCGATGTATGCTTTTTTCTATGTAAAACAATTTATTAATGGTTATATCTATGTAAAATTATAGATTAGATTTAAAACATAGTAAAAAAAATTTTTAAAGTCTTGAAACCTTTATAAGGGAACTAGTAAGTTTTAATATGTTTTAAGTTTATATGTATGTGCGGGACAAATATAATATCTTCTTATGCAGTTAAAGCTTGTTTTTGTAAAAAATTATATGAATTAAGTGCATAAACTATAGATTTTAAAGGTAAGATCAAATGGTAATTACTTTTCTATACGAAATGTTTCATAGCGTTTGCAGAATATTTAATGAAACCTATCATAAATTAATTTGAAGTTTCCATAATATATTTTATTGCTTTTTATAGAATATTTTTTTCAAAGATTTGTTATCTGTTTAGATTATAATTGTGAAGTTAAACTACCTCTATTGCAGTAGAATTCAAACTCTGATCCATTTACTTCTAAAGTTAAGTGAACTGCTTTAAATATCTGCAAATCTTCTAAACATAATAAAGTCTATATTATTTCTGTTCTTGTATGTAAAAAAAACTATCTTATACGAAAGTATAACAAGAATTTTAATTTAGCAACATGTATGATATATATATATATATATTTAAGTTATCAAAAAGGAAATTATATGCTCTTATTTAAATTAAGTTAATATTTGGTTGTTTACGCAGTCTATGTTGATATGCAGAAACTATTCCAATTTAGGTAGGATTTATAAACATCTTATGTTGAATAAATACCTTAAAACCCATGAAAATGATAATATTTAGTTGTTTATGATGATATGCAAACACTATTCCAATTTGGATAGGATTTATAAACATCTTAGGTTAAATAAATATCTTAAAATCTGTGAAATAATCTATGGAATTTAACATTATATCGCAATTTAGGAAATCGTTGAAAGCATGTTAGGTTTAAAATCATATATTAATAGTCTACATTTCTGGATAAAATATAATATTTAGGATTAAAACTTGTAAATTTTATCTTTCAAGTCTTTACCTCTATAAAATGTTTTTTAATTTTAGTAAGCGTCTTAACTTATAATATAGTTTCAAAGTTGGAAAAACGTTTAAGGTTTGAAATATATTCAAAACTGTACATAAACTATATAAAGATACTTAAATTGGTGCATATATTTTTAAGTTTCAGGTTCTAGATGGTAATTGTATAATTTAAAGTCTTCATGTTTGCATATACCCCCTACTGTTGTAGGATTCAAACCATGATTCATTTAATTCTAAAATGAACTCTTGTAAATATCTTCTAAACATGATAAAGTCTGTATTATTTCAGATAATGTAAGAATCTTCTCTATTAACATCGCGAGATAAATTTGATACCTTCTCTTGCAGATTTAATAGTATGTATTGGTATGTTATGTGTATTTAATTTAAATAATTATCTAGATTGAATCATATTTCAGTTTTTATTTCTAATATTAAAAGGAAAAAATAACTCTACTGGGGAATTCCCGCTTTGTTTAAATAATTTTATGTCTAAAAATATCCCTTGTTAGCTTTCATGGAATGCCTTTCAAGATAAGATTAAATAATAATTTTTCTATACTAAATGTTACAATGGTTTTAAAGCTCTATCTAAATTATATTATACTGCAAAGTAATATTCTTAAGAAAAATTAAAGATATTTTAAACTTAACGCTTGTTGTAAAATAATTTCATGTGCAAAAATATCAAGTAAAAGAAAAAAAATATTCGTTTTAGCCTATCTATGTAAAAATTTCTTATTATTTTGTATTATTTTGCGAATGTATCTATGTAAAATTATATATCACGTTAAAAAACATAGCAAAACAATTTTAAAGTCCTGAAAATAAGCCCTTCGACTAAAAATATTTAAAGTTTTGAAAAATATACTCAAAACCATGTATTAAATTTTCTAAGTTTCATTTTTAATCAATAGATGACGTTATATTTATTTTTGATAATTAATTCTAGTAAATTCATAAAAATATTCGCTCTGTTATAGAATATAATTCAATGAATTTTTTGATAATAATGTAGACTATTGCAGTATGCATATGTCGACAATTAAAAAAATTTTTTAGCGTAAATTTAATATCTTCTCTTGCAGATTTAATAGTATGGATTGGTATGTTATGTGTATTTAATTTAAATAATTATCTAGATTGAATCATATTTCAGTTTTTATTTCTAATATTAAAAGGAAAAAATAACTCTACTGGGGAATTCCCGCTTTGTTTAAATAATTTTATGTCTAAAAATATCCCTTGTTAGCTTTCATGGAATGTTTTTCAAGGTAAGATCAAATAATAATTTTTTCTATACTAAATGTTACAATGGTTTTAAAGCTCTATCTAAATTATATTATACTGCAAAGTAATATTCTTAAGAAAAATTAAAGATATTTTAACTTAACGCTTGTTGTAAAATAATTTCATGTGTAAAAATATCAAGTAAAAGAAAAAAAATATTCGTTTTAGCCTATCTATGTAAAAATTTCTTATTATTTTGTATTATTTTGCGAATGTATCTATGTAAAATTATATATCACGTTAAAAAACATTGCAAAACAATTTTAAAGTCCTGAAAATAAGCCCTTCGACTAAAAATATTTAAAGTTTTGAAAAATATACTCAAAACCATGTATTAAATTTTCTAAGTTTCATTTTTAATCAATAGATGACGTTATATTTATTTTTGATAATTAATTCTAGTAAATTCATAAAAATATTCGCTCTGTTATAGAATATAATTCAATGAACTTTTTGATAATAATGTAGACTATTGCAGTATGCATATGTCGACAATTAAAAAGATTTTTTAGCGTAAATTTAATATCTTCTCTTACAGATTTAATAGTATGGATTGGTATGTTATGTGTATTTAATTTAAATAATTATCTAGATTGAATCATATTTCAGTTTTTATTTCTAATATTAAAAGGAAAAAATAACTCTACTGGGGAATTCCCGCTTTGTTTAAATAATTTTATGTCTAAAAATATCCCTTGTTAGCTTTCATGGAATGCCTTTCAAGATAAGATTAAATAATAATTTTTCTATACTAAATGTTACAATGGTTTTAAAGCTCTATCTAAATTATATTATACTGCAAAGTAATATTCTTAAGAAAAATTAAAGATATTTTAAACTTAACGCTTGTTGTAAAATAATTTCATGTGTAAAAATATCAAGTAAAAGAAAAAAAATATTCGTTTTAGCCTATCTATGTAAAAATTTCTTATTATTTTGTATTATTTTGCGAATGTATCTATGTAAAATTATATATCACGTTAAAAAACATAGCAAAACAATTTTAAAGTCCTGAAAATAAGCCCTTCGACTAAAAATATTTAAAGTTTTGAAAAATATACTCAAAACCATGTATTAAATTTTCTAAGTTTCATTTTTAATCAATAGATGACGTTATATTTATTTTTGATAATTAATTCTAGTAAATTCATAAAAATATTCGCTCTGTTATAGAATATAATTCAATGAACTTTTTGATAATAATGTAGACTATTGCAGTATGCATATGTCGACAATTAAAAAGATTTTTTAGCGTAAATTTAATATCTTCTCTTACAGATTTAATAGTATGGATTGGTATGTTATGTGTATTTAATTTAAATAATTATCTAGATTGAATCATATTTCAGTTTTTATTTCTAATATTAAAAGGAAAAAATAACTCTACTGGGGAATTCCCGCTTTGTTTAAATAATTTTATGTCTAAAAATATCCCTTGTTAGCTTTCATGGAATGCCTTTCAAGATAAGATTAAATAATAATTTTTCTATACTAAATGTTACAATGGTTTTAAAGCTCTATCTAAATTATATTATACTGCAAAGTAATATTCTTAAGAAAAATTAAAGATATTTTAAACTTAACGCTTGTTGTAAAATAATTTCATGTGTAAAAATATCAAGTAAAAGAAAAAAAATATTCGTTTTAGCCTATCTATGTAAAAATTTCTTATTATTTTGCATTATTTTGCGAATGTATCTATGTAAAATTATATATCACGTTAAAAAACATAGCAAAACAATTTTAAAGTCCTGAAAATAAGCCCTTCGACTAAAAATATTTAAAGTTTTGAAAAATATACTCAAAACCATGTATTAAATTTTACAATGGTTTACTAAATGTTACAATGGTTTCAAAGCTCTATCTAAATTATATTATACTGTAAAGTAATATTCTTAAGAAAAATTAAAGATATTTTAAACTTAACGGTTGTCTTAAATAATTTCATGTGTAAAAATATCCCTTGTTAGCTTTCATGGAATGATTTTTTCAAAGTTCAAATAATATTTCTCATTTTTTTCATACTAGTATGGAATGTTCTGTAATAAATACTTTTTCCAAACTATTAAATTGATAATATGTTTTAAGTTTCAGGTTCTAGATGGTAATTGTATAATTTAATGTCTTCAAGTTATGTTTAAATGAGTTTAAAGATATATCTAAGTTATATTATACTTGAAATTGATATTAGCATGAAAATTAAAAGATATTTTAAATTTAACAGCTGTTTTCAATAATTTTATGCGTAAAAATATCCTTGTTAATATCTTCTCTTATAGATTTAATGTTAAAAGACTTGTAAATACTCCTTTTAATAGAATATTTTTTCAAATATTATTTATAAATTAGATATGTCTTTAAAGTAATAATAAGTAATTATAATTTTTTTTTACTAATTACTACTATCGTTAAAAAAAAAAAAAAGTAAGTTAATAATATATTTTAATTTAGAATTTAAACTAAAATAAAACCTTTTACAAAATTAAATTTAAATGTAGTTGTAATTTTTACCAATAGATAGCGCCTGCAGCGTAAATTGTCGATATTAGAATTTCAAAAGTTAAATTTATTCACTAGATGTTCGTAACAGCGTAAAATCGTTTTACAATCTTAAATATTTAAAGTTCTAGTTTAGTTCAAGTTTTTCCCGCTAGGGGGCGCTTAGTATGTATTATATTAAAAAATAATTAATTAATTAATTAATTAAAATAATATATCACAGAATCCTCTATCATATTTCACAAGTTCCCTTTAAAATATTCACTCTTTAAATACCCTATAATACCGTACAATGACAAGCCTCGACAGCCCAGTGGTTATCTCACTGGACTTGAGTCCTGAGGGACCGGGTTCAAACCCCGCTCACAACAAACTTTTAAAAATATATATCTTCTGTAAAATTAAATGTAAAATTCAGTTGTGATTTTTATAAAATAGATGGCAGCACTGAAAATATAGATCCGTAACCTTATACGTAATTTAGTTCCATATTTGACCTATAGGTGGCGCTCCCCGGAGCACATACTCTCTTCAAGATTCTGCTGTACTACAAGGTTCCAGGTTTTCCCGCAAGGGGGCGCTAAGATCATTGCCTTCTCCTGATTGACTCAAAAACGCCACCAGGTGGCGCTGACGTCATCAATAGACCACGCCCCCCTTGCTCCTCTGCTCCTCATCATTTCGTGTGTTGGTGAACCAGCAATTTCTATCTACTAGTGTATTTGAATCTATCTTATATTACATCTGAGGATTTCGCTTGGAAAATTCACCATGCACAGGAGAATCTTAAATCCTCTACCTAGCGATTTTCCTTCTCTTTTATTTAGAAATGTCGTTGTAAATTGAAATGAATAAATCACAATTTATTTCAGAATTTTATGCAAAAACAATGTTCATTTTTAGGGATGATAATGAAAACGCCGAATCTTCAGCTGAAACTGATGATACGTTGGATGGCGCCAATTCCCCTGTATTTACATGTGCAAGTTTCGTTACACCTACACCTTGGTATTATACTTTTTTATGTAATATATTTGAACTGAATCATGGGTGTAGTTAGGATTTAGTTTTGTGGGGGAGCTTCTGAGAAAAATAAGTAAATAATCCATTTAAAAAAGTTTAAAACATGGTACTCATTCAAATTGAATTATTATAATTTTAACTCCCCCTTGTCTACATCCATGAACTGAATAACTTTTTATTTTGTTAATATTTAAACTTATTTTAATGTCGATAAAGTGCTCTTAATGCTAGAATGCAAAACTCCATCATCAAACAAAACTGTCCATCAAGTTATGTAAATAAAGCCCTTTTATCTATTTTCAACAGCTATAACAGTGTTGTCTCTCCTCCCCCCCCCCCATTTAAATGCAAAAAGCAAAAATATATTTTGCTGAACTCAATGATGTATTTAAAAGTATAATCTAATAGTGTGTTAGTGTGTTTCTAAGTAACTTATAAAGTGAAATTGTACGCACACTTATTCACAGTTCACAAAAAAGTGAACAACCAAACAAAAGAAAAATCAGCATGTACATTTAATTAGTTCATCTCTTTATTAACAATTAAGAAATGAGAAATTACAAATATGTTTAGCAGTGATACATTCAAATTTATATACAGGGTGTCTATGATTAGAAAAGTAATATATTTAGAATAAGTAAGAAATAAATTTTAAAAAAAACTTAAGTCGAGAAATGTCAAACATCAATTAATGAATTTTAACTTATTATTATAGGCAAAGAAACAACTCATTAAGTACTTTAAAATAATTAACATTTTTGATTTATATTTATATGTAATATTTATTAAACTTTTTTTTTAAGTAGCTAAAAGTTATTTTTTATAGTATAGAACTTTTACTAACAAAAATTTTTTTGAATTTTAGATCCAGTAAAGGTATTAGAAAAAGGAAAATGGACACAGAACTTGATCCCTTGATGTGTAATATTCAAGAAACCACGAAAAGTATATCTGAATATTTTACCCAAAAAAGTGATAGTCAAGATGATACAGTGGCAAAATTTTGCCAGTATCTGTGCTGTAGACTCAAAGATTTAATAATTACAAGATAAAAAGACTTTTTATATACGATGTTTTTAAATTTTCTATTAAAAAAAAAAAGAAATGTAATTTACATGCAGCTCCTTCATGAGCTGCAAACGAATTCGCATCTTCCATAGTTAATTATGGATTTCAAAATTATAAATTATAATCTATGATTTGAAGGAAAAAAAATCAATGGATTTCGCAGAGAAAATATCGTAAATAGCATGTGGCCATAAATAAAAATTATCCCATTGTAATGAAAATGTAATATGCTTGGTTCACTATTACGTTAATAGATGGCGCCTGTAGCGCAGTTACTTTTGGCTCCAGACGCTACTCGTATTTTTACGTAATGGATTTTAAAATATGGAATAAAGATGGCTAAAAGTATTAAAATAATGCATTGTCATCGTGTTCTGAGCTATTCTAAAAGTTTCAAACATCTAGCTAGTCGGGAAGTTAGTTAAAAATCGATTGCAAGATTTGTACCAGACAAACACACCCACAAACACACACACAAACACACAAACAAGAAAGCAAGTTAATAAAAACATGGTAAAAAAAGAGATGCTATGCATCAAATTGAAAATTTGATGCAAAAAAAAAATAGAAAATGATGATAAATAAAAATAATTTTATATACTTATATGTTTTGAATTTAATTCTTTAAAATGAAATTGTGAATAAAAATTAGCAAAATAAAAAAAGAGATAATTTTTTAAAAAAACTAATTATTTTGAACAATTTGGTGGCTGAATTGTTTTTTTTTCCATGGGACTGAGCCTTCATTGCATAAATAATTTGTATAGTCATCACGTAGCTGTTTAGCTTCTCTTTGATACATGTCACTGCTAAGTTTTTTTAGAGCTAAGGTATCACCATCTTTTCGCCATAATCCCATGTGCAGCATGTGGTTGCTGTCTTCATAATCCACATAATCAATTGGACAGTAGGCTTCTGACCTTTCTATGAGCAGGTTGTGGAGAACGCAAGTAGCAAGCACCATGCTTTTTACAGCAGAATCACTATAATTCAGTGGTAGCCTGAAAATTCTGAATCTGGCCGCTAATATGCCAAAAGCATTTTCCACAACCCGCCTGCCTCTACTCAATCTATAATTATATATTTTCTGTTCGAACAGAAAATTGGAACGCCTGGAATAGGGTCTTAACAAATTATTCCTCAGTGGGAATGCTTCATCCCCTATTATAAAATAAAGGTATGTTTTTTGAGAATTTGCCAGCAAATCTGGTGGTGGAAATTTTAAGTCGTTATTCATTACCAAACGGCCAAATAAAGTTTTCTTAAAAATCCTACCATCAGAATTCACTATCATAATGCCCATAATCAATCATTAAAAACTTATAGTTAGCATCTGCTAGTGCTAAAAGGACACTGCTGAAGGTTCCTTTGTAACTGAAATTCATGCTTCCAGAATTCTTCGGGCATTCTCTTAAAATATGTTTTCCATCTATGCTTCCACAACAGTGGGGAAGTTGCCACTTCTGATGGAAATTAGCTGAAATTTCTTTCCAATCATCTGCAGTTGTTGGAAAAGGCAAATATTTTAATTTGAAGCAATTCCAGATTGCTTCACACGTTTCGGGCACTATTTTTTTAACTGTTTGCCTTCCAATACGAAAGGCAAAACTTAAGCTTCTGTACGTTTCACCGGTTGCCAGGAATCTGCAAATTATTTTGTTATTAAAATAAAATACAATTTTCATAAAAATAATTGAAAAAATATGAACATGCTGAATTAGGTAATGTAATTATCCGCCTTTCCACTTTCTCCATTGCTGTATAATAAGGAATCATTTTTTTACAATTTACCCAAGTTTACCTTTGCATTAAATTAAAAATAAATGCACTTAATGCCGAAAAATATGTACCCACATTGTATGGCTTATGTCATTAAGAGGGCAAAAACATTGTGTACAAACTTGTTGTAAATTAATAAAATTTACCCTTTAGAAAGTCTTAACATGAAGGTTCAAGACTTTGCAGATACCATTTTCCTCTATATCATCCAGTCCAAACTCAGTTACATTACAAGGAGCTGGTGGGAACGTGATATGGAATACAACGTGATTCCTACCATTCAATAGTTGCTGGACTTTTTAGAGAAACATGTGCGGCAACACACGAGCGTACTCCATGGTCACCCGCAAACGGCATCGGGACATTAACGGCAACCGCCGGCGAAGCTGACCAATAGGAAGCAAGCCCGCGATCAGCGCACAATCCAAGAGACTCTTTCATACACACTCTCTAGCTAGCTGCCACCTGTGTGGGTGAACTGTGTATATGTCTCGGTTCGATACGAGCATTTTAGCTCGCTGTTGTTAATAAATGTTTGATATATTAATAGGTGTCGAGCGTGTCTCACTTCAACCTTTTGTAGGTTTTTTCATTAAAGTATAAATCGGTGTGGCCGTCGAAGTAGCGACTCCGGTCAAATCACCGAAGTGGTGACCCATGTCATATTGAACACGTGCAGCGCACGAGGCAACGCTAACCGACATCTTATTGCATCCTGGTTTATATCTACGCTACAGCTATGGTTATGCAGTATTGCTCCATTTCTTGCTTCAGATAAGCAGTGGACGAAGTTATTTTTTTCAAATTTTTTTTTCTTCGTGCTAATATTTATCCAGGGCTGGACACCGAGAGCTCATGTATGCGTGACTTTTCTTGTATTACAAAGTTCCAGCATGGACTAAGTGCTCTTTGGATACACAATTGGTGGATTTCTGCTTACATTTCAGCGTCACGGTAAGCCGCATGTTTTCTTCCATTCCCTCTGAGTACCAGTCCTCTCATTTACTCGGTCAGACAGCCTTACAACGCAGAAGTGGTATTTTATGTTCTCGTGTTTATATATATTGCCATAATTATATGTTACCATAATTACTTTATAAATATTAATTTCATGTGTGCCACGCGAGTTCATTCTCATAATCATTTTAATATTTTGAATTTAACTATGATATATGCATATGGTGTTTAAATACTACTAAGTTCGTATTGTTGTAATTCCAGTGTTCAAACTATATAATTGGTGTACTAATCTTTAGTGTATAATTATGTCTACCCCACCTCCAGTCGCTGAAGTCGACAGAGTAGCACTTAAAGTGCCTCCGTTTTGGAACAAATCGCCCGTACTTTGGTTCGTTAACCTCGAGGCACAATTTAAAATGAGCGGTATAACCGCGGACAGCACACAATATTATGCTGTTATTACGGCCCTCGATGCAGGCATATTGCTGCATGTCAAGGACATAGTCCTCAATCCACCGGCAACTAACATGTATAAGACACTTAAAGATAGGCTCATATCAGAATTTACCGGTTCAGAACAAAAACGACTAAAAACTCTACTTTCAGAACTCTCGTTAGGGGATGATAAACCATCATTACTGTTACGAAAAATGCAACAATTGGCAGGAACGAAACTCAGCAATGAACTGCTCAAAACACTTGGCTGCAGAGACTCACGTCTCAAACGCAAGCAATCCTTTCTGTGTCAGACGACACTCTGGGGAAACTTGCCATCATGGCGGACAAAATCTCCAAATCTTCCGACGCAAACACATCTCAGTGTTATGCGGTCTCACAGAAAGCCGGTACTAGCGAAATATTAGAACTACGGCAACAAATCGCAGAACTTACCGAACAGATGCGACGCTTAACACGTTCACGTTCGGGGGATAGGCCTAGAACACGTTCTAGTAGTCGGCGACGACGTGGAAATCGCGACCACTCCCCACGTAGAGAACGCGAGGACATTTGTTGGTATCATGCCAAAATTTGGAGAGCAAGCAAAAAATGCAATGCTCCGTGTAATTTTTCGGCTCAGGGAAACTTTCAGTGAAGTCACATCGCGCGGTCAGCTGTGATTTCATCACAACAAAACTCAGTCACCTTTTCATCAACGACCGCAAAAATCAATTAGCTTATCTCTTTGACAGTGGAAGTGATGTTTGTGTTTTACCACATAAACTGAGGTCTTCGTTTACAAACGCTTCCGAGATAAAGTTATTTTCCGCCAATGGTTCGCAGATACACACATACGGAACTCGATTAGTCAACGTTGACTTAAATTTACGGCGGGAATTCAAATGGATTTTTGTTTTGGCAAATGTAAACAAGCCAGTTATAGGGGCTGATTTTCTGGATCGCTATGGGTTACTTATTGACATAAAAAATAGATGTTTACGTGACCCTAAAACCTCTTTAACAACAAAAGGGCAGGCTGCATCAAAGGGGCATACTCAAATCACGCTAGTAGCCCAAAACTTTAGATACAAAGAAATTGTGGATAAATATCCGGACATTCTCAAGCCGTACCCTGCAAATCAGCAGGTACCTCACAATACGGTTCATCGAATCGAAACCACCGGCCAGCCAGTTTATTCCAGACCACGTAGGCTACATCCCGAACAGCTGGTAATAGCAAAAAAGGGAATTCCAGTATATGCTGGATCATGGCATATGCCACCCTAGCAAATCGAATTGGTCGAATCTTTTGCACTTAGTGCCCAAACCCAACAGTACCGATTATCGCCCAACGGGTGACTATCGTGCTTTAAACAAAATAACCATACCAGACCGTTATCCTCTTCCACACATCCTTGATTTCGCCAGTGAACTGTATGGCAAAGTGATATTTTCGAAACTTGACTTAATTAGAGCGTACAACCAAATCCCAGTACATTCGGATGACGTTCGCAAAACGGCAATAACCACACCTTTTGGTCTTTTCGAATTTAACTTTTTACCCTTCGGACTTTCTAATGAAGCTCAAACGTTTCAAAGGTTCATTAACGAAGTTTTTCAGGGGTTAGAGTTCGTTTTTGCATACTTGGACGATATATTGATTGCCAGTAAATCTGAAACTGAACATCTTGAACATCTGGAGACAGATTTTCACAGACTTACAACATATGGCATACGTATCAATGCTTCCAAATGCGTACTAGGAGTGGACGAACTGCCGTTTTGGGGTTATACCATCAACCAACACGGTATCAAGACTATGCGCGAGAAAGTAGAACTCATTCTGCATTATACTGAACCCCGAACTTTAAACGAGCTAAGGTTTTTTCTGGGGCTACTCAATTATTATCGGCGGACAATTCCACACGGCGCACAAATTCAAACACCTCTTACCGACCTACTTAAGGGTAAAAAGGGTAAAAGCAGCAAAAACGCGCCAATAGAATGGTCACAGCAGGCGAGAGACGCATTCCAGAAATGTAAACAACAGCTGACGCAAGCGACTCTGGTGGCGCACCCCAATCCACAGGCGAAACTGATGCCTTTCACAGATGCCAGTGATAGGACCATAGGTTCTTCGTTAAACCAGTTGGTTACATTGGGGGACAAACAGACAGTAACTCAGCCTTTAGCATGTTTCTCTGCGAAGTTGAATCAATCACAGCAGAAGTGGTCTACGTTTGATAGAGAACTTTACGCTATTTACGAAGCTATCAAACATTTCAAGCACATGTTAGAAGGGCGTACTTTCACCATCTTCACTGACCATAAGCCGATAACTTTCGCTTTTAACCAAAAACTGGACATAGAGCAGTAGTCTCAGAATAAGTACATATTATTCTGAGACTACTATCAGGGCCGGCGCTAGGGGCGGGCAAGCCGGGTCCCTGCCCGGGGCGACAACCTTAGGAGGCGGCAAATGGGCTGTAAAATTAACTAGTTTATGAAGAAAATGATTAAACCAAGATTCATTTGAATACTTATGAAAAATTAATAGGTGGACTTTCAATAAAATTTGCTTTTAATATGTTTTACGAACTTTTAAGTATAGGTACCCACTCACTTCAAAAATCCTCAAGCATGAGAATGATATAAGAAGGTTTTAGGTATGTAGTTTTTAAATAAAAACACGTTTTAAAAGATGAGTAGAGTTTTCGTGTATTAAAGATCAAATCCCAAACCGAATGAAAAATACAACGCAATATAGATAAAATATCAAAATATTTCAAGGAAACCGGTCACAGGCATAATAAACTCCCGCTTAAAAATGTATAACATAAAAAATGACCCTTTTTATTAAAATTTAAATAAATGGACACACATACAAAGTGCTGTAAAAGAATTTTTTACCGAGTGTTTTAATTTGTCGGAACATGTATGGGGTCGCGAAAATCCAGTCATGACAAGCTGTGACACGATTTTTTCGCTACTATTATATGAGGAAAAGAAGCGGTTCGATTGTTTTATTTATGCAACAATTGCCTTACAGGTTGGTTACTAGTGAAATAAAGTGCGTTACATACAATTATTATTTGCCGTGAGTTTTTGAAAATTGTGTCATAAAGTGTGTTGTAAAAGTAAGATGAGTAGGTAATAATTAAAAAATAGGCAGCTTTTCTAAACAAATATTTTTATAGCTTCTACAGGATGTTTTTGGAAAAACGCTCAAATCCGTAAATTTTTTGGCCAGTTTGGTGTTTCATGCAGTAGGATACACCTCCTATGAGGGGTAATTTTTACCCCTCTTATTTAGAAAGGGAATATAGGCCGAGTGGAACCTTGTTTTTAAGGGCAATTAATTCTTCTTACTACGGTCGATTTTTTTTAAAATCGTTTGAATAGTTTTTTATATATATTTAATTTTAAATTTGCCATGAGCCATTTAAAAATTATTTTTTTAAGCATGTTATCTTTAAATTTTGACTTTTTGCTCGGACACGTCGATTTTGTTTTGAAGGAAGTCACTTTTCTTTTTCTTTTGTTTTTTTTTATATTTTATCAACCCATATAAAGGGTAATTTTTACCCCTATTATTTGGATAAAGAGAGTCAAGTGGCACCTCGTTTTGAAAGGTTTATAATTCTTCTTACAACGACATATTTTTTCGAAAATAATATGAGCCAAATAAAAATTGCTTCTTTGAGCATGTTACCTAACAGAAATAAGCAAAAGTGCCTTTTTTAAAAATAAAATCGATGGGTCCAAGCAAAAAGTACTTGTCCAGAAAAATATTTTTTTGGCTTATGGTAACTTTGACAGTAAATATTCTAAATCTAATTAAAAGATTTTCCAAAAAAAAAGAAGAAAAAAAAGTAATACATATATATGTAATACATAAGAAGAATCATAAGGTAAGTAAAAGTAAGTAAGAACAGACAAGGTACCGCTCAACTCATGTTCGCTATAAATAAATGTCAGGGGTAAAAATTAACCCTCGTAGGGGAGCATCTTTCCTAAAACATTCGAAAACTCTTTAGCTTTTTCGTACCCTTATTTACTTATTTCAAGGCGAGATTTTGTTGGCTTTTTATAGGGTAAATTGTAAAAAAAAACACTTTCTATTCCATGGATGACGTTACGGTTTTAATCAAACCTCGAATCTCTGAATAAGGTTTGATTAAAACCGAAACGTCAGAAATGGAATAGAGAGAGTTTTTTTAACAATTTACCCTAAACAAAGACAACAAAATCTCGCCTTGAAACATTCGAAAAATATTCGAAAACGCCTTTGTTTCGTTTAAAAAAAACACAATTATTTTTTATTGAAACATTTTCTTAATTGTTTTTAGAATGCCTGATGGACATAAAAGATTATCGGGTGTTCAGTACAAAAGAAAAAGGGTAGAAAAACAAGTTCAAATTCAAAAGCAGGCTGAAGTCTGTTAAGTTACCTACAAGGCACGAATAGGAACGATGACGACACAGAGATATTAGAAGCTGATTCAAATTTTAATTATGAAACCATTACCAATCAAGCTACCGATATTGCTCAAGTGGAGCCTACTCCAGGGACATCCAAAGAACCTACTCCAGGGACCAGTGGCGCACCCAGTGAGGGGGCAGGGGGTCCTGCCCCCCCCCCAAAGAAGTAGAAATATTGGTTTTGCATTATAAATATTTTTATTCGTTCATCTCACCACCACCCCCCATGCATTATAAATTTTTTATCCATTCATCTCGGCCCCCCCAAGAAAAAATCCTGGGTGCACCACTGCCAGGGACGTCTACTGAATCTACTGCAGGAAAATCAAAGAAGAGACATTTGCTACGATAATAAATTCAGATCCGAGTCCCTGGCCAACTAGCTTATTAGAAGCCGAAATATATGTTTTGGTAAAAGAAGGAGCACCTCAACCACTAAAGGAATACAGTTTTCTGTATAATGATACCGGTCGAAGATTTAGAGCAGTTCATTATTTGAGAAACATGAAAATTGGTGAAAAAGTCATGCGTAACCGGTTAGTCTATTCAATTACAAATAAACTGTCTTTATTGCTTTTGCTGCAAACTTTTTGGTTCTATTCTAAGTTCTTTTTCTACCGAAGGTTTTAAAGATTGGAAGCATCTCGCTGAGACTTTAAAACAACATGAAACCTCTAAAAACCATATCCAAAGTAAAAAATCATGGATTGAATTTAGTCAAAGAATAAAGTACTCTAAAACGATTGACAGTTCCCAAAGACTCATTAGCGCCCTTTAGACGTACGTTCTTTCCCGCTGGAAACCACGATCCCGCGCGATTGAGTGCACGTGTGAAGGTGTCGGAGAGGAAGGGAAAGCTGCTTTGGAGCGTACTGCATGTTTTCCCGCACGCTCCAAGCACTCCAAGACCGTATGTGTAAAGGGCGTTATTAGCACCCTTGACACGTACGCTCTTTTGCGAGTGCTTGGAGCGTACGCGCAATCCCGTACGCTCCAAGCACTCGCGAAAGAACGTACGTGTCAAGGACGCTATTACCGCAGAGATAAATTATTGGTAGGAGGTGCTTCTACGAATTGTTTCAACAATAAAAATGCTTGCTCAAAATTGTTTAGCTCTCCGAGGTACAAGTGACAAACTTTACGATTTCGGTAATGGTAATTTTTACAAATTATTCAATTACTTGTTCAGTTTGATCCAGTAATGGAAGAGCATATCCGCAGAGTGCTCAAAAAAGAGGAAGTTAAAGTCCACTATCTCGGAAAAGATATTCAAAATGAAATAATTATTCTTTTAAGTGAAAATATAACATCTCACATTATTAGCGAGATTAAAAAAGCTAAATATTAATCAATAATTCTAGATTGTACTCCTGATGTCAGCAAGATCGAGCAAATGACAGTCTTAGTAAGGTATGTATCCATTGACAAATCCAATCCCAATGAGGTTTCCATTAAAATTAATGAAAACTTCTTAGGCTTTCTTCCTGTTGAAAGATCGACGGGCTCTGAACTCTCAACTCTAATACTTAAAAGACTTGAAACATTGGGATTGAATTTGCAGGATATGAGGGGACAGGCTTACGATAATGGGGCCAACATGAGAGGAGATAAATCGGGAGTACAATCTAGAATAAAAGCGTTAAATCCACGAGCATTTTACCTCTCATGTAATAGCCACTCATTAAACTTGGTCGTGAATGACATGGACGAATGAAATATAGTCCAAAAATTATATCTATTTTTTTCTCATCAACTTTTCGATGGACTACATTTATAAAATATGTTCAGGGACTAACTTTGAAACCCCTAAGTGATACTCGTTGGGAAAGCCGAATAGATGCATTAAAACCACTGAGGTATCAATTAGGAGGAATATACGATGCTTTATTTGCTGTTTGTAATAATTCGGAAATTGACAACTCTATAAGAGTTGAGGCGTCTGGACTATTAAGTTGTGTTAAACAATTTAAGTTCTTATGCTCCATTGTAAGTTGGTACAAAATCTTAAATTGTATCAATCCAATAAGTAAGCTCTTTCAGACATAAGACTATGACTTACCATCTGGTATGCAACTCTTGAAAAATTGTATATATTTTTTCAAGGATCTTAGATCGGACACGCCTTTTAATGAAATGCCTTGCGATGCTCGAGAACTCGCCGACGAAATTGACATACCGGCTAATTTTGAGCTTACCCAGCCACGTCATACAGTTCGAAGAAGGATTGTTAATTTTGACTATGAGGCACGAGATGATCCGATAGAAGATCCTACTTTGAAATATAAGGCAGAGTTTTATTTTTTCACACTAGACCAAGCTATCAATGCACTTGAATCCGGGTTTGATTAGATCAGTACCCACAGCAACTATTTCCAGTTTTTATACAATATTTATGATTTAAAAGATACACCTCAAAACGACTTACTAAAATATTGTAAAGATCTAGAAATAGTGTTAACTGATGGGAATTCATCAGATATAAACGCGCTGGACCTGGCAGACGAGATAGTATCGGTTTTGGCCTTACTAAATAAAAAAGAAAGTCCAATCGAGATTTTATAATTCATTTCAAAGCTGTATTTTGCTCCAAATCTCGGTATAGTTTTAAGAATCTTGCTTACTCTCCCAATAAGTGTGGCAAGTGGAGAAAGAAGTTTCTCCAAATTAAAGTTAATTAAAAAATTTTTACGCTCTACAACTACCGAGGATTGGCTAAATGGCTTAACAACATTAGCCATTGAAAATGAGCTAGCTGAAGAAATTGATGTAAAAAAATTATCAAAAAATTATCAGAATTAAAAATGAGAATAAAACACTTTTCAGTTTAACTGTATTTTTAATAATTAGGTTTTTATTTTTAGTGGTTCTATAATTTGTTTTACTATCTCTTTAATATATGCATTTTATAATTATATACTAGATTTGTTTCTTTTCTTTTTTTTCTGTGCAACCTTAATTTCAATTTAGTGCCAAAATCATAAATCCAGAAATTTGCATTTTTGGCCAACATTTTTAATACCAATTTTTTTGCTCACGTTTAATTTTACTACTAAGCATGGGAAGGGTTTAGGTTATCTCTTTTAATTTTTGTTATAAAGGGGCGGCATTTTACCTTTTTGCCCGGGGCTGCGAAACTGCTAGCGCCGGCCCTGCTACTATCCAGTCTCAAACCGGGATTTTAACACTGAACAATTACCCGCCGGGGCAACTTGCTCTGTCCAAACTTGAGTCGCCCTCAGAAGCCGAACAGCGCCCAACCTCTCTCGCAGAGCGATAGCTTCAATTCCTTCCCCCACACCGGAACTCCCCATGGGGTCTAAGAGATGGGATGACCTTCGTCCAAGGATCGCAAGCTCTCCCCCTTCTACGGATTCTGAGAAAACTTTCTTTGAATTCTAAGAAAGAAGAATGTGGACATTACAGCCACAGTGAACGATGGAACAATCGTCCATCTTCCGTGTCTCAATCGTTCAATTTAAGAGAGTAGCTGGTAATAAAAGCGAAAGTGAGGAAAGCGGGGCGAAAAGGTCAAAAATCAAGGAATAAGATTTAATTTTTCACTTCAGCCTTTCTCCTCCTCTTTCATCAGCATCTTCAAGTCTGATCTCCAAGGTAAATGTTGTACATTTCACTTAATAAAACAAATTTATTTCAGTACATTCTATTGTATTGCGTTTTTATACAATGTTTGTCGTTTATAAGCCCATTTTTCTTATTTAAAAACATGTAACAAAAAATTGCGGTGTTTTGGGGGAGCCCGGAATGAATTAATGGCATTTCCATTCATTTCAATGGGGAAAATTGATTCGAGATGCAAGTATTTCGAGTTATGAGCTCCGTCATGGAACGAATTAAACTCGTAAGTCGAGGTACCACTGTATATATATATGCAATATGTATATGCAATATGTATATGCAATATGTATATATATATATACAGTGAATATATATATATATACAGTGAAACCTCCCTTAACGGACACTCCCGAATAGCGGACACCTCTAATTAACGGACATTTTGAGTCCCAGTCCTTTTATATAGGACAATCCATGTTATTTCCTCTGAATAGCGGACACTCCGAATAGCGGACAGGTATTTTGAAAAACTTTCAATTATTTTGGCAAACATTTCAAAATTAGAAACTTTTAACGCCTCAAATGGGTGGATGGAAAAATTCCGGACACGTCACAACATATTTTTTAAACAGATTTCTGGCGAAGAAAAATCTGCAAATTCAAATGAAGTAGCAGATTGGATTGGAAAGCTTAAATCTTTGTGCAAAGTATATGATGACAGAGACATTTTCAATGCCGATGAGAACGGTCACCTTTACCGCGTCCTTTCGGACAAGATTTTATGTTTTAAGGGTGAAAAATGTAGTGGTGGGAAAATTTCAAAAGAGCGGCTCACTCTTTTGCTGCGTTGCAGCATGCTGGGAGACTTCGAAACTCAAATTGTTATTGGAAAAGCTAAGAAGCCTAGATGTTTCAAGAACATAGATGTGCGAAAATTTAGTGTTTCATGGAAGTCAAATAAGAAAGCGTGGATAATCACTGAGATAATGAGCGATTGGTTGGTGGAGTTAGACAACAAAATGAAAAAACAAAAGAGAAAAATCATTCTGTTCATGGACAATGCTACAGCCAATTTCAGGGAATTATCCGCAGCTTTAAAGTACGATAAAGAAATCTGCTTCTGACACAGATTATCTCCTGCAAATCCAGCGAAGAGTTGGCAAAATCGGTATCTGTTTTGGATGCAATTTCCTGGACTACTGTAATGAAGCGCCTTCGGATATATGAAAATTTCATAGAAATATTAAGAGGTGAAGTCGATCGAAGGCTTTTATCATTACATTGTTTTGATGAAATTGGGAACTCCGGCTGAGCGGGACGATAATTATAGAGCGGAGAGGTCCTGTGTGACGTAAGGTAGTGAATAGTCCTGCGGCGGTGGTCAACTTGGGAGGTAGATCGCCAGACAAGATTAAGAGAGTTGTCGCCAGGATTTGACACTACACGACAATGGACTGTGTTTTCATATTTACAACGGCGGCATGTAAGAACCAAGGGCGTCGTGTGAGGTTTATGCAAGCATGTTTTCCGTGGGGGCGTGTGCGGCTTAGCTGAGGGCGGCCAATAAAATAAAGTTTGAAATGAGCAAGCGAATGAGTTTTCTTGCTGAATCTTGTATGGATGAGAAATTTTGAGGAGGAGGAGACACGAAAGAAGAAAGGAGTTTGAAATGTATAAATTAGGGATTTCAAAAAAAAGGGGGGGGGCTCTCTCAGATCTCTCTCTCGAGTCTCAGACTCAGACTTCTGGCGTGTCGGGTCGAGCTTCGGTTCCCCGCTTTTATCCTGAGATTTTGCGTATTGGAGTAGAGCTGCGGTTCTCCTGGTGTTATTACTGCGTTCAGTCGAACTTGGAGTTCCCCACAAATATTAATGATAAAATAGAATTCCCTGCATATAAAATAATAGTGGAGCGAGTGGTGTAGCGGTCACAAGAATCATCAAGAGACGGAGAATCAAGAGGTGTGTGTGTGCCCTGCCTATGTACAGAAGGATCCAAAGGACCCCAGCTAGACGAGTCAGCGGATTCAACAATTAGATAAATATCAACGGAACTGAGTGAGTGGCACAATTTTATTGTTTAGATCAGTCCCCTTTTGTTTTGGTTTTTTTTAAATAGGTTGTTTACGGTCAGAGTAGGAGTAGTTTATATAAGAGTTAGAGTTGAATAAGTATTTTGAGTTTTGGTATTTTGTCGTGCGCTCCCTATTTTCCTCGTTAAGTAAATTTTGAATGTTAAATTTCGATATAATGATAAACTAATTTTGGTATATGGATAAGTGTGTCTATAAAAAATATGATTAAAATAATGTGTACAAACAATGTATAATAATTTGTAAATAAATTTAAGTTTAAGTTAATTTTAAATCTCTCTGTTTTATTTGTTTCAAATTTTTTTAGTTCCCTTGTTCGTCAATTGCTAGTTACGTCCTGAACTACGGGTTATTAACAAAATAAATTTTAAAAACACAACGCACCCAACTACCCCTTTATAAATAATTTAATGTACTAACTAACTATTTCACGCCCGTTAAAATAACTTTGGACGAGCAATACGACAACTACGTCAGCCCTGAAAAAGGTGGAACCTGAGTGCGTTCTAAAATGTTTTAAGAAGACGGGATTTTTGAGTACAAGCGAAGTGGCAACTGACAGCACTACAGAAAAAAGCAAAAATGAACTTGCGGATCTAGTAGCCAATTTTGATTCAACTGTCAACGTTGAAGAGGAAGTCAAGATAGACGACGATTTATCCATTGAGGAATAAAACCTGCGTGTTTCCAATGTCACTCATCGGGCCACCACTGAAGCACTGGCCCTTTCTGAGGATGATGATGAGGAATCTCCAATGGAGGACTGCGAAATCAAAGATTATTCGGAAGCACTGAAATACGGCGAACAATTCAAACAGTTCTTTCTGAACAACGAAGATTCGGATGGACTAGCATAGCTAAATCCTATGAAGATTCATCTTGAAAAACAGGTTTGTTGTGTAAAAAAGAGAAATCAAACTTTGTTAAGAGATTTTTCAGCAGTAATTAAAATAATTTAGCTACTATGCATTGTATTTTGGGATTATTTATTGCAAGATAAAATATTAGCACACAATTAAAAGGAAAAGTAGTAAATAGTTATTCTTTTCTTGCCTAATTAATTTTCCCTTTTTAATTAAAATTGCAGCCGTAATTTTCAATCAAATGTCAAACAAAAGAGCAAAAACTTTTTTATAAAAATGTTGTCCTCCCCAATAGCGGACACCTCCTAATAACGGACAAAACTTTTGGTCCCGTGACTGTCCGCTTTTCGGAGGTACCACTGTATATATATATATATATATATATATATATATATATATATATATATATATATATATATATATATGCAGGGAAACTTCTCTAGCCGGCAATCTCTATTCAATGGCCACCCCTCTAAATGGCCATATTTTGTTCAGAACCGATTAAAAACTCCATAGAGTCACTGTAGTGGCAGAAACATATTTTCGAAGGTCACCCCTCAAAACAGTAACTTTCTTTCAAAAACATTACTAACACGCCATAGAGAAGTTTTGAGCCGTATCAAGTTAAAAAACAAACTTACAACATTTTGAAGCACCAAGTAATAGTGAAGGTTTATATAGTAAAGGTTTCTGTAAGACACGTTTTATCTGAATGGAAAACAAGCATTCCGACAGGAAAATTTCATCAGACTGTTAGAATACAAGTACAAAGCTATTCGATGTCAAACAATGTTCTTAAATTAGCATCGAACTTGTCCACAAATTCAGGCTGAGAAAGGACCAACCTATTTTGGTATTTGAGTGTATGTTAGTCAGTGCAAGTGGCGGATGGCTGAATCTACGGCGACGCAATTCGGAGACATATCGTAAGTTGATCGCGCTTGCCCCAAATGATTACAAATGTTTTTAGAATTTTAAATTAATTTTTTATTAGCTGAATAGTCTCTCCGAGTTTGATTACTGTATAAATAACTCTCTTTCGTTAACATACTTGCTGTTAAAATGTATAATGTGTAAGCAATTTTCTATGTTAATAGATGGCAGCATGTAACAGACCGCACGAAGAATGTGAGCGCATGCGCACTGCAATATTGTAACAGAGAGAGAGCGTTGTGTAATGGATGGCGGTCGCACGTTGACGGCCAGCCGCTAAGTGTTTTCTATATTCCTCAAATAAAACTGTTGTTATCGTTTTAAGTATAATGTCATGTTGATCTTCCGTTATTAAGTAACCAGAAGCTTGCCTTGTTAGCAAAAGAAGAGCTAACAATTATCAGAAGAGGGATAGAGGAACTTCCTGACAACGGCAACGAACAAGGTAATCTTGAATATTTGTATTTTTGTTTTACTCAAAAATGGCGTACTTAGGCAGATATAAAAAGTGTGATTTAGTTCAGTTAGCGATTGAGTTGGGCGAGAGTGTCCCTGAAATTAATACGATAGTTATTTTGAAGGATATTATAACCAAAAGTAAAAACTATGATGAACCGTTTGTTAAAGAAGTGTTAGCAGGATTAGTTGAAGAAAGAGTGAAACAGGAAACACAAAAATTTGAATTTGAGCGAGCTTTGCAAGTAGAGAAACTAAAAATTGAAAATCAGAATAAGATAGATGAACAGGAATTACATAAAATTGAACAACAATATGCTTTTGAATTGGAAAAATTAAAAATCCAGAATCAAAATAAGATAATTTCTCAGGCTGAAAGTAATGTTATTGTACCAGAAGTAAAGAAAAACACTATAGATTTGAGGAATTTAATGCAGAAATTTGACTTAAAAGACGGAGATATAGCTTCATTTTTGGTATTATTTGAAAGGCAAGCTAAACGAGTAGGACTTACGGAGAGTGACTATGTAACACACTTATTAGGGCTATTGCCTCTTGAAATTACTCAGCTAATTGCGAGAGAATCGGAACAGGAAACTAATGAATATATATTTGTGAAGAATTTATTGTTAAAAAGATATAAACTAAGTCCCGAAAGTTTTAGACAGAAATTTGTCAACCGTGTTAAAGATGTAAACGGCACGTGGACTGATTTTGTATTCGAATTACGCACCTATTTCAATGAGTGGTTAACAGGGTTAAATATAAATGACTTTGAATCCCTAAAAGAACTTATGATTACAGATCAATTAAAAAAGCGAGTCCCAAATACGATGCGTGAACATTTCATTGATTCTTGGCCAAAGTTTGTTAAAGCGAATGATTTAGCCCAAGTGCTGGACGATTATGAAAACGTTCGATCAGGAATTAAAACTAATAGCGAAAGCAGAAATACGAAGCATACTAACTATCGTGATGATTTTAAATACTACCCGCATTCAAATTACAGGATGAGTAATCGTAATACGAATAGGTTCGATTCGAGCAAGTTTGAGAACAAAAACGCGAACGTCAGCAGAAGTAAAATAAATGAAACCGCAACTCATAAAGTATTTAGTTCTTCGATAGGCGATGATAGAGCATGTTTTGTTTGTGGAGGGAGAAACCACATTGCTAGGTTTTGCAGAAAAACGAATGAACCGCGGAGCGAAAATCTGAATGTTTATGGGAATCGTGAAATGACGGCGCCAGACAAATATCTACGCCAGGCAAAGATAAACAATCAAAGCATTAGTATTTTGCTTGACACGGGAAGTAGCTGTTGTCTGATGAAAATGTCAATTGCTAAAAAGTTAGGATTAAATATTACTCCATGTAAAAAGGATCTTTATTCGTTTGGAAACCAAATTAATCCAGTTTCGCAAAGTCTAGGTGTTACAGTTACAGATATAGAGATAAACGATGTTTTGGCTAAGGATGTTACTATTTTGATCGTGTCAGACAATACACAACCAGTTGATTTATTAGTTGGAAGAACATTACTCGATTTACCGTACATAGCTTATGCTAGGGTTGGAGAAAACTTACATATCGGATATGCGAAAGATTACCCATTCGTTAATTTAGAATTTATTGAGGAAAACCCAACGGTTAAATTGAAAGTAACTGAAACAGTACAAATTGTGAAGAATAGTATAAATTTTGTCAAAGCGAAGACTGAAGATTTAAATGATGGTTTAATTATGATTAGGGGAGAAGGTGAAAATTTAGACTCATTATTGGAAGTCAAGGAAGGGGAAACAATTGTACCAGTTATTAATACCAGAGATAGTAATATTATATTGAATAGAAATCAAAATGTTGGTAAAGCGGAATTAGTGGACGATGTCAATTTAAAGTCGTATAAGGACAATATAAATTTTGTTAATGAAGCACAATCATTAGAACCTCTAGACATGAGTACTAACGTAGAACGAGAACCTATAACTTTAGAACAAATTAAATTTGACGAGACGTTACTTGAAGACCAAAAGCAAGATATAGTTCGTTTGTTGAATGAATATAGAGACTGTTTTGCATTTGATTTAAATGAATTAGGATGCACAGATTTAACTTTCATGGATATTAAAGAGATAGACGGTAGTAAGCCGGTATGTTCCCGACCGTATAAGACGAATGCTTCTGAGCGTAATATTATCAAACAAATTGTAAAAGAATGGAAAGATAGCAAAATTGTTTCGGAAACACGGTCACCATACGCAAGTCCAGTTTTGTTAGTGAAAAAGAAAACAGGTGAACACAGATTAGTTATTGATTTTCGCCGTCTTAATAATCAAACGGTAAAGGATAAATTCCCCCTGCCAAAAATAGATGATTTATTGGAAAGTTTGAGCGGTTCTAAATTATTTACCACCTTGGATTTAGCTCACGGTTACTTGCAGATTCCATTGTCGGAGGAAGCGAAGAAAAAAACAGCCTTTATTACACCTGACGAAACCGGACAATTCGAGAGAATGATTTTTGGATTGGTTAATGCTCCCTCAGAGTTTCAAAGATTAATGTATCAAGTACTAGGACCGTTATTTCTTACTAAAGCTGTTTCTTACTTAGATGATATCCTCATACCTGCTTTCTCTTGGGAGGACATGCTTGAAAGATTGGTATTAGTTTTGGAACGTCTACGATTAGCGAAACTTACTCTTAAACTTGCTAAGTGCGAATTTGGTAAAAAGGAAGTACAATTTTTGGGTTTTGTAATAAATGCCGATGGTTTAAAGCCAGGTTTAAGGAAAATAAAAGCTAATGAAGAATACGTTGAACCTAAGAATATTTATGAAGTAAAAAGATTTCTAGGACTTACAGGTTTTTTTAGGCGTTTTGTTTCTAAATACGCGGAGAAGGCCGAACCATTGAGTAGATTAACTAAGAAAAATAAAGATTTTGAGTGGAAAGAAGAACAGAAGAATGCTTTTAAAGCTTTGAAAGAAATTCTTAGTAACCAACCAGTTTTAGCTCACTATAACCCCACATTAGAGACGGAAGTACACACAGATGCGAGTTCAGATGGATTAAGCGGAATGCTACTTCAACGTGGAGACGATGGAAAATGGCATTTGGTGTATTGCGTAAGTAAGAAGACAACTGATGTAGAAAAGAATTACCACTCAAGTAAGCTAGAATTAATGGCCATTGTATGGACACTTGACAGATTAAGACAGTATCTCCTTGGAATTAAGTTTACAATTGTTACTGACTGCCAAGCATTGATCTACATGAATTCGAAGAAAACGACGAATCCCCAGATAGCTCGATGGTATGATTTGATTCAGGAATTTGATATAGAGGTAAAGCATAGACCGGGTACGAAGATGAGTCACGTCGATGCGATGAGCAGAGCTCCAGTTTTAGAGGCAGAAGATACTATGACAAGCATAATAGAACGAAATCTAGAAGTTTGTCTTACACTTAGTGAAGAAGAACAAGTTTTAATAATTCAACATGCAGATCCAGAGTTAAGGAAATTAATAGACATTTTTCGAAAAGATGAGTATGAAAGGACAAGTGACGACAAACAGAAAATATGCAATTATGTTTTTAAAGGAAATAAGCTGTATAGAAAGGTTAAAGAGAAGGGAAAAGAAAAGCTACTTTACGTAATCCCCAAAAGCATGAGGAAAAGTACCGCAGTGAAGTTCCATGATCTGATGGGACACTTTTCAGTCGACAGAACTGCCAACAAAATTAAAGAATTATATTGGTTCCCTTATGTGAAGCGTTACTTACGAAGACATATATCTATGTGCTTTGAATGCCTGATGAACAAAGTACCAGGAGGAAAACAACAAGGCTATTTGCACCCCATTAAGCCAGGAAAACGACCATTCTCTCTTATACACATGGATCATCTGGGTCCATTTGTGAAAAGTTCTCGAAGAAATCAAGACTTACTAGTAATAATTGATAACTTCACCAGATTCACACGACTTTTTCCAGTCAAGAATACTTCATCGCTACATGTCTTAAAAGCTCTCAAAACTTTTGTTGAAGAATTTGGATTACCAGACAGAATTGTAAGCGACAGAGGCACTTGCTTCACCTCTCGTCAGTTCGAACAATACTGCCAAGAAAACGGAATTCATCATACCTTAAATTCTACGCAACATCCACAAGACAATGGTATGGTAGAGCGAGTTAATAGAACCATCTTATCAACAATAACGACATCCATGAAGGACCAACGTCATAAAGACTGGGACTTACGAATTAAAGAAACTGAAAGAAATTTAAACAACGTAGTTAACAAAACCACAGATAAAACTCCCTTCGAGATGCTACATGGTTACTTGCCCAGATTCAATGATGGTATCCTCAGGAAAGTAGCAGACGCAGACGCAGAAAAATGGGAAGACCCGAAAGAAATTCAAGAGAAAACACGTAAAGAGATTGAAAAGAAGCAACAAAAAATGAAGGAAGATTATGACAAGAAAAGGTGTCGAACTATAACATACGAACCAGGAGAAATAGTAGTTGTCAGTCAACTCAAGCCATGGCCTAAACCTCGATATGAAGACGATGACGATTCAGACAACGAGGCTTCCAGTGCAGAACCTCCTGAACCACCTTAACTTAGTTCAAATCATCACCAGGTAACAACCTCCGAAGATCAGGTAATATAGTTTTTTTTATTCTTTTTTAAATTTTACCCAAGAACTCTTGAACTCTAAGAAGGACTCAATTAGGACATTATCCAAAAGACTTTGAAGACCATATATTATTTTTGTTTTTTTAGCACATTGTTTATATTTCTAAATGTTTAAGTTGTATTTTTAGTAGTGTTATAAGTACGAATTGAGGGCAATTCTCTGTCAGGATGCCCAAATGTAAGCAATTTTCTATGTTAATAGATGGCAGCATGTAACAGACCGCACGAAGAATGTGAGCGCATGCGCACTGCAATATTGTAACAGAGAGAGAGCGTTGTGTAATGGATGGCGGTCGCACGTTGACGGCCAGCCGCTAAGTGTTTTCTATATTCCTCAAATAAAACTGTTGTTATCGTTTTAAGTATAATGTCATGTTGATCTTCCGTTATTAAGTAACCAGAAGCTTGCCTTGTTAGCAAAAGAAGAGCTAACAATTACTTCATTTTTCATTAAGCATGTAAAGGAAATTTCAATGAAATTTGTGCCATCTTTAACAAGAACTGTATATTAGCTCACAGACAAAAGCACATGTGGACATATGTAATTGAGGTTATATTGTTCATACTGAAGTTATATGTTTGTTTTTCAAGCATGGCTCCAAGCTTCTAAAAGAAAGTGTAATCCCTTAATCAAAACTCTTACCTTTCAAAACTTTCATTTTCGACAAATTGATAGTATAATCAGTTTGAATACTAAGTGATTATATGATATATCCTTTATATATGTGTTAAATATTTCCCCCCCCCACACACACATATATATATGTGTGTGTGTGTGTGCTGGCTGACTGGCCGATGATGATAAAAGTGGCCTAAGCCAAGAATCTTAAAAGAGAGAGGGAGAGAAGAATATCAGTTATTTCATAGTGCATTCTTTTATATTACCTTAACCCAAAGCAATCTTTGAAGAATTGTAAAAATTGATCCGATAGATTGAGTTGGTTGTTAAGTCATTACACAGAGTTCATGCTCAAACTCAATTTTTCAGTTCATGTTCAAAAAACTTTAAATAACTCAAAACGAAAAAATGACTTAGACCCTTTCATAAACACCGACCGACTCCCCTTCCCCCCCCCCACACACACACGAATGATAATCACTCGTAACATTCATGATTTCTTACATTTACAAACTCATCAAGAAAAATAATACGAAAATCAGCTGTCGAATTCGTCAATCAAGAAAACAAATGAAATAACGGATGGTGAAATGGAAGAAACCTAATACCCTAAAAGTGTATCTTTGTATGATATTGACAATAGCTTACATATTTCATACTCTATTTTTATTACTAAATGGCATTCTGCTTGATTTCCAATTATTACGATCATCATTTATTGTAAATATGTTATTCTTATTTTACAGTCTATGAGTATAATGTAAAGTAGCCCATTTGGAACTAGATACACGAGCAGGTAAATTATTAAATGAACATATAAAAGAATGAAGAACGTTGAGAAGAACTTACATAAACCCCTACAGAAGAACTTACATAAATTTCTTTATTTTAGGTCTTTATTACGAGGTTTCAAAACAACTGAAAAGAGAGATACGTTTCGTTTTTGTACCTATGGGGGCAATTTTCCAACCTGAAAGATGCCTAAATGAAGGAAGCTATTTTTTTTATCCATAAATTACAAAGCTATTGAGTAATACTGGCATAAAGAGAAAATTTATTTAATTTTAACAGCATATTTTTAAATCAATAAATTAATAAAACTTTATCTAAACAAAAAGATAATTTATTAAATTTTGGTTATACTTAAAAAATTAATAACTAATATTTAGTTGAACATTTTTAAAATGATCAATAAATTTTTATAACGTTTATCAATAAGTTATTTTAGCTGGAAACTTTATTAACTTTCACGATCTAATTTTTCAGTTTTACTAAGAAAATACTTCAGATTTAATTGGTTTCAAATAATTAATAATAACAGATTCTTTATAAAAGGGCTACTTAATGCGGTTAACGTTTCCTTTGGAAGTTTAAAGAGGGAAAACTGTGATCAATTCGTTTAAGAATTTCTCAATAAGTACGAAAATCTTAGGTGTTCAAAAATTGACTTCTTTCTTTCGCATACAATAAATATCTTTCGTTAATATACCTGCTGTGAAAATGTATAATGCTTCATTTTTCAATAAGCATGTAAAGGAAATTTCATTGAAATGTGTACCATCTTTAACAAGAAAGGTATATTAGCTTACAAACAAACACATAGTATGTGGACATATGCAATTGAGGTTATGTTGTTTATACTGAATTTATATGAGAGGTTTTTTCCCAAACATCTTTAAGGCACCAAACTTCTAAAAGACAGTGTAATCCCACTAAGCAAAACTCGTATCTTTCAAAACTTTAATTTTCGAAAGATAGATAAGTATAATCAGTTACACTACAAAGTGATTATATGGTATACCCTATATGAGGTTATGTTGTTTATACTTAATTTATGAGAGTTTGTTTTATTTCAACCATCTTTAAGGAGCCAAACTTCTAAAAGAAAGTGAAATCCCCTAAACAAAACTGGAATCTTTCAAAACTTTGATTTCGACAGATAGATAAGTATAATTAGTTTGAATACAAAGTGATTACATGATATATCATATATATCTAATATATAAAAATGAATGTTTGTCTCTCTGTAATTGTATAGAAATCCACAGTTTAGGAGCAACGATCGTGAAATTTTACATACAGGCGTCTTTAAAAACAGCCGAGGGTCTGAAGAACTTCAAAAATCGACATTAATTACCGTTGATTTTTAATTAATAAAAAACCAACAATTTTGAAACTAAATGTAAGCTGTTACACTTTGTGGAATCACCCCTCTGCATATGGCGTCCACGTTAGGGTTAGCTGGCAAACAGCGAGCGAAAAGATAAAAATAAATAAAATCAAAAATTTCAAGTTATATATTAAACCAGAATAATAAATGAAAATAATAATCTTTCAAGTCAGATTTTATGCTCAAAAATAAATCGGATCCAACGGCATATTGACACTATCACACGCGATGGAAAATTCGAATCAACCACGCTAAGTGTCACGAGATCTTTTTTAATCGCTACTGCAACCCCCCTCGCTTATGTCTTTGTGTCTATTGAAGAGTTAAAGACTAAGCTTCTATCCTGCTAACTTATTTCTGACTTAAAACTCCTCTCACTCCATAAATACATGTATATTCACCAACCCATAGCAACTTTCCAGTAATCTTAGTCGAATATTTTCCTATTTACTCAATAAAGCAGCATGTCATTCTGGCGCATTCGGTAAAACGCTACACGACGCGGGTTCGAATACGGATCGTACAAATTTTGCTAAACCTGTATTTTCAGCTTTTTTATGGAGGCTTTTTTATTTCAGCTTTTATTTTATTATTTTTTAAATTATTATTATTATTATTTTTATTTATTATTTTTTTAAAATTATTTTTATTTTATTTTATTATTTTTAAAAATTATTATTTTTATTTTATTTTATTTTTCATATTATTAATGTGTATAACATTTCGTATACTTTTTTTTCTATGTTATTTATACTGTGTTTAGTTTTTTAATGGATTTTGGTAGATTTATTATAAATTTATATATTTTATGTTTTACTTTTCAGGATTTTTTGTCCAATGATAAAGGCTAAATCTTTTCTATGTTATTTATACTGTATTTAGTTTTTAAATTGATTTTGGTTAACAAACATTCGACAATTTGACATTTTTACTTTTCAGCTTTACTTTTCAAAATTCTTTACTTTCCTAAAGACAATTTGACATTTTTCCTTTTCGGCTTTTAGTGGTTTATTATAAATGTATATATTTTATGTTTTACTTTTCAGGGTTTTTTTGCTCCAATGATGAAACGCTAAATTTAGCTGAATTCTGAAGAAATTATTGTAAATTTATGGTTTTTTATGTTGGGTTTTCTTTTTATTCATGCGTATAACATTTCACATGCTTTTTATTCTATGTTATCTATACTGTGTTTAGTTTTTAAATTGATTTTGGTTAACAAACATTCTTAAAATCCCGGGCAACGCTGGATGAATTATCACCTGTGTAGGTTGATAATTTATAAATTTTAAAACTGTTACCACATGTATATTTACAGATCCACAAGAACTTTCCAATATTTTTGTTAATAAATAACCAACAACTTTTGAAAGATGCGACTCTCGATTCACAGGCGTACAGTAGATGGCGCCACTATTTTAAACTTTTAGTATTCCAACCATAAGACAAAAAATATATTTTTTTAAAAATCGTAAGGGATATTTTTATAGACAAAATAATATAGAAGAAAATATTGAAATTAAATCTAATAGGACATACTAAAGAATATAGTACAGTTTGAGGAACATATCTTTTACTGTATTTTAATATTTTTTGGATAATGTCCAATCGTTTGTCGCATTAGCAAGAAAAAAAAATATTTTTTTTTGTCTATTTCGTTGTTACGTGACGATAAATTTATTTAAAGTACCAGATAAAGAAACCACATGATCAGCGTTTAATAAATTAAATTGTAAAAATTAATCTTTAAAAATTCACCAAAAATTAGAAAATGGAGGTAAAGATTCGAAAAGAATTTCATTTTAAAGGAATTTTTATGATATTTTTCGTGATATAAATTTTACAACCCTCAAATTATTATTTTAAATGCAAACTTGAAAAAAGTTACAAAAACAGCTTAAAAATTTAATTTAAAAAAATCTAAGAAAAATTTTTCAAAAATCTTTCTTAGTGCACCCCTACATTATAAGAAGAATCGCCATGCAAAATTTCAGTCCTTTAGGTTCAGCGGTTTGGTCTGTACTTTGTATGTCAGTCAGTCAATCAGTCAGTTAGTCAGTTACGGAACTGTTTTATATATATAGATTTTTATTACTATCTTTATATCGTAACGTTAACTTCATGCGCACACATTATTTTCCTATGCTTTTTTATTATATTTATAATAAGCTTAATTTTCATATGATTTTAAACAACAATCGTTTTTAACGGGCATTCAATTGGCTTTTAAAACTTTATATTTACACCCTATTTAAAAGAAGTAGGGTGTAAATTGTAGGGTGGAAAGTTGGTAAAATCAAAATTTTGTGCAATGTATTTAATTTATCTATTAAAAGTAGTTTTTTTCTAAAAATTAATTTATTTCACTTGAAAAGCTAAATATTTTATGCACGCGGTTTATATTATTATTACTATCTTTATATCGTAACGTTAACTTCATGCGCGAGCATTATTTTCTTATGCTTTTTTTATTATTATCTTTATAATAGCTTTATTTTCATATGGTTTTAAACAACTATCGTTTTTATTCATATTATGTTGGTTTTTTATTAATTAAAAATTAAGGGTAATTAAGTTCGATTCCGGAAGTTCTTATCTTTATTTTCATATGCTTTTTCATTTACGAATTATTCAAATGTTGGTTAAAAAACTTTTGCGTAATTTATACATTTGTGTGTGTTTAATTATTGAAATTAATAAATTTATATTTCTGGAGAGGATGTTTCAGTTTTTAGTGGTACTATGATGAAAGGCTGAATATACCAAAATTCTGAGGAGTTTATTATGGAGAGAAAAGGAATTTAATATGTAGAAGATGTTTATAGGAGTTAAATGTGGAGAGGAGTTGAATGGTTTGCAGCCCTCAATCAAACACTTCATTTTTTAAGAGGCAACGCTGCAGTCATATCATTGTTCTATTGGAAATTTCTGCTGAAACTGTAATTGCAGCTTCTTTTTTTTTTACCCCAATGATGAAAGGCTAATTCTAGCTGAATTCTGGGGAGTTTATTATAAATTTATATATTTATAGATTTCACAAGGTTTTTTTTCTGTTATTTATACTGTGCTTAGTTTTAAATTAATTTTGGTTAACAAACATTAGAGAATTTGACATTTTTACTTTTCAGATTTTAGTATTACAATGATGAAAGGCTGAAATTCTGAGACGTGTATAACATTTCACATATATTTTTTATGTTATTTATACTGTGTTAATTTTTAAATTGATTTTGGTTAACAACAAACATTCTTAAAATCCCGGGCATCGCCGGGTACTTCAGCTAGTATATATATATATATATATATATATATATATATATATATATATATATATATATATATATATATATATATATATAATATCAGACTCATTTGAATTTTCCAGATTCGGTGTTATGTAAAGAAATTTTGAAGTATCATCATACTTATCATGATTACTCCAACGAGATGAGAAGGTTTCAACTTTGTAGTCATTGACGATTTAAGCAATCGGACATTCGCATAGAAGTCCGTACTCCTCGAGATCTTCGAAAACTGCGTCAAGACAGGACATTTATGTTGCATTCTCCATATCACAAAGCCTTTGGTTGTTTCTAGTGTTCAAGAACGGCGTCAAGCAAGAGCATCGCGATAGATTGGTTTCTTGGGTACAGCCACTGATGCATTGTAGTTGAGATGAAAAACCAAAAGTTTGTTATCTTTGTCCTTATAGTTGGATCACTGGTCTCTGTGCGGTGGTGGTAATCTGTGAATGGAAAACCTCGAGACAGCGGCGTGGGTCTCGAATCCTAGACTAATGTTCACTCCGCTCTCCATCGGATCGAGATCCTCGCCTGCGTGATGAATTATCACTCGCATGCCGACGCTAAAAGTAACATCCAAGTACTCATCCATCCCAATATTGAGAGTCAGCTCTAATCCTGCGTCAGATCCTACACGGTACGATTTCAGGCGGATTTCATCAGTGTTTTCTCTTTTGTTAGAAGTGTAGCAGTTGCCGTACTGAAGATTCCAGAACGAAGTAAAATTGTTCTGGTAGTAAGGTAGAGAATCGAAATAGCATTCCTCTATTTTATACTCAATTTTATAACCAAATATCTGACGAGTCCGTTCGGGAAGGGATGTGTAGTAGTTAAAAAAATCCTTGACTCATTTTGATATCTTTTAACACCGGATTCATTTGATTTTTCAGGAAATGAAAACGTTCTCTTCTCTGTTATGACTAAAGTATATTTATAAATGATACTTTCTGTAAGCCCTTCCGCATCGTCTCTGATAGATTTAACAAATACGTAGTACAGCTTCATCCTGTTTAAGCTGCAAATTGTAACAGCTGGAAATTCCGGATTCAAATTACTCTGAACTTCAACATAATTCAGAAAAGGATACTTTAAATATACATCCACAAACTTATACACAAGATAAAGACACGCACGCACCCATGAAAATTATGAAAATGGCCCTGTAGAAAAACTGCATCAGACTGATATATGCGTGTAATAATAGTAACAGAACTTTTTGGGGGATTGGGAACAGATTTATCGCATCTTCTGTTTCTATCGTCATCCTTTTCATCTGGCTGCATTTTCAGTACCTTTTTCTTTCTGCCATTCAATAAATATACATATAGTTTTTGTTTGTTTTTTTGTTCGTTTTTTTTTTTTTTTTTTTTTTTTTTTTGGGGGGGGGGGGGGGAGGTCTTATCGACTTACACTCTTTTTGAAAACACTAACTGCGTTGGAGTCCTCAATGTACAGGCTATTTCATTACCGCGATGTTACACAGGAATGTTTGTTTAACATCTTAAAAGCATTCCCAAATATTCAGAAGCAAGCCATTTTAATAAACAGACCTGACTTATTAAATTGTGTAAACTCTTTAAAAAAATGTGCCATAATTCCTTACAAAGATGAGCACGTAAAATTATGCATTATTTTTTCAATATTAATACACACGTATTTCATTCTTTTTATTAAAAAAAATGCTAATTTTCAAAATCCAAATTGTTTTATTAAGTATCTTTAATTTTTTGAAGAAATCCACTCTCTAGGAACTTTTAGCAACCTCTATGTGGGCAGAAATTTAAACAACTTATTCAATAGCATATATTACTGTGATCAAAAAGTACCCGGAATGGTGTCATAATACAAAAGTTATCAATTTATTGGTCAAAATTTATTGCATCTCCTTCGAAGTAATCTCTTCTGACTGCAATGCACTTCTGCCAACGTTTTTTCGAATCATCAAAACATGCCTTAAAGTTGTTTTTGTGAAACCCCTTCAGAATTCGTAGCGAATTTTCTTTTATCGAATTAATAGACTCAAAACGGTGATCACGAATAGGCAATTTCAATCGTGGGAATAAGAAAAAGTTACACAGTGTCATATCATGTGAATACGGAGCTGGTGGAGCCATATTTGTGGAATGTTTGGTTAAAAACTCACGAATAATAATTGTACTGTGAGAAGGCGTATTATCGTGGTGCAAAACTCATGAGTTTTCTCGCCACATTTCAGGCTGTTTTCGACAAATTGCTTCCCGCAAATATCGCAAAACATTCAAATAATAATATTTATTGATTGTCTGACCAGTTGGTAGGGATTCATAATGCACAACACCACAACAATCAAAGAAAACAGTCAACATTACCTTGATTTTTGAGCGATTTTGACGTGATCTTTTCGGTATTGCTCCACTTTTCAAGCTCCATTCAATTGATTGTTGAGCTGTTTCTGTATCAAAAGCGTACATCCAAGTTTAATCACCGATAATAATGCGTTTTAGAAGGGAATCACCTTGAGAAAGCATCTCTCGGGCCACTTAAACACGTTGTTGCTTTTTGGAACAAATTCAAAGTTCTTGGCACAACTCAAGAAGCGACGCGTCGCAACCCTAAATGATCTTTTTAAATTGCTTTACAAGGAACCAAATCATATAGGAACTTTTTCAATAATGTCTCTTATTGTCAAACGACGATCACCAAGCACCAGTTCTCTGACCTTATCGATATCTTGATCATTAATCGAAGTGGATGTTCTACCAGATCGCGTATCATCTACAACGGATTCTCTACCATCTTTAAGCTTTTTATACAAATCAAATACTGTTGTTTTTGATAAGCAGCCGTCTTTAAAAGCTTTTTGAAACATCTCAAATGCTTTTGTAGCAGAAATTTCATTGCGAAAACAAAATTTAATCCATGTTCTTTGTTCAATAACATTCGCCATTTCGGAAAATCAACAGAGTGAAAATTCTTATCGCATTAAAAACAAATTTATTTTCAGACGGTAAAATGAAATAAATTCCTGATTATTGCCAGATTTTTATTATAGAAGTCATAAAATGTTTTATAAAAGTTTGCAGACGATATCTACTATAAATGCATTTTAAATACAGGGTGTCTATAAAAGAACTCCGGGGTTTTGAGGCAAAATATTTTAATGAAATAAAAAACATACATACATGTTTTATACATGACTGAAAAGCTTACATTTTCAAGTTTTTTTTAACACTTAGTAAAGTTCTATATGAGCCCCGTTAGTGGCACGGCAGACGTCTAAACGGTATTCTACCTCTTCCCATGTCCTGGCGAGCATGTCTGGGGGGACGGTTGCCACACAATTGACTATTCGTTCCCTGAGATGTTGAACATCACGAATTTTCTCTGCATACACAAGATTCTTGATATGCCCCCAGAAGAAAAAATCCGGCGACTTTTGCTTCAAAACACTTCCTGTTTCCTTAAATGCACTGAACCATTGACGAATGGTTTTGTCAGAAGGCGGGTTAACACCATAGTTACGTCGAAAGTTTCTTTGTACGGTAACTACAGACTTCGTTTCTATGAGCCAAATAACACATTGAGCCTTTTGTTGCGGAGTCGCCATCATTTCAAATTTCGCGACGTCATTTCAAGGTCAACGCCCTGCAGCGCCGCCAACAGTTGATACAAACATTCCCAATTGGTATGAGTAAAACTTTTTGAGCTACTCTTTTCAGAGAAATCGACTAAATTTTGCTATCTTTTATAGTTAGTGAGATATGAATTTTTAAAACCCCGGAGTTCTTTTATAGACACCCTGTACTACTATAAAAGCATTCCGGATCCTTTTGATCACAGTAGTATCTTATATCCAAACTCAAAAATATTCCTTATTACTTGCCCTGAAACATTTTTTTTAAAGTTACCAATTTGCCCAGGAAAGTTGAATGTATCTGATACTTTTATTTCTATTGATCATTAAAACAAATACAATGTTCTTAAGTATTTAAATATCCTATTGAAATGCACTAATGGGAAAGATGACGTCATCTAAGTTTTTTTTTATATATTTTAAATTTTCGTAATACTTAGATCAATTTATTTTTGAATCGTAGACTCAAAACCGAAGAACTGTTTATATCTTCTGACACTTTTTACATCAGACTGAAATTCCAATTCTTGAAGCTAATACTTACAGTTATAGTTGCTTCAGTCCAAGAAAATCAAAAAATGTTTCACTTTAAAGTTGTTGTTTTTTTTCTTTTTTTTCTGTTCGACTTCAAATTGCATCAACGTTAAATGTAGAGTTAGGGCCTGTTCACATAGGAGTCCGTTGCGGAATCGTCTGAGTTGGTTGTTCGTGTTCTATCGCGTTAAAATTCATTTATGTCATTTTAGCAAACAAACTAACTGTATTAAGATTCCGTCGAATGCTTATATCAATCTTTTTACCAGATTGATTGCTATTTATAGCTTGTACATTTTTATCTGCTGCAATACTTCTCTTCATATTTTCAATATCGTTTCTCATAGCTTGAGCTCAGTTGCATATTTGAAGCCATTTTCTGACGCCAGAAAGGAAGCCAACTTGGAACCATTTTCTGACAGCAGTGGATTGAATATTTTTAATATAATGAAATCAACATCTTTGTCAACTATCCTACGGATTACGAATGTTGGAGAAAACACTTCTCCTGACCCTTCCGTCTCTGATGTTGCTACTGCCGCTCCTGGGAAAGATTCTCCCTTCTGTCTCGGTAGAGAGAAGACTTATTTGGCGAATACTGTTATGGAATGCGATTTAGATCCAGCTGTTGCTTTTCAAAACCTTGACCCTCATCATCTTCAAATTGAAGAAATACCAAACATTTTGAACTTTCTCAAGATCTGCGGTGATAAGTCACCTGAATTTAAGGACTTCAAGAGTTCGATCGACTTCATTATGCAAACTTTGGATGAGACTTTGGCGAACATCTGCAGCTCAACTGGACTCGACCATGACTTTGAGATCAGCAAATTATCAGGTATGTGGAAGTACATTGTTGCTTTCACCCTTGGTCCTAACTTTGATAATTTAAAAAACCTAATTGCTATTGTGAGTAAATTTAATACTACTCCGGTAGTTAAAAAATCTAGTAAAAAAATAGAAGAAGTAATGAAGATAATGAGCCACAAGGTAAGCGAGTTGCTCGCCAAAACTTATTAGACCAAGTGAAATCGGATGTCATCGAAACAAGAAATAAATTTGCCCCCCCCCCCCTTGAGGAAAATTCTGATGATGAAATTGTAACGGATGATATCATCCAAGTAGAAAGAGAGCCTAAACCAGAACCATTCTTTATTAAAATGGTCCCAGGTTATCAAAAGATTATCGAAAATATAAACAACCTAATCCAATTTAATTTGCCCAAAACTGTCTCAGGACAGTTTCTTGAGATCTCTCCCACCACCATCGATCAATTTAGAAATATCCAAAGGTACCTTATCGCCACTAAAACTGAATTTTTTGGAAAAAACCCCAAGACTGAAAGGCTTCTTAAAGTCCTAATCAAAGGTATCCCCATTGACATTCCAGTAGAGGAAGTCAAACAACAACTCGTAAAATTTGGTTTTGAGGTGAACAGAGTTTCACAACTCAAACTATTTAACACCAAGGAACCTCTTCCGATTTTCCTATGCCACCTCCGACAAAATAAGACTCTTGAACATATATATGAAATCCGACACTTTTTAGGTTTCATAGTTAGGGTTGAAGCCTACAAATTCAAAGGTACCAAGCAATGCTTCAACTGCCAAAAATTCCACCATAGTAGTGAATTTTGCCTTCTACAGCCTGTCTGTATGAAATGTGCTGGTGCACACTCATCAGCAGCCTGTACTAAACCACGTGACACCCCAGCAAAATGTGCTAATTGCAATGGTGACCACCCATCAAACTATCGTGGTTGCAGTGCTCACCCGGAACAGGTAAAAATTAGACGTAACCAAATTAAGACCATAAAAGAAGCGGCCAAAGCCGGTAATTATACTCCCTAACTAATTGTCCCAACAAACTCAGGAAATACCTTTGCTAGCAAACCCGTTAATTCAACAATTTCTTACAGCCAGGCTGTTCAGCCCAATAACTCCCCTCGTCCCACTATAACGACTGAACAAACCACTAATATTGTTACTCCTGCTAATTCTACTACTGAAACTCCAACCTCTAGAGTAACGCCAATGGGAAACCTTGACGGCACACTAAATAAACTTTTAAAAATTAGGTGTTCTTAAAGAAATTAAACAACTCTGTTACGAAATGAATATACCAGATTTTAATTACTTAGTTGATAAACTTAAGTCACCGTCTATAAATAACGTTCTTTCTGCTGCCTCACAAGAGGCAGCCACCTCTTCTGCCCCTTAATGCTCCCCTCTACTTCTTCTGCAATTTCTGTTCTGAGCTGGAATGCTGATGGCTTGCGTACCCGTATTCATGAGCTTCGGGAGTTTGTTATTAAGAACCCCGTTGATCTTATTCTGGTACAGGAGGTGAAGTGTCCCACCCCCAGAACTCTTAAAATTCAAAACTACAGTCTGTACTTCACTCCCCGCCTTGACCCTAATAATAACGCTTCCCTACGTTTCGGTGGCACGGCGATCTATGTCAAACGGAATATTAAACATAACCATCTCCCCAGTATTAACTTACATACCATTGAAAACACAATTGTTAAAATTTGGATAAACTCTAGTACTACTCTCACCCTTGTTTCCATTTACTTAAGAATTATCGATGGTAGACCCGTAACTAATGAACTTTCTCAACTTTTTAATCTTGACCATAAAGTTATACTTTTTGGTGACTTTAACGCTCACCACCCCCGTTGGAACTGCCAGAATGACCGTTCAGTAAACAGATATGGTACTGAAATTAATTCCTACTCAATTGATAACTCTATTGATATTGCTTTCCCACTTTATCCCACCAGGCTTGGTGTTTCAGGCTCCCAATCCATCATTGACTTTGCCCTTTTAAACAACATTCATTATGCGTATGAGATTAATACTATTAATGATTTATCCTCTGACCACTTACCTGTTAAACTTGACATTAACTGCAACCCCGTGCTCCCTTCTATCATTTTTCCTTATCATACTAATTGGCAGTCCTTCACTAAATTTGTTAACAACTCCTCCTACCCTTTAATGATATTAAAAGTCCTGATGACATAGACGCTGCTGTTACCTCTATCACTAAGACCATCCAAAGCGCGCTGGAATCTGCTAAGGTCCACTCTCCCCAATATTTCTATCATAAACTACCCCATTATATTGTTGACCTAGTTAAATATAGGAATCATTTCAGTAAAATTTGGCAGCAAACTCGGGACCCCAGAATGCTTAATAATTACAAAAATCTTGACAATCAGGTAAAAATTAAAATCAAAAATTTCAAAAATAATAAATGGAAAGAATTTATTGAGTCACTAGCTCCCACTGATAACTCAGTTTGGCAATATCTTAAGAGAATTAGGAAACCCCATAAGCCCCTTCCAAACTTTAACTCCAGTTCTGATATCTTAACTAGTGACTCTGACAAAATTGAGGACTTAGCAGCTAATTATGAAACCCAATTCAATACCCACTCTAGTGTTTTTTGCCCAACTACAATTGATAAAGTCTATGATATTCTCCAGAACTTTCAATCCAGTAATCACAATAGTGAGATCGAAAAAACCACTGTTAGCGAAGTCTTAAATGCAATTAACTCCCTCCCTATTAGAAAAGCCCCTGGTCAAGACGGTATCACCAATAATGCCATTAAAAATCTCCCCCTTCATAATGCCAACTATTTAACTGATTTAATTAATAACATCTTTAAATTTTAATACTACCCGCATCCCTGGAAATCGGCCATTATTTTCCCAATTCATAAGCCTGGTGAGGATTCTTCCCTTCCGAAAAACTACAGGCCCATTAGTCTCTTATCTTCTCTTTCTAAAGTGGTTAAACACATTTTTTGCAGCCGTATTCATAATTTTATCGATAGCAATAATATTCTCTCTAATGCCCAATTTGGTTTCAGACCTAAACATTCTACCACACATCAGCTGCTTCGTGTTACTGAGTACATCATGATGGACTACAGAACAGAATGCAGACTGGTGCTGTCTTCTTTGATATTCTTAAAGCTTTTGATACTGTCTGGCACAGTGGCCTTATCTATAAACTCATTAAATTTAAAATGCCAGCTGCCCTAATTAAACTTATACAATCCTATCTTTCGGACAGAACTTTTGCTGTAAGCTATTCTGGTACCACTTCAGACCTACGCCCTGTTAATGCGGGAGTTCCTCAAAGTTCGAAACTCGGACCGGTCTTATTTAACTTATTTATAAATGATATCCCCACCACCCCGAACACTTCGCTTGCCCTCTATGCTGATGACACAGCCATTCTCGCTAAAAACCATAATGTCAGATATATGCATACTTACCTCCAACGTCAGATTAACATTCTTGAGCGCTGGTTTGATAAATAGCGTATTAAATTAAATCCCAGTAAAACAAAAGCTATCTTATTTTCATACGATAGGATTCCCCCACCCCCAGTTAACGTTTATGGTCAGCTCATCCACTTTGAAAGGGAAGTGAAATATTTGGGTATCTTCATGGATAGTAAGCTTACTTGGAAGAAAAATATTAATAATAATATCTGCAAATTTTTTAAAGCTAGTAAAGATATCGCCCACCTCCTGTTCCAGAAGGAGATGAGTATAGAAAATAAACTTCTGCTTTACAAAACAGTACTTCGACCTATACTTCTTTATGCAGTACCTGTATGGGGGTCAGCGGCTAACAGTCATGTCCAGAAATTGCAATGCACACAAAATAAAACCTTACGTCTAATCACTAAAGCCAATAGATATAAAACTAACTACTTCCTCTACAAAGATCTAAGTATTGATCCCATTCGCCTGACTATAATTAATCTCGCCACTAAATTTTATAATAGTCTTTACTCCACTCCTAATGAAGAAATTGCCAATCTTCCTGATTATGACAATAGAGAACTTAATCGTAGACCTAGAGCGACTCTAGTGCTTGACACTGGGATTACTCCCAACTCTTCTTTCCCATAATTTAAAATTTCTTTTTTCTTCCTTTATGTCATTCCGTTTGCCTTAAATTCTTTCAAGACCGCTTAATATCCCCCCCCCCCATTTTTCCTAATTATATGCAGTCACATCCTCTTACGCTTTTTTAAAAAAGGTAGTGTGTCGTCTCGTTGGTGTATTATGCCTCTGCGAATCCTCATGGTCAAATTGTGAGCCGTCCTCCCTGATAATATCTTCTTCTAAGCTCCTGGATCCTGTTTCGTCTACCAATCAGGTTGCGGGACACATTTTGCTCTCTACCAGTAGTTAAACTTGATCTTTTTTAACCTCTGTAATACAAATTCATCATCTTGCTTCCTTTTTCGGACTGTTTTCAAGCACGGGTTGCTTGATAGTTCTTTCCCATCTTGGGTTTGATCCAAGCGTTTAATATCTTTGCTGCTCGCGGTCCTCTGTGGCTCGTCTTCGACTTTTGAGAGTTTAATCTTTATATTTTGCTTTTTATTTTATCTTATATTGGGACTTTTTTTTTGGACATGTCTTGCTGATATAATTTTGTGTTAACTTTAACTTAGTAAATTCCAACATTTTTATTTTTATTTTTGTAACTTCTCTAATTTATTTTGTAATTTTTTTTTACTTGATTCATTTCTTCTTGGACCATGCGTGAAAAGCTTCAGTGCTTCCCATATCCATAAAGAGGGTAAAGGGCTTTCTTAGCCCTATTTGGAACCTCACGAAAACTTTTTGTCCATGTCCATGTCCATGTCCGTTGCGGAGCGTTATTGAAATATATTTAACCAATGACAAACCTCCAAACGATTAACAATGAAATTTTTAACGCCTATGATTGGTTTATTTTCGTCTCAACGTCATCTTTCCCTTAACGCTACGCAACGGACTCCTATGTGAACAGGCCCTTATTTCGTTTCCAAAAATGTTTATTTACGTCCGAAACTAATTACAATTCTAAAAATTTAAATGGACTGTTTTTCAAATCTTGCCAAATGTTATTCTCCGTCAGAATGCTCAAATTTAAAATATATTTTATTTTTCACAAAATTATAAAATTTTTAACTGTTAAAATTTAAAAGTCCACATTTCACTTATTTGCTTAAAGCAGAAAACTTAAAAAAACTGAAAATTTCTGATCAGATTTCTGGCAACTTATACAATGACAAGTGGAAATGGAATACAACTTGTAATTAGTTTATTAAAACACGAATAATGTAGAAGGGAAGAGCTAAAACATTTCTACTTGAGTTTATTTTAATTTTTCTCCTCGGTGGAAGCCTTTTTCTTGTCAAAGCTTTGGAGTAAAACTAATAAATAGAAGTTCATCATACCTCTGTCAATTCGAGTATTCTCCCTCGCCTTCACATATATTCCTTTAATGCTGGATTAATAACCTTCCCAAACTCACGGGATTTCTCATAATAGGTGACTCGAGGTTACATTCGAGACTATGCAACAATACTGGGAAGACTGCATCCTGAAATCAAACTGTTCTCTCTTATAGTTTTGCGAGTAACGAAAAAAATGAATAATTAATAATTAAAGTCATCTACTTAAATCATGTAACGGGTGGGGCTATTGCCCAAAAAATCAGGTGGTACGCGCACGCGCGCCCACACACACATACACACAAAAAAAAATTTGCGCATTGTACCAATTAAAAAATGAAGCAAGACAAGATTCATGTTATTGAAATTTCTCTATTTCAAGAACCTCTCCGAACAATAATGACGTATTCATCCATTGCAGTTTACTTTTTCCAGTGTTAGAAAGAATAAACACAGAAGAGAAGAAAAGTTTACGTGGATTATATACAGGGATTTTAGTTTAGATATCTGCATGGACCCAGCATGAAACTTGTACTCAGCGGAAAACGATTATTTTACCTTCATTTAACTCTAGGCAGGGGCAGGTTTACTTTTCCTCTCTTCCGTTGGTGGTTCGTGTGGGGAGCTTTAAGATTAGAGATTTGTATTGGACTGACAGAGAAATTTATTAAAGAAGACTTAAATAATGGTTCAAGCCATTTCAATAAAAGAAAACACTTCGTTTGTTTTTTTTGACTGGCATAACTTACGATAATCCTATGAATATAAAATGTTTATAGCAATAACCTGAAGGAATTTATATTCCTGTCGATTTTTAAAATGAAAACTTTAAGTCTCAATGGCAAAGTTCTTAAGATTTTAGATTTACAGTCGATAGACTCGAAATTCATCGATTTATTTATTTAGAATCTGTGTTTCTGCAAAGTTTTAAGAATTTTGTAGGGCCTTTTTTCGGGGGGGGGGGGGGGGGGGGGGGTTAAGCTCAAAAGGCTTGAAATCAAATTTGCTAATACTCATATTAGCACCATACTTTCACCCAGTAACAAATTTTACCTAATATAGACAGAACTAAAGGGCGACTGTTAAAATTTGCTTCAACTGTACTTAAACATTATAGGCTAGTCCGATCCAAGGAAACCGACATATTTGAGGTCCAAGTCCGGGTCTCAGGCAAACAGGTATAATTAAGGACAGTGTCGGACACTGAATTTTCGACCCGAATAGACCTCCATTTTAGCTGTCCCTATGATTAAACTCCTTTGAAAGGAAGTTTCTCTCTTTTCTTGTCATAGCTTGATTGGTTTAAAGTAATCTAGGATACATAATTGTTGCATTACATGTATAATCCAGTAAGAATACGATGGTAGCTCAAAAAGCATCACTTCTGAATCACTGAATTCTAAAAAAAAATAAGAAAGTATGAAGCTTCTCGACATCACCTCCATCGATATACAGGTAGTTATCAAAATAATGGAAACACTAAGAAACACCATGAAAACCTTTATTAATACGTCGCAGGATCACCTTTGTCATGTAATACCACCTGATTCACCTTGGAATTGGATTATACAAGTCATAAACAGTGGTTAAGAATATATTATATACCATTCTTCAGGGAAAAATCATGAAATTTCCTGTAGAGATGCTCTGGTGGATATCGATACCTGGCTCTATCCGCTTAGAAACATCTCAGTGGTTGGATGATATATAGTCGGGGGGATTGTACAGGGCAAGATAAGATATTTGACTTCTTTTTCATGCTCTTCAAACCAATACTTGATAGATTTAGCTGTATGTATAGGGGTATTATCATCCTGGAGAACGCCATCTCCTGCAAGAAACAATGTTTGCACCATAGGATGGACTAGTGAGCTAAAATTTGGACATAGTTCTTCCCATTCAATCTCCCTTTTTAGGGTTACAACAGGTCCTGAAGAAAAACATGATATGCAATCCCAAACCCTGATACATCTACCTCCATGATTGACAGTTGAGATGAGACAGCCAGAATCTTACGCTTGTGTAGGTGTTCTCCAGATATACGCACGTCCTGTTGAGAGGAACAATGTGAACAATGATTCGTCGAACTAAATGCCGTTTCTCGACATATTACTCGACCAGTATTTGGGCTCGTGGCACCATTGTGGACGATATTTTGTATCGGCATCTATTACAAGTGGCTTGGGAATAGCTACTCTTCCGTAAATGCTTTGTTTGTGAAGTTCCCTTCTACCTCTAATGGTTGATACCGGAACATGCAGATGCAGATTGAGCTCTTAGGTCATTTTTGTAGCAGTGTTTTTCTTTCTTCATGTCACAATCCGCTTCATTACCTCGTCCGTCTCTTTCACTCATCTCTCCCTTTCATCCACTATTCTGTTTGGCAAAGGATGTTTATCCGTGCATTCTGTATACTAGCATAACTTTCGATACCATAGCTCGAAAAACACCCATTAGCCTGGGGGTTGCAGTAACAGATACTCCAATTTAAACGCGCTCCAAAAATTTGCCCTTTACGCAAGGTCTGCAAGGTTTGATATTTTACGCTGTTCCCCCCAAAAGCACGATGCCCTTAGCTTCATTACTGCTACCTGACTAGATTAATACATACACTATATTATATAAAAAAATACCGATGATCAGACTTGTATTTTAAGGAATACGAAGCACATTCATAAACACCACTAACATTGTTAGATGTTTCCATTATTTTGATAACCATCTGTATGTATACTAGAGGGGATATATAGAGAACCCTAGCAGGAGTCTGGTCTCGGCTGTACATTTTAAGATAGATCTCAGGGCTATACAAAAACCAGAAAAATGTGTCAATGAATTTAAAAATTGCATTATCAAGGGGCTTTAGAACTCATACTATGAACATTTTATTAAAAATTAAAGCACCCTACAAGGTTAAGACAAATTAATTAAAATCATTTGAAATCTAAGCAAAAATTTTCTAATAAGATTCAAAACAAAAACAGAATCTGACCTTTTTAAATTTAAGGTTTAAATTAGGTAGTAATATTTCTAATGCACTACTATTAAACTACTTTTACAAAAAACGGGTGTTCGTGACTTTCAAATTCTATCGCGTTGAATATGAATGTTATATTCATTTCAATCAATATTGCCTATTGAAGTGGAGAATTTGCTTAAACCTACAAAACAAAAAAAATATTGAGCATGGGTTTGAATTAGAGCAAACACTGCCACTGGTACACACACGGAAAAAGTTATTGCCTTAAATTATCTAACACACTAATTTTTTAAATGTTTCCGTTAGTTTCGTGCCTAGGAGAATGAACAACATTAAAGCTAATTATCTAAACAGGAGTCTACTGTTACATTATGTCGTGGGAAATTTAGAATATAATTGTCCACAACAAATTCAGAAAAATAGAAGTATATAAGTTCAACTCGTCACGCAACAATATGCTCAGTACAAAAATAAAAAGAAAAAACTCATCAAAGCAATTATGGTGACTGGATGGCAACGGTAATTGGTTAAAGTTTGAGCATATAACTTATTTTTAATCACGTAATGCCCTCGAGTATGATTTTAATGTATTATCTAAGCAAATTTGTTCTGTTCTTTAAAGTGGTATTCAAGAAAACTGCTTTAGAAAGGAACTGTAATTCAAATACTTTTAAAAGTCAAAAGTAAATTCCTGAAATTTAAAAAAAAGCCCGATTATTGATAAAAAAAAAGTGACTTTCCTAACATAACATAAAAAATACATCTTACTTGCTGTTTCAAGGTTCTATACTAATGGTTCTAAACCCGTGATACGTTTACCAGTTGTAGTACGGGAGAAATAGCCGGTGGTACTTTAATATTCTGTCATAAAAGCCTTCTGTTATCCTCTTCAGCATCTGCCGCTACGATCTAGAGTGTTTCATTTAAAAACATCATTCTATATTTTTTTTCTTGACTCTTGGTGACAGAAGTGGTATTTGTTAGCAGTTACATACCCTCTATCCTATCATCAATGCTGTCTAGCCTCTTCGCCTGTATGCACCAGAGTACTATCAAGTAAAATTTCAGCGTTTACTTCCTCTTGTGTTTTCAAACTTGCTTTGAATTATTACCTGATATCTGACAGTGCTTTATTGAGAAAATATATACCGCTTATAACACCGCAAAGTCTTGCAGGCTACCTCATTATGGGGGCGCCATTTAGGTGAGCCAGCATTTCTCCCTATGAGGGGACAACACGTTAACGACCAAGCCTTAAGGCCTGTTCACATTGCATTCGAAGCATTGCGTTACGTCATTACGTTGAATCCGAGATTGTTGACATGGCCTATGATTGGTTTGACATATCACATGGTCAATGAATTGAGCTCTGAAATTGGTTAAAATTTTTAACGCTGACGTTACGTAACGCTCCAAATTCAGTGTAGTACGGGAGAAATAGCCGGTGGTACTTTAATATTCTGTCATAAAAGCCTTCTGTTATCCTCTTCAGCATCTGCCGCTACGATCTAGTGTTTCGCTGCCGTTACTCAGGATTTGAACCCAAGCCCACGACACTAACCAATGTACTCTGTAATAACTGTAGTAAACCAACCATATTTTACATTGTAAAAATGCACAGATTAATTGTTTATTGCCTTTAATCGCTCGCAGCTATTTGATTTTTCTGCAATACCGCATTTGACTTGTAGGGTTCAAGTCGGCATTTGCACAAAATAAGTCTGACGTCATCACCCACGAGTGACTTAAACTATTTTGGTATTTTCTGGTAAAGCTTGTAATAAGGACCTGTTTCATCATTATTCTGCTTGTTGATTGGCATATCTTCCAACCTGGTAAGGGCATTCAATTTTTCCCTGCAAGTACTTTACCACCAAGAGAGACTCTCTTGATCGCAAGATATTGATTTCACATCAAATTATTAGGATTATAGGTGTTTCTATATGTTGAGCATGTTGATCATAATAAGGCAAATTAGAAAAATACAATTTATTAACAACACAACATAAAAGTTAAATAAATTATTTATAGTAAACCATAATTACGTGTGCAGTTATCGTTAAACAATGGCAGAGAAAAAATACATAAAAAATGGTAATAATTTTTAAAGTCAAAAACAAAGTTGAGTAGTTTCTGTTCCTGCTCTGCTGAACGATGATATGCCACCACAGGATACATGCTCAGCGAATATATGCTCAAAAACGGTTTAGCACGTTAGTCTTAGACAAGCTTTCAATATTGTATTGCTTTAGTTGACAGATGAAAGAATCATTTTAAGTGCGAAACGTGCTGTGAAGCTAATAAATGTAGGAAATTTAACGGTAATCCTTCATCGCTTATTTCGCGGTTCTCTGGTTGAAAAACTCCTTCCAGTGATCCCATATGGAATTATTTTGACCAAAGATTTTTTTCTTGCAAAGTTATCCTGACTAAAAAGGTTAATGGATTTCATAAAAATAAGTCCCAATAAAAAATGAATAAATAAATAAATAAAAGGAGGTGTATTCTGTGATTTAACTTATTTCATTGCCCTGAACTTACCTCACAGTCAGTTTTGGAGAAAATATTTATATCACTTAGGCAATTGTCAGACTATTCTAAGCAAAAAATTTTCTTGCGTGAGTTTGTACAGAGCTCAAAGACTATGAGAGTATGCCCAAAGGATGGCAGTGGTTCAGCTAAAACCAGAGTATTTCACTATTTTATAAAGAATGTGAGAGTCTACAAGAAATTTTTCCTAGAATATTGAGAATAAGTTAGGAGAGACTACCTAGACGCCTCGGTAAAAAAGAGGTTTCTTGGGTAATTGACAGCAAGGGTATGGCAACTTCAAACATAATTGATGATTTTGATGTCGGTTCCAACATAAAATTTTTCCCTTTCTACAAGAGTTACTACTGACAAAACTGTTATGCCAACAAAAAGCATCTGCATCCAAACCTTAATATTTAAAAAAATATGCATGATCGCTATGTTGCGAAGTGTACTGACGAATGCAAACAGCCATGGAAAGAGAAATACTATAGTCAAGCGTTTTCGGAAAAATTCAATTTAAGTTTAAGGTTTCTTCAAGACACTTGCAGGTTGTGTGATGAGCTTATGCATAAAATAAAAAGTAAGCATGACCCTGAAAAAAGAAGAAAGAAAAAAAACACTTGAAGAGGAAAAAGAACTGCACTGGGTTCGTGCAGAGAGAGCAAGATAAGTCCTTAAAGATGACAGTAACTCATCAAATGAGTCTTATGTTTGCACACTTGATCGTCAAAAGACATTGTCCTTTTCAAAACTTTCTAACTCTATTACATAGTACAAAAGAAATATCAACTTATACAATTTCGGTTAAGCCCTTGTTCTCATAGAGTCCGTAAGCGTTACTCGCATTGAAATATATTTAACTAATTACAAACCTCCAAATGATTAGCGACGAAATTGTTAAGGTCTGTGATTAGTTTAAAATATGTCAGTACGAGTAACGCTAACGATAACGGATTCTATGTGAACAGGCCCTTACTGCTTCAATGATTCCACTTTAGATGTATGGGACGAGACGGTAGAAGGCAGGGGTTTTAAGGATCTTGTGTTTGCGAGCATTTAAGAGAAAATGCACGAACTTGCGAAATCATAATTTTAACTTCAGACTCGTGCACTGGACAAATTAGAAATATAATAATTACAAGATAAAAAGAACTTTTTATATACCATGTTTTTAAATTTTCTGTTGAATCATATAAACTTGACAATTCTATGTATTAATAAATTCTTTTTTAAAATTTTTTGATGAATTATCCCATCAACTTGAAAGAAAATGAAGTTAATTGGAAGTTAACTTGCGTTTAACTTTTCTTTCCCGTCCCGGGCGATAGATGGCTGCACCAGTCTACAAAACAAAATTAACTGAAAATGAATTCAAATCTGCTTAAAGATGGCTAAAAGTATTAAAATAATGCATTGTCATCGTGTTCTGGTCTATTCTAAAAGTTTCAAATGTCTAGCTAGTCGGGAAGTTAGTTAAAAATCGATTGCAAGATTTGTACTGGACAAACACACACACAAACAAGAAAGCGAATTAATAAAAACATGGTAAAAATGACCCGTGCTGAAAGTATCTGCTTACACAAGTGTGTTAAGTGTTAACAATCTCCCACAGCATAGTTTCAGAGGGAAAGTAAACGAAGTCCAGCTTCCGCTCAAATTCTGTATGGTGCCGCAATATCAGCTGTATATTGTTACACAATATCAATAAAATGGTTTAAATAAAACATGGCACTATGTTACTGAGGCTGAAAAAACAAGCAAAAGGCAATAGTTGATTAATTATAATCGTTCAACTTTGCGATCAATTTTCTCAGAACTGACTGTCATGGACTTCGTTCACTTTAACTCCAAACCCTCCAGATCTTAACCAGATACTGAATTATAAACAGCACAGATCGTTACAAAAGTTCTAAGCTTTACATATTCTCTAGAAAACAACAGATACACTTTTCGAAACAATTGCAAGGCATTTTTAAAAGGATCTAAAAGACCAAAAAAATAAAAATATAAAAACTGAGAAAATTAAGTTTAATTATTTATAAAAAATATAAATTACTTCCCGACGCGTGAAAGTGTTGTTTGTTAGAACTCCACTATATTTATCATTGAAACGGTTGAAAAAGAAAAAAAATATGATTCAAGTCCCACCCTTTTTTTTTGGTCACGCATTTTCTTAGCAATATCGCATTAAAATTTCCAAAAAACAAAACATTAATATTACTACCTAACGATAAACATCTTTCATAATCAGTTTCGACCAGCAAACAACTGTCGCAAAAATTATAATTCGAGTCGTAAATAGAGACAAGGATAACTAATGTAACACTTTTACTTCATAATCAAATTGTGCACGTCAGCTTTTTTGGCAGATAATTTAAGTACACACGCAATTACCCGAGAGATATGACAACGTCAATATATAGATAAAGCGGGGTTATTTTAAAAGAAAAGAAACCCTTTCATTATTCACGTTCGAGGTGATTCATATTATGGTGACAAATCGATATAAATGTTGCAAAGAGAATTACTAAAGGCCTCAGGAGGGAAAAATAGGTATTATTGATTGAAAAAAAAACTACGAGTTATTTAAACGGAACATTTCCAAAGAATTAATCTTTTGTACAATAAGATAAAAGACGAGCACAAAGGTTCTGGCTTTAAAGGTTCTAGCGGGCAATTATTTAAATAAATTAGAAACATCCTGCTCTTTAATTGTCTTTAGGAAATAATTGTAGGACATTTAGGTAACTATTATGAATATTTCTTAATGCTGAAAAAACTTCACGCTACTCGTCGTAGGAAAATAATTCCAGTGTCCAGAGAGAGAGGAAATGAAACACCAAAGGAATAATTTGCAAAACGTAACTCACCTTCAATCGTTGTGATTTCATTAATGCAGGATATTAACCTTTCGCTACTTGTCAAATTTAGTTACATCAAAGTTTCTTGAATGGTAAGAAAAAAATGTTATTTTACAATCTACAAGAAAATTACGTGGATGAAGTGATGAATGTTTAAGCATACTGAGAAGTTTCAATTATTATTAAAAATGTACTGAGCGTATTGATCATTATAAAAAATAGACAAATAGTTTATCCTGTTATAAAAAAAATGTACGAGCATGAATTTAAAAGGACCATAATTCTTGAATGCAGAGAAAATTATATTTCACTTGATAAAATTTCTTGAAAATTAAAAAGAACAATTTTTTAGATTAAATATGACTGACCAGCAAACACTTAACATTTGGTGCATAAAATTATCAGTTTAATCTGTTTTTTATTTTATTTTAAGAGCTAAGAGAATTTTTTTTTTGTGTTTACAATGATAATAATTATATTTTAACATTAAAGTTTACAGATAATTTTTCTCAAAATAAAGCATTTAATGGTGTTAATGCAGCACATTTTATAAATATTTTAGTATGAAATTTACTTAAAATAACTTGTATGAAATAAATTCGGATTTAATCAGTCAAAGATAAAGTTTCTGAAGTTCCTAATAAATCTCAAAAAAGATCTAGGTGACTTTGTAAAATAATTATGATAATATTTGTGTAGTAATTTGCTTGAAATATAAAGATGAAACACAAAGGAGGTTTGCTCTCTAAACGAATCTTTCATGAGAATAATGTGAATGATATTAGTACACTCTCGTTCGAGCAACATGATGTAAATAATCAGCTATCAAGACACTATACATTTAACAAAACGAATGACACACCACTCAGATGCTACCATGAACGACCAAAGAAAATGTGGCAAAGAAGAAATGCTTCACGTCAGAAAGTAAGAAAGAAGTCTTATTCTCAACTGGATCTCAAAGGAATCATAAGTATTTTCTTTAAAAGATCTTCGATATACATTTTAAATCAGATAGGAAATTCTGCCTCGAGAATATGCGCAGTATTTTGGATTACAGTGCTCGTGGTCGGCCTTGTTGGGAGTATATCTCAGATAGCACAATTTCTCGTCATTTACTACAGTTACCCAATTGTGATCAATATGGATGTGGTCAACGAGCGCAAGCAATATTTTCCTGCGGTCACCATTTGCAACATGAATATCATACGCAAAGAGTTCTTACCATGCTTAGAGAAAAAGCCAAATAATACTTATTGTCTTTCAAAACAAACAGACGTAAAAATAAGTAACACAGACGACTTTTCAAAAAACTCTAATGAAACGTGTGAAGCTGCAGAATTACTGTATCAGACAATTAGTGTATCAGACAAAGTGGGTTCACAATGGATAGTACCTTTTCTGTCTCTTAATTTTAAGATTAGGAAAGCATATGGCCATGATGCACAGGATTTCATACAATTCTGCTCTTTCGATGACGAATTGTGTACCCATGAACAGTTCAAAGTGACTTCTAGCTACCAATATGGGAACTGTTTTACTTTCAACTGGGCAAATGAGAGTGTTTCTCCTCTAATTAGCCAATCCTCTGGCCCAAAATCTGGTTTGGAGATGCAAATAAACCTTGAAACAGAGAAATATACCCCATCTTCTGATGTAGCTGGAGCTCGAATTCAGATTCACAATCCTTACCATGAACACTCTATTGAAGATGAAGGGCTTTATTTGAGTCCTGGTTTTCAAACAGCCATAGCTCTGACAAAACACTCAACGTATCGTCTTCAGAGTCCTTATAAAGACCACTGCAAACAGTACAGAAAAACCGAGGATGCGAAAAAATGCTTGAACAAGTGCCTGAATAACCAATTAATGAGGACTTGTTCATGTACTATGGATAAATCAAATTCCTACGAATTTAGGCAATGTGATTTAACGAACTCTGTTGACATCTGTTGCATAATTGGACAAAGTGCAGACGAATGTGAAAAAGAATGCCCACTTTCGTGTGAGGAAACTCAATACAAAATGCAAGTATCAACAGCACTCTGGCCTTCAAGATCACACTACGAAATTTACACAAATATTTCCTCACTACAAGAAATACGTGAAAACCTACTGAAAGTTAAAGTTTATTATGATACTTTGAATATTTATGCATTTACACAAAAACCCATGTATCAAAGCTCAGAATTATTTAGCCAAATAGGAGGTCAGATAGGCCTATGGTTAGGTATGTCAATAGCGTTCATTTTCGAAAGCATAGAAAATTGCTTTGCATTGTTTAGATTCAGAAAAACATAACTTTGAGAATATTTTATCATCATGGCAAAATGTAAGGACTGAAATTTCTTCATTTTACTAGCAAGAAAAAAGGTTTCAAGTGTTAGAGGAATTAAAATGCATGGATAGGGCAGTAACTCTTTACACAACAACACTAATTAGAATTGCAGCAACCTTCCAGATTCTGTCAAAAATTAGGCTTGAATAATAACATTAATGACAGAAACAATGACGAAATCACACAACTTATGTCAAGCCATTTTTTTATTCACCAAGAAGTTGAATAGCAAAAAATATTGTCATAGATTACCAGGCAATAAAAATATAGGGTTAAGAAATATATTGTCATAGATTACCAGGCAATTCTTAAAGGACAGACAGGAGAATATTCAGGATTCAAGACAGTACAACAGTCTTTCCTTAATTGACAAATCCTACTTATACTTTTTCCATGTGATAGATTTGTTAAAATTACTTTCCCTGGCTCAATCACATAACTACTAGCATTGCAAGTATTTTAAGAGCTACCACATTTTGCTCAGTTTTATGTAATTTTGGTGCATCAAATGCTTTTAATGATCCTTTAATCTGTGAAATATTATACATGTTTTGAACAGATGGTAAAGTAAGCTCCTTCATTAATCCTCTCCAGATGTGCTTTGATGATTATGATATCATGTATTCATAGTTGTACTGTAAATTCTAATCAAATAAATTTCACAACCTAAAGAAGAGTATATAGATTGTAATTTGGGATCAGTTGGAATAGTTCTGAAAGCAGGATATTTTTCCTTTAACTTAATTCCCCCTTCTAACTTTTCATAATGCAAATCTGTAAAAAAAAAAAATTCATCACAACTTCAAACAAAAAATTTTATGTTAACACCATTTAAAAAAAAAAACTTTCTAAAGACTGATTTCTTCAACTACTCTAATTCTACTTTTTATTCTCTCTAGACTACACTAATAAAAATAACTTATTCATTAAATTGTTGCTGCAAACACAGCTAAAACTTCATTGAAAACATTCTTTTTTTACACAGCTTGCATACTTTAAGTTTTGATTGGGAATATTTATTTTTAATAAAGAGCTAGAGAGTTGAACAGTCATTAAATAAAATGTTTTTACCAAAAAGTCAATAGGTTAGAATTAATGAAATTAAATCATAATAATAACAATAGGGCTTCAACAAATATTTTTTAAATTTGAAAAATAAAATCTATCATCCAATTTTAAATTTGTACTATTACTAACTGGTGGAAGAGGTTTTGCAAACATATTTATTCATTTAAAGTGTGTAAAGTCAGTGTGAATTATATACTTTTTCCCTCAAGTTTATACTTACTATTTTCTAACATTTTTTTCTCTTTAAATCTAATGCGTTGTATAAATGATGACAGTTCTGACAACATATAAATGCATCTATATATTGAAACTTACAAGATGTGTTAAGTTAAATATACATATCCATATCATAAACTTCAGTATATGATATTAGTAAATGAACACCCAATGCTGAAAAAAGAATTCTAGCTATAGAAATTTTTCAAAAATATTGTTAAGATTAAAAATTAATTTCATTTTGATAGAAGAAAAAAAAATGGACTTTGCAATATGTAATCTGAACATGTTTAAACGAAAATGCTCACTGAATAAGACAGCATTCACCAAAGCCAGCGGTATACCTAGATTGTACATCAGGAAGTTGTTTCCAACGTGGAAAGCACTTTGTCTATTTACAACATTCACCCATCCACACTGCACCCTTGTTCGCTTCTTTAATATGGGAGCACCATATAGGTGTACCAACATAGCTCCCTAATCTCAGCCTTGTCCTTGGACAAACAAAAATTGAACAGACAACCTGATGGTGAAGGCAATCAGAAAATGCCTGTGGGCCAAACCACTGTGCAATAGGAAGTTTAAAAAAATTTTCATCAATATTATATATGCATACATGCATACAGAAACAGATCACTTTTAATAGAAATTGGTACAGATGTGTATACAGGACTTTCCTATGCTAGGGGGAAAAACAAAAAAAAAAACTATGCTATGAAAATCTTTAAGCATATCTGATATTAGAATAATTTCAAATCTTTCAAAATCAAATGTTACAAAATAGAGAAATACCATGAAGTAAGAAAGTTAACCAAGAGATGAGAGTGAAAAAAAATTCGACTTCAAAATGAAATTTACCCTAGTAAACTTCAATAAACTAAGGACTCAATAATTAATTTGAGTGAGTTTTACAATACAAAGGAGAATAAAAGTTTCACGGGCATTTTCTTCACTTTTAAAATTTGCCATCAAACATACTTTTAAATTTGATCTTCAAACTTCTTAAGTAAGTCCTCTTTATTATCATTTATGTTTCTAAATTTATATATAAAATTGTTCTTGGGTTCTTTTACTGAAATATTTTGGACCGAATATTAAAATTTCATAGAAAAAAAATTTCAACAAGAAATTAATCCATTTTCACTATCAACATTTTTATTCAAGGAAGTTAAAATGTCAAATGAATAGTAAAAATATTCTGCCAGCTTTTAGGCAATATGCACAGGTTTTTAAAAGGTTTTTTACAGCATTTTAAAATTCCACCACGTTTTTTCCTATTAACTACATTTTCCTAAATGGTAAGTTGTATTTTTTAGCTATGGTAACTTTGCTCTCACAGATGGCACAAAATAAACTACGACTTAAAATTTAAGCATGCTTTTATTCCTTACAATTTATTACATTCCTGCCGACTTTATCAAGTAACTGAATAATAAAACAATTTTATACACATTTTACATAATACAAATAAACAGATGGTATGATAACATTATTGCAGAGTCATACAACACTATATTACAGAGATTTCATACAAAAAGTATAAAAACACAGTAACAATAATTCAAACACAAAAGCAACACTTTTGCATAGTTTATAAGCAGTTGTCTGAAATTTTTCTCTTAATTCAAATCTTTGCAAAAATATTCTCTATGTTTACTATCAATGCCAGAACAATGGAAGGTTCATCACAATTTTTGGCATCAAGTATGTATTATAAACACTAAAGAAAAGTGCTAAGCAACCTCCACAGAACACACAATAACAGGCTTACACGTAATATATTATTGTATGAGAGTTCACGCTGTTAAGAAATAATAACATGAAAAATTTTAAGAGTTCTTTTACACACATTCATCAAGAATAATGAAGAAAATGACTTATTACAGAAATAATGCAATGATATGGATATCAAATTTATTGATATCAAATTTCTTTAAGGTGTTAATAAATATGAACTATTTAACTGCTAAAAGTAAAAATAAGTGGTGGAACTTATAGTAAATTAAAATGTGCTTGAATATACACAAATAAGTGATACAAAATATAAAGGCAAAAATACACACAATATATAAGAACACTTACAATGGCAAATCATGAGTCACGTAAGCTAGAAGTTTCATTTCGAAAAGAAACAAGAATATTACATTTTAAGGTTTATCATTATAGTCTTGCATATCAGAAATATCACAAATAACTTCATTTTTAACATCTATTAGAAATATACAAAAATATACCACTGTAAAAACCACCTACATCAAAAGAGTAAGAAAAAAAAATCTTTATGACACATTCAAAATTTAAAGTTGCCTAGATATTTTACAGTGTAAAATATTCCTACAACTTAAAATTTTGTAACAGAGCAACAAAAAGGTAACACTCTTCATTATTCTGGCACAGATGAGAAGCATGTATACAATAGTTAACCATTATATGAACAGTTCAATATAAATATATCTTTTGAACTAAACTGTTTGGAGTCCAAGTTCATGTAGTAAATTCCGTTCATGAGTAGTTAAATGTTCAGCAAAACTATTAAAAAATGGAAGCTGCATCAACTGTTGTAAATATTCTGTTAGATATGCCTTAAGATTAAGAGTGAAGACAGGGTCATTACAGATATCAGGGTCATCTTCAAAATCCTCGTCATCTCCTTCCAGATCTAGGAAAAAATTACAAAATTGAAAAATTTAACACTTTAAAAATAGGATACATAGACCTAGCGAAAATCAGCTGATAAACTTATAGAATAAATTCTTAAGGACTGAATGCAAAATTCCTCACATCCTAATTACAATTCCGAAATAATAAAAACACTGCTATACTAATAAATTAAGGTTTGATTTGCTTGACTATATAAGAAATATTTTTTGAGATAGAAAGCAAAATTGCTTATGATAATTACTTTTTAATGAGGAAGGGTTCTATGGATTACACAACTAATTAAATGCATAACCTAACATTTAAAAGTAAAAATTAATTATTTTTAAGTTTAAGAAAGAAGTAAAATACTAGCTAAATTAATAATTAAATAACTGAAAGAAAAATATATTTTGTATTTCACCTAAAACATTAAAATTTAGCACCTGATCCTGTCTGTAAATATATTCATATATGTGGATGCTATTTTGCAGTGAACAGAGGTTCTCAAACTTTCTAGATCCAACTAAGTCAAGGCACAGAAAGTAATCTACTGATACCAAACAGACATGTATTTAACCTTAATGATGTGGACAATTAAGAACACACCAATACAAGCAACAAAAACAACATGTTCACAGGACAGTGGAAACACAGAGAACAGAATTGATATCATTTTCTTCAAATACAGAGTAAAAGGAAAGTTTCAGTATGAAATTTAGACAAATAGGCTTGAAAAAACTTGGATCGATTCTCTATAATTATCTTTATAATCTGCATAAGAATGTAAAGCAATTGATCCAGAGCCAAAATGGGGAAGAATGGAGAGACCATATATCTAGTTAATTTTAGAGATCAGTAATAATGCTTCTAAATAAATTTTATTTTTAGAGCATAATAGAGGATATTTAAGATACTACATAAATATACACACACACAATTTAAGATAATGATATATTGTGGTTGTAAAATTATGTATGATTTGCAAATGAAAATTAACCATGCAAATCGAGCTACAACATAAAAGTCAAATTAAACAAACACTTATCATTTTTGCAAAGCTACTGTTGTGTTTCTACTTCAAAAAGATAAATGCTGCAACAAAATTTTATGATCATATGATAAAAGAGCTTTGTTTCTGAAATTCAAAAGTTAAAAAAAATAATAATTCAGCTAAAATATATATAAAAATCATTGTTTAAACCAGATTAAAAAATCCCAACTGAGATTACTGCATTGTGGAAATTAACTCAAAAAAAGGGAATCAAAATTGGAGTGAAAAGACAGGAAATCAGTGAGAATAAAAGAGAAAAAATGTAAGAAAATTTATACTGTAACAATCCTAGAAAATATGAATTGGAGGAAAATATTGACAAAACTATGGTGCCCGGTATAAAGGGCTTAAGTCAAAAAAAGTGATTTTTAGATATTTGTTAGAATTGATAAAAAAGGAACAAAAATATTGACCTGTATAAAAGTCTTAGGTCTATCAATTTTGTATACAAAAGTACATTTCTTTGTACAAAAGACTCAAGTCAAAATTATTCTTCTGCAATTGGTATAAAACAACTTGGTATATTTAAATCAGTTTTGACTTAAGGCCTTTATACCAGGCACTATAGAAAAATAAACAATAATTGAGAAGACAGACCGCCTTTCCATAAAACTTCCTTAGAAAGAAAGTCTGCCAGACAAATTTCTCCTGTAATTCCTCAACTGTTGTTTATATAGTTTAATACTAAAGTCAGCATAATTCGAGTCCTGAATTATGAACAAAATGGCTCACAACACTCCACTTATCAAAAAGCTAATACAGTCATTTGGCCTTTACTTTAAAAAGCACATTGTTTGATGGTTGGTTGGTTGAGACCGCTTCGGTCATTTTTTTTTCTCTACATGACTAATTAAACCGGAACCTAGTGATTAAAACCAATTCCAAACAGCTACAAACATCCATGCCAATAGTGGGACTTGAAAGTACAGACTCTGGTACCAAATGTCAGCACCTACCACTAAGCCATCACCTGCTGCATTTCGTTTGAACAGGTAAATGAAAAGAAAATGTTATGAATTAGATAGTAAAAAAAAAATTAATAAAAAAGTAAAAATAAATAATTATTTTTTTTTTTAAAGTTTGGCTTTCATGAGATTATCAACTATTAAAGTTTGGAGATTTTTTATTGTTTGAGATTCAAAATGTAATACAGTGAAACCCTGATTATACATTTTTCTTTGAACCAACGGTAAAACGTAAAATCAGGGTTAAAAAAAATCTAAGCATATTATTCAAAAATTGACACTTACTGAATGAACTATTGGAAAAATGTGTACTTTTTATTTGTTTTTTGAGTTTAGATACAATTTCAACAATGGCACATTCAATACTAACATTTTTTTGCAAATTTGCTTCTTAGTTTACATATTGGGATATTTTAACATTATCGGCATAGGCAATTATGACGGACCAGCAGAAAATGGCGTAGGAAGCCGGTTAACGTACGAAGCGGACAATGTAAAATCGGTTTCTACTGTAACATATTTTAGCAGTCAAAAATCCATTTGATATGCTAAACAGAAATGTGTAAACAGGGAATAAGAAAACCATTCAATATGTCTATACATTTTTTAAAAGGTGTTTAGAAATAATAACTATTTCAAAATTTTTATTGAATTTGGCTTAGCAATTAAAAACCAAACCAGCCAGAGATACTACGGATGAAAAACCTGCCACATAGTCCTTGTACTCTGTGGCTATAGAAAAAGAAAGTTTAGCCCATAGAAAGTTTGCTATGGCTATAGAAAAAGTTTAAGAGTCAGCAACAATATCTATTAAAATAAATTGAAATATTGTGAATGTTATCACCTGCAAACACATTTCCATAAGCTGCAGTAAATGGATCATTTCCAGAACATTCTCCATTATTCTCACATCCTTCTATGTCCTCCTGTGAAAATAAGAGATATGTTAATAAAACTATATACTATCCATACAATGAATAAATAAATAAACACATGCAATCTTCACAAGTGATAGAAGCTGAACAAAAAATCTTGGAAAAGACAAATTATTGAACAAGTTTTTCCAAAATAAATAAATAAATAAATAATTTTTTTAAAAACTTAGAAGTTAATTGAAATGTTTCAAATACTCATTCACAAATATTTCAATGAGATTATTTGTTTTCCAGTTTTCACATGGCGTGAAAATCTTGAGTGATCATGATCTATTTTGAAGTTGATTAATTATAAAGGCATAAATGCCTGGTTAGAAAAACCTGTGGCTAGCAAAGCAGATGTACAAGTATTAAACATCTTGCCCTTTAAAAAAATGAAAAAGAAATAAAAAATTCATTTCTTTTAAAAAGATTCTGTGACATAAATGGGCAGAGAGATGGACTGCAAGACAATAGTGATAACAGCCTCTCTCTTATGATCTGGAATTCATAGTTCCATAATTCATATAAAATAAGTCACCTGTCTTAAGCTCATAGCACATTACAAAAATTTGCTCAGCACAACATGTAGGATTGCAATAAGGGGTGAAAGAGGGTCAGTCACAAGAAACTAATTTTTGCCTATAAATAAGCACTTGCTCCTTTTTCACTAGTCAAGGAAAATGTTTTGTTTCCAGAAGCAGTATCGCTTCTAAAGTAATACATGTTGTGTTGAGCAAATTTTCGTCATGAGGTTTAGATTGAATTATCTATATCTATAAAACAATTCCGTAACTGACTGACTGACAGATAACGTACAGACCAAACCGCTGGACCTCAAGGGTTGAAATTTTGCATGGCGATTCTTCTTATAGTGTAGGAGTGCACTAAGAAAGATTTTTGAAAAATTCTTAGATTTTTTAAAATTAAATTTTTAAGCTGTTTATGTAACATTCTTTAAAGTTTGCATTTAAAATAATAATCTGAGGGTTATAAAATTTATATCACAAGAAAGATCATAAAAATTCCTTTAAAATAAATCTTTTTTTAATCTTTTTACCTCCATTTTCTGATTTTTGATGAATTTTTAAAGATTAATTTTAAAATTTAATTTATTAAATGCTGATTATGTGATTTCTTTTTCTGGTACTTTAAATAAATTTATCGTCACATAAATAGCAACAAAATAGACAAAAAAATATTTTTTTTCTTGCTAATGCGGCAGACGATTGGACATTATCCAAAAAAATATTAAAATACAGTAAAAGAAATGTTCCTCAAACTGTACTATATTAACTGTACTATATTCTTTAGTATGTTCTATTAGATTTAATTTCAATATTTTCTTCTACATTATTTTGTCTATAAAAATATCCGTTACAATTTTTTAATTTTATTTTTATTTTATTTTAATTGCATACATTGACTGTTGTATTTAATTTGAATGTACTCCGTAGCGAAGCACAGGTATTCAGCTAGTCTGTATTAAAACAAAGTATAAAAACATTTAAAGTTAAATGAAATTTACTTACATCAGATGACTCCTCATCTTCTTGATTATCTAAACCCTGATCACAAATGTTTGAGAGTTCATTTAATAGTAACTTGTATATTTTAACAAAAAGAGGTATAGATGTCCACTGGTCTGGATCTGGACAACAGAGAAAAAAAAAATTAGCACCATACCAAAAATATATAAAATTACAACAGCACAACAGATGTGACAATCAGAAGTAGTTTAATTCAGGAATAAAATTAAGATGAGCTAATGAAGTTCATACTTTGCAAAGCTTTTGATCTTGTTTTTGGTCCATTGTGATTAAATATTTGATCTCCCCTTACTTGAATAGCTTGAAGTCTTTGGTCATTCCCCTTCAGTCCAAATTGCAGTATCAATGAAAGAGCAAATGTACTGTATATAAAAAATAAGAAAATAAAAATAAAATAAAAAAATTATAAATAAATTTCAATACACATTAGACAAAACTGGATATAAAAAATCTATTTTTAAACTTCTACATCAAAGGATGAAAATTTTGTATTGTATACTTCCTGTTATAACTGTTTCAAAATGCAATCTGATCATCAGTTAAAAAAGCCTGTTCACATAGCAGTCCATTAGTGTAAGAGTTAAATTTTAACCAATCATACAGCTGAGGGCTATGACATCATCCGTTGATTCACATATCATCATCCGTGAACACTCCATTGACCTTTTACACTTACGCTAATGGACTGCTATGTGAACAGGCCTTTACCCTTAATCATCACTGTGCAGTCTTTAAAATAAGTTTTTATTAGCTAAAAAATTCCAGCAATAATTAATTTAGCCCTCACTAATTTTTCACTACATTTTAGTAATAAATTTGCTAAAAAGTTTGTGAAAGCAGAAGTGTTTACACTGTTTTTCTTAGCCTGTAAAACTTTCCTACAGAGGTTTCTGTAGGGTTTGTTATATGGCCATAAACCTGACAGCCTTCCTCAGAGTTTCAAATAGCATACGTTATGGCAATGTAGATTTTGAAATTGGCTGTTCCATAATGGATACAAAAATATCATGATGCAAATATTGAAAATGAAGATCCTGGAGGAAAAGACTTTTAAAAGACAAGAAACAATTTAACAAGATTCTGAAAGTTAAATCATTGATAATGGTTTTGAAGATACAGAAATGGATGAAGAAATTCAAAATACAATAAAATAGCACATAATCAGGAAGCTAGTGATATGATTGTTGTTTTGCAAAATCGAAAGTGTTCAGAGGTAAATCAAAATAAAATAGGCGAAAGAAATCTGATGCACAGTTGAACTTAACAAAAACTTTTTAATGATACACACAAACATTAAAAAAAAAAACATAATGGGAAATTAAGGGTTAAAAACCCAATCAAGAATACGAGCATAGCTCATTCAAAAAAGGACTTATCATCCCATATCAAAATCTATCTAACTAGTTCTAATCATAATCTAAACCTAATATTTCAGAGGGGGTACGAGATTATCTCAGTCAAGCAGCAGCACCAAATGTTGTCTAAAATTATTTAAGCACAGTAGCACTACCTAACTGAAACTTTCTCAATAGTTATAAGGAAATAGACTTAGATATTCTATGTAATGTTTTCAAAGTAGATGAAAGATTCAGTCCTTGATCTCAGACAGCTAATGCTGTTATTACAATTTATTTTTTTTAATATTAGATTTAAGAGAAATAAAAGCTTACATACTAAGAGATTATAAAGCTAAGAGAATAATGCATATACTGAGAAGCTGGATTTTCTAAAACATTAAGCTGATAGAGTAGTGAGATCATGATTATGAAGAGCGGAAATACTGATATTTAAAGACTTGAAATGGACTATCAAAAGAATTTGGGAGTACTGAGTTTCACTTTGTGTATCACTGATGAAACTTCCCAAAACACTGAAGAAAAAATAAACACACCACTTTCTTCTTGTATCAAATACAATCAAAAGCAAAACAATCTAATGTTATTTTCCTTTTGATCACAGAAAACCAATTGGCCTCAAGTGTTCCCCTAAAATATTAGAGGACTGCAAACATTTAATTCATAATTTAAATGGTAATTTTAGAGACCTGTTGATTTTATTAAATTTTTCTAAATATAAATTTATTAATGCATAAATTTCATGGTAATTGAATATTCAAAACACATTACATCAAACATTTTTAATCACATTATTTAGGTATTAACATACTATAACTCAGATAGATATTAACTAAATCTATAGTTATTGTCAATTTGACTTCAACTAATAAAATTATTAAATTTGCAAATAGTTTGCATATAGTATGTACATAGTCTCTGTGACCTTTTTTTTTTCTTCCAAAGGCTGGGAGCTGAGCGTTACTCTTTTCCCAGGAGAAGCCAGAAGTGTGTGACCACTTCGCTGCAAGCATTGCATGCATTGCCCCGGGTGTACCACAGGGGGTGGGTCCACGTTACACACACACCAGGTATAACATGGGAGATAAAAAAAGGTTTGACTATGCTGGCTTAAATATATACATAAAGTGCACAAAATTAAAGAGGTTCAAATTAAGTATGTTATTAAAATTAGATTTTCAGGAAAATATGCAGTCACCGAAATTTTCACCAATCCATGAAAAGCAGGTGAAAATGAAATAATGATGGATGGATGAATGGATAGACAAGACTATATAAAGATCACTAAATACAAAAAAATTATATGATTCATATATATCTGGTCAAAAATTTCAATTAATACACAAAAGAAACATAATAATAAGAAGGAAAAATTAAGGACCCAGAGACAATGAACAAAGGGAAAATTTTTCAATTTCTTGAGAGTAAAGATAAAAGTATTACCTGACTTTTTTCTCATAAGCTCCATAAAACAATGCATGACATTGGCACCAAATATCCAAAACAAATTCTAAAGCGGACTGTCCAGTGGGACCAGGAACTCCACTGAGGAAATCAAGCACAGGTTCAATCTGATGATTGACAAGGTGAGCAAATACCATGATCAAACTCTAAAATAATAATACAATACTTCAAACAAAAATTTCTATAATATTTTAATACAATGAAAATTAAATCTTTATATATAAAAGGCAAAGTCTGTGTGTGTGTGATCGAGTTTTTGTCTGCTCGCGGCGCAGCGCAAAGACGGTAGGTCGGACAGTCTTAAGATTCGACACGAAGATGCCTCCCGAGGTCTCATTATGCACCTCGAAGCCCTTTTTTCGATTTTTTAATTAGATTTTCCGTAATTAAATATTTAGTCGCGATTTGGAGCTCCCGGAGGAGTAAAAGCTCCATAAATCCTAACGTATCCATCCAAGAATTTTTTTTTTCGGACGAGCCTATACGGGAAAGATGACACTATATGGAAATCCCAATGAAAATTGTCTGTCTTAATTTATCGATTAATTGTGATTTTTTTTCGATCGCCTGTACGCACCCGTTTTTCGGAAAAAAATGCGATTTTGTCCGTGACCCTTTTTTCCAAATTGTCGAACCGATACGTAAATGTCGTTACATTTTTACGAAATTTTTATCTCAGAGACCCTAGACATCACAGTTTCGAAAGCCAGAACCAAAATTAATTTACAAATTGTAGATATTTTTTAATAATTTATTTTATGATTCAGAAACTCTTGCGAGAAATCTCATTTTGGAGATTTCGTTCTTCATTTCCGGACGAAGGTAAAGCGGGTGAAAACAGGAGAAAAACCAGTTTTTCGACGTCATGCACGTGAGGTGTTGGGGCGTTTGTTTTCTATGAGGGATTAGGTGGTTAAAGGAAATCGATTACTATTGCAGTGATAATCGATTAAAAAATCACATTTAGTAATGCCGTAATTTTTTTGGCCAGCACTTAGTTAATATCATATAATTTGTGGTGTATTTGTGGAAAAAATCTATGAAGATTTCAAAGAATTTCAGCATGTGGAGGATGTGATATATTTGCTTTCAAGGAAATCGATTACTATTGCAGTGATATTCGATTAGTAATCCTATGTCAAAAATTTTGCCAAAATGTGCCAGAAAGGATTAAATTTATATGGGTAAAATAATGTATCGTGGTGAGGAAAAGGATGACAGCGACGCCCATTAACAAAGGGTTAAGGCTACTAAAAAATTGGTAATTACATTACCCGAGCAACGCCGGGACGGGTACAGCTAGTACACAATAAAACTAAAATATATTAATAGATTTAGTTTTATCCATTCATATAAGTAATTAAAAATTTTAAAAGATCTCCTATATTTCTGATATATAGGGAATTTTCAGATTATGAGTATCTGATAAGTTTTAAAAGAGTCCTACATACCCAATGAAATCAATATTACATCTAACATTTCTTTGTAAGGTTAATGCATTTTAACATGAGGGCAAAGAATTGCTTTAATTCAATTGACCATTTAAAAGTGCCACAATAGCATTCCACAATAGCTAATAAAACTACTTAAATTGTGAATTTCCCATAACCATATCTAATATCCATCAAAATGTTTTAATTTGAAAAAATTAAAGCTTAAAATTATTTATTATTTATAGAAAACTAATTAATAATTTACTTATTATTTACTATCATATATTAATAAAAGTTTGTGGAAGGCAGATTCCCTTTCTGATGTTTTTCTAATCTAGTAAAAGCTGAACACACTATTAAATAAATACACCAATTGAAAATGTAATATAAAATCTACAGCATAGCAATCTCCAGTCTTATCTCATATCAGTAATTTATATATATATATATATATATATAACCTCATGATTCAAGACAAAAATATTTTTCCAAAGAAATGAGCAGATGTTAAATAATTTTTTAATGTTTCCAGTACCAATTACGCAGGTAAATTTATCAGATACTAATTCAAATTTGTTTTCTTTAAAATGAACACACACACACACACACACATATATATATATATATATATATATATATATATATATATATATATATATATATATATATATATATATATATATATATATATATATATAATGACAACTTTTTTATAATCAATTTTATATCCTCAACAGTTTATAATCTATTACATTATCCAAAAATAAATAAAATAATAAATAAATAAAATCACTAAATATTAAAAAACTTGGATTATACAGAATAAGTCTTAAGGAGGTGGGGGGGAGGAACCTGCAACATTATGCTTATCCTTTTAAAACCAACTTATTTACTAATGCAACGCATGAAAATATAAATTTTAAGAAAATAATATATACTGATAATTTATCTTATTTTTTATGTATATACATTTTTTTAAGCAATGTATTGCACGGGGCAACTTTTTCAGGCCTCATCCTGTACAAGTATTCTTGCGATTAAATCAAAGTGCTTGTACAGGCAGTTTTCTAAATATGATTTCTTGTCACAATCCTATTATTAGAATACTATAAATCTAAAGATTATTATACACATTTCACTTCTAATCTTTTCACACAGAATATAGTTAAACATATTTTACAGATAGCTATTTCATAGTATTTGTATGTTATTTTATGGCTTCACACAAATTTACATCCTAAATATAGCAGTCACCTGATTGACACTGAGAGCTTCAACTATTTGCATCTTACTAAGAACTGCCCTTAACAGAAGTTTACTCTTTTCACCAATTATACTTCCAGCTTTGATAATTAATACTGTAACAAGGCGTCCAACAAAAGCAGATGCACTTTCTGATACTTTAGGATCCAGTACCCGCTGAACAACCTATTAAATAAATGCACAAACTTAATGAAAAGGCAATACATTTTCTACAGTATGGCATTCACCAAACTAATTTCAAAATCCTCATTTGGTAAAATAACTATATAAAAGTTAAAGCAAAAGACCAGTGACGTAGCGAGCATAACTGGCGCCCGGGGCACGATACCTTTTTGGCATCCCTCTTTCCGAAAAACATATAGTAATATAATATATAGAATTAGTGAAAAGGACCATTTGGCGCCCCTGTTCAAGTGGCACCCGAGACATGATAGACCCCCCCTTGCCCACCCCTCTCTACGCCACTGCAAAAAAACCAAAGCAAGAGACTACAGTTAGATTATACACCACAGAAGTATCATAAATAACAATAATTACAGATGAGAACATCAAAAACTTTCATAAAGGAATAGAATATTATGTGAATAATATAAAGATATCAAACATAAAAGAACAAAAGTAAAAATAAATAAAAATTAATTCATTTTTTTTTTAAATTTACATACACAACATTCTTAACAGTAAAATTCAAAACAATTCATAATCAAATAAGAGACATACAAAATAATATATGTAGAACAATAAAAAAAATTAACTATCAACCCTTAATTTGATTCAGATGTGAGATACATTCTGCTTAAATTCATTATCAGGTTCTAACCACAGAACAAAATCCTTCATCTTACCAGCAAATTTAGAAAAATTAAGGACTTTAAAGGACTGTATAAAACCTGGGTTTCAAATTTTTAACTTTGTAATTTTAATGAAATATAATAAAAATAACTGTAAATATTTACAGATTGAAAAAAGTTTAACGTAAAATCTTGACTATAATACGCACACATGTATAATACACATGCTTGATTTTGCGTGAAATTTTCAGAAAAAATTGAAGTTCGATTATAATATGTATCCATAACTTTTCAATATTTTATTTAAAACTTGCACAAATATTTATTAACATAAATAAAATTTGTAACAGAAATAAACGAAAAGGTCAAATTCAGTAAGAAAAAAAACTTAAAATTTTTAATTCAAAACAAGGAGTACTGTAAAATAATCAGTCTTAATCACTTTCAGTAGAATACAGCTCATTTATTGTTTGTCGTTTATTCAATGTTTAAAACTATGTTTTTTTGTACATGAGTATAATGTGCACCCTCATTTTTGAGGACTAAAATGTGAAAAAAAGTGCATATTATACTCAAGATTTTACGGTACTTGAAATAATATTCTTTTCCATTTCTATAAGTTTTTGATACATCGTATAATAATTTTAAAATCAAATGGTATAAAGTAACTCTAGACAATTCTAGTCAACTAATTTTGCAATTCCAGGTATTCACTTTCCCAAGTAGCACATATACATCGGGCCACCCTATTGCTGACATTTAACTGATGGTAGGTTGGTCAAATATTTGCATCAGATTCAGACTTGAAACCGACTGGAGGCCAAGAGTCGTTTTCTGACTCTATACTGACATCAGTTAGCCACATCAAATTTTGCTTCTATTCTACCCAAGAGGTTATTTTTCTTAAGATTTTCAAAACATTAAGTTTTATACTTTTTTCTAAAAATATTTTTATATTTAGAAAGTCAGAGTAAATAATGAGATACAAGATTATGGACATCACCCATTACTGAAATCTTTCATAACTTAAAGATAGTAATTTTTATTTTCATTGTTTGATAAGATTTTTTGGCTTTCCAGTTTTGTTTCTTAAGAAAAGAAAAAAAGAAAAAACCATAATTTGGGACATTAGGAATCACTCAACACTGCTGTCTGCTGTTATCGTCAGTCCAGTTATGCCTGGCGACATTGGTCTGACAAATCTATTGGCACAGTGGTACAACTGCCATCGGCCCAACAGTTGGGGTCACTGGCATGGCATTGTCAGATAACCTCCATAAACCAATGTCAATCTAATGTAGTTGTGCTAGGGTCAATATTTATTAGTATTTAGAAGTATTCTGTTATTGCATAATAACAACACACACATCTATTTATTTATTTTTTAAATCTATAAAATTCTAACAATTTTTTACAAATAAAACTTTTAGGTAAAATGTCATTAAACAAAATGTGCAATATCAATGTGTCTTATCGTCTCTGATAAAATGCAAAGCAAAAAATATACAAAATAAATTAAGTAAAAAATTATCATTTTAATAACCCAAAAAGAGATAAATAAGCTATTCATAAATAAAAATTGTACAAGTCCACATACATTGATAACGTAATCCAATCCACTTTGGCCACTTTCATCATGCCACGAAGAGACCTGCTCTAATGCTACGGATACATAAGCACGCAAGCATTCTCCTCCATTCTAAATGTGGAAAAGGAAAAAGAAGATATACTGCACAGCACAACTGTTGTACATACAATAAGAATATCACAAACAGGAAGTACTAAAAAAATAACTAACTGTTCAGAATTCCACGGCAAGTACGTGTTCACTTCCAGGGGGATGCCAGATGACATATTGCCAGAGGACTGATGATGACGTATGAAGAAGAATTCTCATTGGTTGTTTCGCGGACATGCGTCGAACTATATTATTATCCATTATTCAAGTCAGTTTATTCTATATAGTCGCATGATTCGTGTGATTTTTTTATCCCTATGATATTCATTCGATTAAGTCTATTAAATATTCTTGCAAATACTATCTCAGTTATATTTAGTCATAATGTCACTGAAATTCTGGAAGTTGGGGTAAGTACTCCAAAAAATCTATGCCAAATTCAATTCATACAATTATTCTTATATCAATATTAGTTAGCGGACATCCACTAAAATAAATCTCCACTAACAAGGTTGGACTCCACTAATATGGATATGCCAATTTTAGTGGCAGCGAACGTGTTAATAGGCTCTTTCCTAATATCTAGAACTCAATAATGGTCTTTAAGGCACAATTTCTAATGTCTTAAGGCTGTACAGTTAGGGATAACTTTCTGAATGTTTCTCTTAACTATTTAAACAAAAATGTTTCCAAAAAGTTGCTTTATGATTTAAAAATTTAACATACATGTAATGGTGCAGTATCAAAGGGATGATTCAACTAACTCAAAAAGTGATAATTTTTTCCCTCTATATCAACTATACTATTCCATGAACACATAACAAAAAACATGTTGAAATGTTTGCATAACATACCTAAATATTTGTTATTTAAAGGCCATTTGGTATTTACAAAATAAAAAAATAAATATAAATATAAAAAAAAAAACCTATATAAAGGGGTTTTTTTTAACCCTTTGAGGGGCGCCATTTGCACAGTGCAAATGCCTAAATCTAGTCTTCCTTTCACTTGCATTCAATGAATTCCAGTTAAATGAGCAGAAAAAGGCTAGTGCTGCCCTCTGATATCAGTTTAAAGATGTAAAAACATTTTGCAACCTTTAATTGGAAAAATTTTCAAGATTTTTAAGGTTACAAAAAACCGGGAAAAAAATCTGCACCATACAAACAGTGGGGGTTGTTACCCCTGAAAGGGTTAAAGAGAGTGACACATACATGGAGCTCGTATATTCATAGATAAATTTAAAATACCTGAAGAATAGTATTGTCATCAGAATTCATTATACAATGTATGGCAGCAGGAAAAGCTTGAGTTATGATGGCTTCTGATAAGGGATAAGAACTATGAACTATGGTACGTAGAATATCAAGAGATACCTGGAAAACAAATAACTGGTCAGTTCTAGCCTACTTTTAGAAAGAGAGATTACACTAAAATTTATAATTTAACTAGCTTTAACAACCTCTAGTCCCTACAGGTTATTTATATCAAGAATATTATGTATTTATGACAATGTGAAAGTTAAATATCATACTGATATTAATTTAAAGTGATATAAAATTCCCAAACTAATAATTGTGCATCACTTTGATCAACTAAATCTACAGACACGTATTAGAATATGGACAATTTATTTACCTAATTCTCTGCAATCCATAATATCTGTAGTTTTCCCTTCTATGAAAAAAACTTGTAAATATTTTGGTGGAACTACTCAGAAGCATGCAACATATAAGCTTGTCTTTCAAAAATCAAGCCATGTGAAGGCCAATGTCAAAATTTTACACTTATATTTGATATTTTCAAACCTGATTGCAATTAATTTGATTTAATTTCAGAAAGTAATTCATAGAAAAACCACTTGAAGGTAAAATGGAAAATTAACATGACAATCCCATAACACTAAAAGGAGTGGTATGCCTGTAATTTCATAAAACTATTTTCTACAAGGTCTCACAGAGAAAACAAATTTGGAGAATAGCAGAAAAACAGTTGCATAAATCTTCAATAGAACTAACAGAGAAAGAACAATTTCAGTTTTATACATATAAATAAATGATTAAAGTACAGTCGAATCCGGTTAAATCGGACCAGCTGCTTATTCGGAACGAATCCTAAAGAACGGAAACAAATCCTATTGCATAAGCCTAATAGGGCATGTTCGTGTAATCAGACCTTTCGGTTATTAGGACCAAAATGATCATGTCCCAATGTGGTCCGATTACCCGGAATTGACTGTACTATTTACATAGTTCATAGCATCTTATTTGCAGACAGGTCATCAATTATGCCCTTTGAACAGTGAATCAACAAAGCAAGTCACAGAAACTATCACTTTTAGTGTAAATACTATATCCTGAACATAGATACAATTCAAATTTTAACACTTAACGTTTTCATAAACATTTACTGTTGGTTCATTTTTATTATTTAACACATTCATGTTCCAATTAAAAAAATAAAAATTAAACATTAAATTATTGCCTTAAATTAATTACTATCATTGTTTTAATTTCTTTACTAAATTATTATATTAAAAGTATTTTTTAATTATAATAAATAACAGCAATCAATACTACTGATTAAGATAAAGTAAAATTACAAAAAGATAGAATTCTTAAGTATCCCCAAAACAATACTTGTTGCAATCCTTAAAAAAAAAAAAAAAAAAAAAAAAAAAAAAATTCGGCTATAAATTATTTCCCTCTACTGATAAATAGAAAGTATGCATAACTGCACAAGGCAGCACCTGAACTGAAGGAGGGTAGAATATATTGACACTACTAAATCAAATATAATTTTATTCCACGTTTTGAATAAAACATACCTTGAAGTCAACAAAAATTTTGGTGCAAAATGACTTAAATGAAATGCAGGGAAAGCAAAGGCATCCCTCTAACTAAACTGCATTTTGCTACTTTTAGTCAGCACTTATCGTTGAAAAATTTGAGGTGCACAGTTTGATATAATTCTACTCAAAAATTATTAAAGTAGCACTAAAATACATAACTAATACATCATTAAAGTAAGTTGTAGGAGTGTATTCTATTAAAAATAATCAGTAAAGTTCATATAGCAAACACTCATATTTATTTACAATGATTTTGCCATTTTCATAAGGTAAGCAGATAACATAATTAACAAAAAATTACTAGAGAGTAAAATAAATATAGTTATATAATTGAAAAGTATATTAAAATTTGAAAATAATTCTAAACATTATTAATAAGAACAGTCGAAATATTAAAACTTACTGCTTGTAACCCAAGAGGCACTTTCACAGGTTGAGCTTGTAATATTGAAACTAGTGTAGGAATTAAACGCTGCTGTAAAGCACCCATAGTACCAGGATTTTTTGAAAGCTCCATAAAAATCTGTTCAGTTATTCTTACCAACACAGGATCTAAGAATATGCAGAAAATATTTCAAGTGGGGAAAACAAGATTAATAAATAAATCTAAAAACAAGTATAATATCTCTAAAAACAATCAATTTTAGTAGTCCATAAAAGCCAATTTAATCTGATCTAACCTGTTCTTTTTCAATAAATAAATCTGTTCTGTAAAAAGGAGTTTTAAATTATATAAAAGTGACATTTTGTTATATATTTTACACCTACAGTGAAAAGTTACTGAAAATTATATAATAAAGTGTAAATAATTTTCCAATATTTCTATATATAAAAAAGTTCTATTCTAAATTCATAGAAACCATCATCCATAATTTTCACTTCACTTTCTGACTGCAAAAATCAAACTTTACCAGAAATCAACTTCCACAAATTCCTTCTTTATTAAAACAGTTAAAATTACAGATCTATAATAATTTCTTTCTTTGAGTATGTACACATGTGTGAGGCAGAGAGAAACTAAATCTATTAGGTTAAGTCACACAGCAAAAACAATTAGCCCTTTCTCTCATACTACTGAAACAACTATTCTGTATTTTTTACTTCTCACACTTAAGCTCACAGCTATGGAAGTCCTACAATTTCTTTTGTCTGTTTAGCTCTCATACAGTAAAAAATGACCAAAGCAATACAAAACCAACCAGTCAATGAAATTTTAAACTAGTGATTTTTATAAAGGGATAGAATACTCTGCACTAGATTTAATTTAAGGTAGTCTAGCAAGAAAACAAAACTATACACCAGAAATTTATACAGTTAACTATCTAACATTAATTTCTCTAAAGCAGCAAAATTTGCCATAGAATTATTTCTCATTGTATCATATTAGTATTATGAGAATCTAAAGCACATATTATTAAATATTATTTGCTAACCCTGCTTAAAATTTCATGAGTCTATCACTATGAAACATTACTGTAAAAACAGTCAGACTCATGACAAATACTCTGAAAAATAACAGAAACTCACCTGAATTCTGTTTCAAAAATACAGCAATTGCAAGAGGGGATATTTGGCTTTCCATCTGTGCTGTAAAACTTTGATCAACCTACAAAATTAAATTTATTCATACAATTATAGGTAAATATAAATAGGTAATATTTTTTAAATGTTAAAAGAGAAGTGTTTTATTCAAGAGTTGCCAAGACAGTGGTATTATTACAGATATGTTTAAATGAATACATGTGTGACCCAAGAGCTTATTCTTAGAAATATAGTATACAATGAATTACCACTGTTATTGAATAAAAGCATTCATAAGAGTATTATAAAAACAGAGAAACTTTCCACTATAAGTGCTCTAACCAAACTCAGGAGAGGCTGCACCCTTAATAGTGTTTCTCGAACAAACCTCCCAGTCATTTCATAAAATTGCACTTTCATGCATTCTAAAAGGGTTTGCTATTTATTGTCCTACGTAAAAAATCCCATTGATCCAATGAATGTTGAAAAAAATTTTGTGCTACATTCCTACATCCACCACTTGTCTGTATCAAGGAAGATGAAACTGGATGCATAAAAGTCAGTGATAAATTTAATAATCACTGAAAAGTTAAAACAGTCAAAGATGGCAATCTATTTATATAAAACAGTTCCATAACTGACTGACTGACTGACAGATAATGGACAGACCAAACCGCTGGACCTAAAGGGTTGAAATTTTGCATGGCGATTCTTTTTTATAGTGTAGGAGTGCACTAAGAAAGATTTTTGAAAATTCTTCTTAGATTTTTTAAAATTAAATTTTTAAGCTGTTTTTGTAACATTTTTTAAGTTTGCATTTAAAATAATAATTTGAGGGTTATAAAATTTATATCATGAGAAAGATCATAAAACTTCCTTAAAAATGAAATCTTTTTCGAATCTTTACCTCCATTTTATGATTTTAGGTGAATTTTTAAAGATTAATTTTTAGAATTTAATTTATTATATGCTAATCATGTGGTTTCTTTTCTTTTATGATACTTTAAACTAATTTTTCATCACGTGCATAACAGCGAAATAAATTGACAAAAAAAAAATTTTTTTTTTTTCTTTCTAATGCGGCAAACGACTGTACATTATCTAAAAAAAATTAAAATACAGTAAAAGAAATATTCCTCAAACTGTACTATGTTAGCTGTACTATATTCTCTAGTATGTTCTATTAGATTTAATTTGAATACTTCCTTCTACATTATTTTGTCTATAAAAATATCCGCTACGGTTTTTTGTATAAATAATTTTTTTGTTTGTTTTTTGGAATTAATTGCATACATTGACCATTGTATTTAATTTGAATATACTCCGTAGCGAAGAACGGGTATTCAGCTAGTACTGTATATAGGAAGATCCTCAAAACTTGCTAATAAACAATAACATAGCTGCCAACCTCCCAAGAAAAAAATAAGGAACACAGCGCGCAACAGAATCGAGGAAAAAAAAAAGATCAACAAGATGTTGTATAATATTTTCTAACACAAGAATAGAACTGTAAAATATCGCTTTCAAACAATTCTTTGACGTAATGTATTACTTCATTGAAAGTTCAAAAAACAACATGTGACAATTAATGAATTAGAAAGTTTCTCCATTTTCAGTCATTGTTCCTCCTTTATATAAATGATAGTTTATTTATTAAAAGCATTTCACTTAACTTTTCCAACATACTTACAAACAAAATAGCTTCTTATTTTTCAATTTACAGTTTAAAATTTATGGAAGGGAAAATTATTTTATCAACAGACAGATGCTGGATAAAAATCCTAGAGTTGCTTTTCATAAAATATAAAATGGAATTAAAACATGTTTAAAAATTGGTTAAATCAGGCAAATTTGCAAAACAATTTAATTTCATACACCATTGTTTAATACTGTTTTATAAATTCCAAAAAAAAACCTATCTCTTTTAAAAGAAAACATATTACAAGCAATTATGAAGTATAAATTAAACCACCTAACTATGTGGACAGCCTAAACTGCAGTATATTTTTTTTAAATGTCCCTAAAGACTTTACCCTGCCCTCCTTGAAACCAAAGAGGAAATTTAGGAACCCTTTTTGGCAAACACCCTGCCCTTAATTAGGTTTAGAGTGAACATACCTCTAAAAATTTATCAGCAGAAAAGATACTTCAATGATACCTAATGTTTACTTTTTTTCAAAAAATGATAAAATTTTAAACAGAAAAATAATTCAAGAAATGTTAGCTAAAAAAAGTGCTTTTACACAGCAGGAATAAATTCCTGTTAAAGTACCTCATGTAATAATTCTTACAGCTCACTGTGTAAGTACATACGCAGAGTTTAAACTTAATAACACACAAAATGCAACCATAACCAGATGAAAAAAGAATTATCATCAATCCACATTTATGCAGTGAAAAAAAATATCACTAGTTTTGGTGGCACGGTTTTCATCTTTGGGCAGAAAGCAATCAGTATATCTAAGGACAGTCCACATTTAATCTAAATGATTTTTTAACACTTTTAATAGAAATGGAATAGTACAATAGATCAAATCCATGTGTACTAGCAGAAGATAAGATTCCAGGGAATCAAAGCATATATTTACTACAATATTGTGGCTTATTAAGATGCATCTTTTTCTTTATATGTGTTATCCAAACTATTTTTATGTAAACTCTGTCACAAAAAAAAATTAAACGTTTAAATTTGAATATCTTATTAATACTTATGTGCATTCACTCTCAAAAAAATTAAGTGCCTGTAATAACAGCTTTACTATATAATTATAAACCCTTCAATGTTTTCACAGTTTGCTATGATTCTAGTACACCCTTAAATTTACATTTTTCAAGCACTTTTATGGTTATACATGCGTACAAAATAGCATATAACTTTCAGTATGCAGGTTCTGAGATAGATTTTGAATTAAATCAACAAAATTCATTACATTGAAACCTTAAGTCTAGATAGAATATAAACTTTAATCTCATGTGTCTGAACAATATATCACGAACATACTTTGCATATATCCTGTTTCACTCATTAAAAAATTATGAATATCAGCTGCTCAAATTCGAATGTAATTTCTTCTAAAAATTCAGTTTAGAAGGCTAAATATTACAAAGAATAATAAAGAATATGTAATATGTACAGGGTTACTGAATAAAAAAGATAGAACCTGCTTCTTAATATAACTAAGCATAAATTTATACACTTTTCAAAGCATAGTGAATATACTTACAGAAATTACAATAGCAACAGCTTCTAAAACTAAAGCTAATACTTCAGAAGAAAACTGAAGAGCTAAACTAAGAAGACCCTCCAAAATTGATGATAAATATGGCCCAAGAAGGTGAACATTTTTTGTATTCTTCAGATGAGCACAAAACCTAAATGTGCACATGAAAATAAAGAAAATTAATTTCTCATATTAGTAAACATTCATCTTGATTAAAATGCACAATATCAATTGACAAAAATTTATTAAATACTCCTTAATGAAAAATATTATGAATAGGTTACTTTTTATTTCAAGAAAATATAACAATTGTGCATAGATGAATGATTTAGAATTGCCCTTTATTGCATATCTTTTATTAAAATACTGTGCATTATTTACTTTAATTTACAAAAAAATTAATTACCCCCACACAGATCTAACAGCTGATATGCGTACTGTAGATGGTTGTGTTGGCTGCAAACCAGCAACAGTCACTTGTAAAAATCTAAAGAAAATAGTTAAAACATTTGTTAAGAGTTAGTTACACATGTACAATTAATAAAATATTTTAAAAATAATTAATTCATCCTTTCTGCTTGTGCTTACTAGTCACAAACTCTGAAAGTATAATATAAAGCAGTTGTTTCCCAAACTGTGATATCAAACATTTAATTTATGCATTAATACAAACTAAGAGAGGGGGATACATGAGTTTATATTAGAGTAAAAATAACCAACCAACTTTACCCAATGAAATGTATTTATTCAGAATTACAATTAATACAAATTGTAAAAATATGATCATAAATATATTTATAATTAACATGCATTTAAACATGTTCATTAGAGATATATGTTAACAAATAGCTACACTGCTGAAAATGGAAATTAATAAATTTTTACTGTAATGAGCAACAGTGCTTGATATCATACTCAAAGATTAATAAATGTATTAGTGTAAATCACAAGAAGGTGGATATTTTCAACATTTTGTGAGCTATTTTTGAAAATTAAAAATAATCTGAAATAAATAGTTTATTATGGCGGTGCACTATAAGGCTGTCTATAGAAATACATCATTGTTATGCCATAATACTTTATTACTTGATAGATAAGCTTAGAACCCAAACATCAAAGCTACAACTGCATGTCTTAAGGTGAGAACTGAAATGATCTGAGTTCACTGGCATGGCTATAAAGCCAGTAATCAACTGAAAAGAACTAAACAAATGAAGGTACATGACAAAAATTTATCATGAATGGTATAATAAGGAAATTTGTTTATTAGAATAAAAGGTAAATTCATAATCAACAATAAAGGGGAAAATTATAACTTTTGCAATGGATGCAAGACTCAGTCTAGGAGTGCTCTGCCTGCTACTTCAGCTACTTGCAGAGCATGAAACTCCTAGCATGGATAATTATCACATCCATAACTGAGGTTAAAACTGTTGATCTAATGAACTGGCTGTTCAAAGCACTAATCTGTCTCTTTTCTACAGGACAGATGTATAAACTTCAAAAATTACTTTCTTAGACCAAATATAATAAAAAAAAGAAAATCAAATGACAACAGAAAGAATTATAAAATTTTCAAATCAAAGCTATAGTTATTAGCTTCCTAATGATTCTTATTCATTTAAATATAATTCCCAGAATCCAGAGAAAATAACTAAATAAAAATACTTCAAATATTACTATTATTTTAAATCACAAAGCTCAAAAACTGGGTCAACTTAATTTCAAGAGAAGGCTTGAAAACTCAAAAAATGTCAGCTAATATGGAAATTTTGACAATCTTCATAGAATGACAATACTAGTAAAGTTTTCAATATTTAATCCTGTTAGATATGTGTCTTATTCAACAGGTATTAAAGATTCTTAAGATATTATAATATACAATTATAATATACAATAATATAAATGTATATCATAATAATATTTATTATAATATACAATTTTCTGCACAACAATGAGGGCTTACAGTCAATAGAAATCAAAGAACAATATCACATCTTATAAAATTCAAACACTACTTCAGTTATAAAAATATTATTACAAACTGTACAGTTATGTAAATATTAACCTAAATATCAATGTTTCAAATTAAATGTATTTCAATAAATATTTGAATTTTTTTTTTTAAATTTCGAATGCAACAGGCACTCATCCTAAGGATATCCATCCTTACACACCACGTTTCATTGGCTACTTTATTACGGGAGCATCCACTCGATGAGCCAACATGCTCTCTACAAGGGAACTGCATGGAAACATCATTGCCTTGGCCATGATTCAAATCGAGGCTCACGTGGCAGTAGCTTCTGATGCTAACCACCATGCAAGGTGAATGGCTATATTTAAAATATTAAAAGTTCACATTTACCAAAATATATATAGTTCACACTTTTCCCCATTAAAAAAAAAGTAGGAAAAAAAATCTCAATAACAGAATACTGACCTTTTTATTACATCTTCACTCTGGACACTAGCATATCTGCTTCCAAACCATAAGCAACGACCATGCAAGAATGGAGAAACTAACAGAATAAAAACTGTACTTAAAATTGCTGCCGATAAACTTGTAAATTCTTTCTTAAAATTAAGAAAGAATTTAGGAATTTAGAGTTTTAAAAACTACACAGTCATTATAAAATATAAGATTCTTCTAATATAAATTTACAAATATTTAAAAATCAATTTCCAAATTAAATTGTAAAACTCAATTCAAAACATCTACATCTATATATTTAAGTTGCTAAGCCGACATTTTGGACAGTCCGTGAGAGAAAACTACTGCATCAATTTACTTCATTTTGGTCTTAAACGAAAGACTGCAATCTGTAGATTTGTCAAATTTGGTTTTCGTAACCGTAGTTTCTATTAATGAGCGATAATTTACAATTAAAAATTGATTTCTGCGCATGCTCAGTGACATGTTTTAATGATAAACACGTTTATTTCGGAGTCTCTAGATCTCTCTCTGCCATTTTTATGATAATTATGTTTGTGAAATATAAGATTAAACCTGATGAAAATTATTTAATTAGCGTTAATTTACAATTTAAAAAAATTTCTTTGCGCATGCTCAGTGACATTTTTAAATCTAGCTTTAGATACTAAGCATGAGGCTGCTTAAACACATTAATTTTTTTTCTGCACATTTTTATGATTTTCTACATTTGGAAATGATGTGGTGAGTATAATTTGTGTATTAGTACATTTATTTACTATCCAGCCGTCATGTTTTGACGGGTACCAACTAGTATTTAATTAAGCTGCAAAAAATATGTTATAGAACTTAACTTTATCTCAAGTTTATTAGCAAAATCTACTGACACATAATAATGCCTCTGACATTCATCTATATATATAAAACAGTTCCGTAACTGACTGACTGACAGTTAATGCACAGACCAAACCGCTGGACCTAAAGGGCTGAAATTTTGCATGGCGATTCTTCTTATAATGTAGGGGTGCACTACGAAAGATTTATGAGAAATTCTTCTTAGATTTTTTAAAATTTAATTTTTAACCTGTTTTTGCAACATTCTTTAAAGTTTGCATTTAAAATAATAATTTGAGGGTTATAAAATTTATATCACAAGAAAGATCATAACCATTCCTTTAAATGAAATCTTTTTCGAATCTTACCTCCATTTTCTGATTTTTGGTGAATTTTTGAAGATTAATTTATTAAATGCTGATCACGTGGTTTCTTTTACTTTTGTGACACTTTAAATTAATTTTGTGTCACGTGCATAACAACGAAATAAATTGACAAAAAAAATATTAAAATACTGTAAAAGATAAAATTTAACCACTAGACTAATTGAGATGAAAGTTTTTTAAGAATTTAATTCAAATTAGTATGTTTTATGGATATTAAACATACATATTAATTGCTTATATTGACTGTTGTATTTGAATATTTTCTTCTACATTATTTTGTCTATGAAAATATCCATTATGATTTTTTCATAAATATATTTATATTTTTTTTTTTTTGCATTAATTGCATACATTGACCATTGTATTTAATTTGAATGTCAGGTATTCAACTAGTAAAACATAAAAATGCTGCATCACCTATGATTCTACATGTAAAGTACCTATGCTCTTTTTCACTAGAAATAAATAGAATTTGTGCTGCTAAAAAGCAAAGATAGAATAATATTAAGCTCGTAAAGAAAATATTTACCAGTGGTATTCAAGTCTTCTAAAACAACATTATGTATAAATCCAACAATATCAAATTGCAAATTATTCTCCTGCATCTGTTCAGTAATTAAATCCTTCAAACTCCCAAGAGCAAGCATACAAGATTCATGTATTTTCCACCTACAAAACATATTTGAAAACAGTTATTCATAAAAATTATACAAAGAAAAGTACAAAAATTCATGTTGTATGAGTAAAAGATCATAACACAAAATGTTCTAAAATCAGTTTCTTCAGATATTTTTTTAAAAAATTGCATGAAATCTAAGACTGCTAGAACAGAACGTCATATTTTCTTGCTTACTTTCTTCCTTTCATCATACCAGAAGGCAAACAAATTCTTAAATATTTAAAACTTCCAAAATGCCATTTCAGTTAATGCATTTGTATTAATGAAACAAACATATAAAACTTACGTATTTTCATACTTACCAATATGGATTATTTTTATCTGTTTCATGAATATGGCGAGTTACTGCAGTGCACAGTGCTACTGCAGTCTCATCTTCAATTCTTGTCCTAAAGCCTTAAAAGAAACAAATTAACATTTTACTAATAACGCAATAAAGTTGATGCATTTAAATACAAATAACTACAGAAAATAAGACTTTAATTTATATAAGTACAAACAATGCACTTTAATAAGTAAAATGTTTGATGTTATCTTTTATATTTAGAGAAAAAAAATTAGCCAATCCCATGTGAAGAAAAATAGTTAAATACTTTAAAAATTTCTTTCTTGGACTTATTCATGGATTTTATTTTATTTATTTATTTATTAAATATTATAAGAGTAAAATAAAACAGATAAAAGAAAATATAACTCCATAAGTAATAATTTAAATGTCAAGACAAAGTGAGCATAAAAAAGAAAAAATATTTTAAGATCTCGTGGGGTTTTCCAAATAATTCATGGTCTGGGCAAATTTTCTACTTCATGTTTGTGATTAACAGTTGCAGTGGCCAAATTATTATCATCAATACATATTACATAAACATCAATAAAAATTATGTGGTAAAGCTGAGACAGTTTTCTACTCATGTTCAGTTCAAGTGTATTCAAGTCATATACATAATGGGTTACATCTTCAAAATTATATATCAATCTAATGAAGTATTTGAGAAACAGATGAGACATGCGGCCTTAAATAGCTTTAAGCTAGTAAGCAGAATATAATAACTATCTTAAAAGATTTGTTCAGGTAATTTTTCAATTATTTTCTTAACATTTCTTTTAATTTTGAGTTGAATCTCTTTTTTTTCCCTCTCTTTCTCAGAAAGCTTTTTAGTTTCTTCAGTATTTTAGTATTTTGAAGAAGGTATGAATTGTGGTTATATTGATATTTTACTACAAAAACCAAGATATAACAAAATGATAAATGTATAACTCTTAGAACAATTAAAGTATCTTTATTCCATATTAACGACAACCCAATGAAAGTCTCCATTCTGTATTCAAATTACCATGAAAAAACACTTGATATGTATCAAAGAGTTACAGTTAAAAAAAGTACTTAATCTATATATATATATATATATAAAACAGTTCCATAACTGACTGACTGACGGACAAATAACGCATACGCCAAAACCACTGGATCTAAAGGGTGTGAAATTTTGCAATGGCAATTCTTCTTATAGTGTAGGGGTGCACTAAAAAATATTTTTGAAAAATTCTTCTTAGATTTTTTAAATTAAATTTTTAGCTGTTTTTGTAACATTTCTTTAAATTTTTTGGTGGCATGTAGTATTTTCGAGGAAAACTTAAGAAAAAACGATTTCCCTAAAAACTTCGGTAATTTAAAAGTTTAAAAAAATGGCATTTAGACTCAGGAATTTTTAAAGTTGTTTTAGAATAGTATTTGTGTTTTGGTTAAGTTGTAATGGGGGGTGGAGCTATAGTAATGTTACAATGACGTAACCATTAGGATCGTACTGGCTGCTGTTTCGCTATAACCTTCACTTACGGAATTGGGGTGTGTAGGCACCATTTATATTGCATTAGGATTTTGGTGTGCTTGCTTGTAAGGTCGTTGAGCCCATACAGTAAGTTGTGTTTGTCTTTTCATTTTCTTCTTGACTAATTGCTTCATTGGGGAACTCGGGGCCTGGGGATGTCTTTTGGGATTACCTGCATCCTATTCAGAAAGTTCCCCTTGAGGTAATTGACATGGTTAGGCCCCCTGATGACGTGACCTGTCGATTACCTCTGTCGTTTTATGGTTCAGTCCGGCTCTTATGCAGAATCTTGCCGTTGGTGCGTGGATGCCCAGAGTGCTTGATTTCTGTTTGTTTTTGGTGTATTTTAGTATAATTTTTTATCTATATATGTTGGATTATTATTCTTTAAAGTTACATTTAAAATAATAATCTGAGGGTTATAAAATTTTTATCACGAGAAAGATCATAAAAATTCCGTTAAAATGACATCTTTTTCGAATCTTTACTCCGTTTTCTGATTTTTGGTGACTTTTAAAGATTAATTTTTAGAATTTTAATTATTAAATGCTGATCATGTGGTTTTCTTTCTTTCTGTGATACTTAATTAATTTTGCATCATGTGCATAACAAAATAAACTGACAAAAAAAATATAAAAATACAGTAATAGAAATGTTCTTCAAACTGTACTATATCTTTAGTATGTTCTATTAGATTCAATTTCAATATTTTCTTCGACATTATTTTGCCTATAAAAATATCAGTTATGATTTTTTATAATATATATTATATATATTTTTTTTTTTTTGGCATTAATTGCATACATTGACCGTGTATTTAATGTGAATGTGCTCTGTAGTGAAGCATGGGCATTCAGCTAGTCCTTTTATAAAACAAAATCTTTTGACATACCAAGGTGAAAAAACTTTGTGAAAACAATAGAATGAAACTTAATATGTAAAACTTGCATATGGAATTATATTATAGAAATTATAAAAATAAAACTTGTATATGGAATTAAGACACTTAAAATTTTAAATATTAATTTGAAATTATAAGTAATTCTGTTTCTACACCTGGGGGTGACTGTAAAGGTACAGTGGGCATTTGATATAGTGATTTACAAAAGAGATATAAACACATTGAATTTAAATTTGTTTCCCAAATGTGGTTGAACATTTTAAAAAATAAGATGCACAAAACATCTATAAAAATCTGTCTTTGTTTTTTAAGCAATATTAAATTGCAAATATGTAGCATAAATAATACAAATTTATTAAACCTAGAGTTCAACGCAAATCTAAAATTTGAGCCCGCCTCTTCCTGATGCTTCAATTACCCCACAAATATGCCAGCCCCTGAAGCCGGTTCAAGCAGATTTTACCAGCAGATATCTTTCAAAGTTCAATTAATACCAAGTATAATGTAGCTGTGCTCTATACCAATATCATAATTATGAATACTAATCAGATTTTTTTTTTGTTATAACGTATGTAGTTTTATAATAAAATAATCATTATAAAGCTTTATAATAAAATATGAGATATTGCTAAAATTGTGTAAACATAAATTATATGTTCAATATATAGTTGCAGATATATTGCAATATATTGCAGATATATTGCAATATTCAAAATCCAAAAAACTTTGTAATTTAATTATAATAGGCAAGTTTTTATTTCCAGTTTCAACAGGATTTCAAATTTCTTCAAAAGTTTTTTAAATGACCATTTCTTATTTTTAAGATTATCATCAGTACGGCTTTTTCAAATAATCCAAACATCAGATTGTTTTTTATTCAGTATCAAAACGTATCAAATTGTTTTAAAAGACCTCTTTCATCAACACTGCAGCCAAATGATCATACCAATTTTTCATTCTTTATTTTTATTTTATTTTTTTATAGCTTTTTAGTGTTCAGACCAAAGGTTCTCAAGTGTAGGTCGTGAAAAATTCTGTAATATTGTTTCTGTCCAGAAAGAACTGCAATATAATAATTATATTACAGCAGAGAAGTATCGCTTTTTGAACGTTTGAGAACACTGGTTAGACCAACAACTCATAATAAAAGGAAAAAGTAGTCCAGTCTCAATCTACACTAATTTAACACACCAAGAAAAAAAGACCAGTCAGGTCTGAGTAGATCTTCACTTAAAACTTGGAAGAGGTGGTACACAGAATGTATGGAACACTAGTAAGTAGGGGGAAAATCCAAGATATAAATATTGCATTAATTTTTGAATAATTGTAACTGAGCATATAATGACTTAAATCATTCAGAACATTTGTTTACACAATTCATAACTAGAAGTTGCATGCAAATTCTGTCCTAAGTATACAAAAAAATTTAACTTTTTTTGGGGTGATTTTTCTTTAAATCATTCTCTATTGGGACAGTGGAGGATTCAGCAGTTACAGCTGGTAAAAGCTCTTTACTATGCTTTCAGCAGAGTTCCCTGAATTTTCCCCGATAGCTTTAGAACTTCTAAATTCCTTTAATTTTGCAAATTTTTTTTATCTTCTTCGTTGGTAGACATCTTGGAAGACATAGGCTCAAAATAGCTGAATGAATCTATATATATATAAAATATATATATATATATATATATTATATATATATATATATATATATATATATTATATACACAGTTGTAGTCGATCTGCAGAGTACATAAAACCATAGATCCAGTAGAAGGGATAGTCGCTGTGTGACGTTGAAGTGGGCAGTGTCATCTCTACCGCTCTAAATCATGTTAAAAAAAGTGATCAGCGGTCGGGGATTAAACTCAAGGTTGCCCATGGCTACAGCACCATTTGCACCCAGGAGTTGTTGCAACACCCTCCGTACTCCCCTGACACAACCTCTTTCCTAAGTTGAAAGAACCCCGTCGAGGTATCAGATTTTTCTGTCGTGCCTTCAGTGATACCAACATTAGAGCGCTCCATCACTGACATCAACACGCAATACCTTGCCATCAGTATCCTACGGCTTCATGACATCTGGCAAAAGTACAATCTTTGCTGGTGATTAATTGGAAGGAATGTAATGTAACTTTGTACATACATTAAAAAAAAATTTTCCGGGTATGTTGCCCATTACTTTATTTACAATCCTCTCATATATATATATATATTTATATATTATTTATTTAAATACATAGTTGTCTAAAGTAAACCTCCCACAAAAGCAGGTTTGGTTTGGAGCATTATGGTCAACTTTTTGCTACATGAGGGTTAAATTAAACTGGTACCTACTGATTAAAAGCTGATTTTAAATAGCTACAAACATCATGCCAAGAGAGGGACTCAAACCCCATGGCATCTGGTACCATATGAAAAAACAGAGAGCAGGAGCACAGCATAGGAAACAAAAAATATGTATGGCATAATTTTTTAAATTTATTTTTTAAATCAATCTTTCATGCAGTGATCCCCTAAAGTATTTGTAAAATTCAAATACAATAGAAATATATGGACATCGCCCCTTACCATGAGCTACATAATAACTTAAGTATACATACTAATTAGAAGTCAATACAAATTTTGTGACTGACCTATTACCAACAGCAAGTCCTGGGCTGATATCCTCACTGAATAAGCATATGTTCATCATCTTCATCTTCAACAACTGATCAGGATTAGTTGTCCACAACTGATCTACAAAATATTATGAAGAAATTGTATTTCAGTAAAGAAGAATAAGTGCAATGTTGATAGTTCATTTTTTTATTAAAGGATGAATGAAACATAATACACTAGTAACATATAAATGTATATACATATTCAGCTCTCTCTTAATAAGTGTCAGAAAAACAAAACTAATTTCATAAAATAAGCTACATAAACACAGCTTTCCAGTAATTAAAATAAAATGCCAGTGGACTTATGTAAAAAATGTGAGGTTAAATTTAAAGAATTTTTTTTACTTTTCATAAACTATTTGTATTATATTTTTAAAAAGATTACAAAATACATAAATTTTTTACAGTTTTCCACATCTGCAAGCAGAATGACATATAGACACATTCAAATTCTAACCTTCCAACAACTATTCTAAATTTACGAACTTATACATAAAATATCTAAACTATTTTCAGTAATCAATATTTTAAAATTTTATCCAGGTTATGAATTTTTTTTGGCTTAGATGTGGATTAATAGCAAGATAAATAACTGTGAGCCTCACAAACTGATGGACAATATTGAAAGCATGAAAACTGTTCTTCTATATTTTTCTAATATTGCTTTACCTCCTAATTTTTTACTTTAACTTTTCCAGGGTCCCCCCCCCACCCTAAACATTAAATTTTGCATAAGTAACTAAAATTATTTACACAAAATTCAAGCACTCTGCAAACCTATGTATATAACATCTAAGAGAATTGTATCAACTTTATTTTCGCAAAAGGTGACGGGAAGTCTCAAGTTACACATAAGTTAGCATCTACTTTCCATAAAAACTAAAAGGAATAAAGTTACAGTTATTATATTGCCCTTGGGAAAATCTGTAAAATTTGCCATCCATTATACATGAGTTTTATATTTACATTTTCATATGTAGCTATTACGCTCAGAAACAGTGAATTTTTCTCAAACTGACAATCTTTTCTCAATTTTTTTTTTCCCATTCAGTATTTGTTTCTGAAGAGAATAATAATGCAATTCTCTGTCATTGATTAATGTTTTGAATGATTTAACTGCCTAAACATACATGAGTATAGAAACCATTTTTAAAGCACAGAGTGAGGTACATTCTTCTACAATAACTATCCTAAAAATGAAAACAACAGAATCATTCATGCTTTAAAAAGCAAAAACAAGGCTAAGAAAGACAGACACTTTAAAGAGCAGAATTTCAGTTCAAGACAAAACTTTACCTGATCTTCTGTCATTTGCATGAAAAGTAAAACATAGTACAGTAGTTCAGACATCCCTGACTTCACATGATGTCTGTACTTTGGGGATTCAACTAAAGTATTTATAAAGTCAAATATGCTGAAAACTAAATTTTCAAAGCCAAGGACCTCACCTAAAATGTAAAAAGTATACACATGAAACAAATTCAAAATACTATGATACGTGCAAAAGTATTAAAATGTATTGTAACCATGGTGAAACCTTTAAATAGCATAGTAAGATGGGACTCTAAAGAATTTTTATTTCATCCAATATTCATGAATCTGATCTATGATAAAAGTGTAACAAAAGTAATAAAGACACCCATGCTTAGTTATGAAGGAAAAGTAATTTTCAGCAAGTAGTAGCTGCATATGAGAAAAAATTGTTAATTTTCTTAATTGTTAACTTATGACACTCATAAACAAAGTTGATTTTTAACTGAATTTAAATGTTATAACTAATCAGTATTTACAGGTGGAAATTTATATCCTTTTGTCCCCTGAAAGGAGGCAATAAGTTTCTGTCTTAAAAGCATAAAAAATATTTTTGCTTTCACATTTTCATTTTAAATCTTTTCAGGAATAAAAACTTTACAGTAAATGAGATAGTAGCAATTTATTGTTTGCAATAATAACCTTTTATATGTTTAAGGTCCTCTAGATTTAATGAAATTGAAAGCAAATTTATACATATAAATTAGTAAAACTTTTGACTTTTTCCATTTAAAATTAATCGGTATAAGTATACATTAATTTCAGCTCTAAAACAGAAATTTGACTATCTACCATAGGAGCACTAATCCGTACAGGGACAAAAAATGTTAAACATATGAAAATTAATGCTTGAAAAAAGGGATATATTCTGATCCGAATAATTTAATTTTTACCTCTTTGGGACATATGAAGTAAAAATCCATGCAAAACAAAATGTGGAATGTAAAAATGGTACACAGAAAAAGATGTAATGTAAAAGTGAATAGAATAAAATATAAAATTATATAAATTACTAATGTTTAACCCTTTAAGCACTTGGGGCCTATGGCTTTGTTTTTCTATATCTTTCTTTCAGCTATAAGAAAAGTTTCAGACAAATTATTCCATTCTCTAGCTTGGTATTCACATGCTTCAAAATTGTACCATCTGAGACACCAAATTATGGGTAAAAATATCGGTCACAAACTCTTTTTAAGCTAAAAGAGTGTGTTGGAAATACATCACAAACATAGTGTTAAATATGTTATATGGGTTAATCCTTGTTCCTACTTTTCAATTGATAAAATAAAAGTTAGATGGACTAAAAGTAACCCACTATTGGTAGCACTCGGTCTCATAAATCTGACAGAAATAAAGTTGCTAATCTTTTAAAAACACACAAATCTGGGCAATAAGTGTTTTGTGCTAATTACTGCTTACACAGCTTTCACACAATGCACAAAACCTCTGTGACTCATTTGATTTTTCAGGCCAAGCTCTAGTACTTGGGTGATACAAAATTTTCACACACTGGTATCCAAATTTTGAGTTAGGATATTACAAAAGGTTAATTTATGGCAGATTTCATTCACAATTTACTAAAAAAAGAATGAATGATTTATTTTATCAAATTATCAATTAAACATAACTATGCAGGCATATTTTTATGGTATAAATATTCAAAGTAAAAATAAATAATTTTTAAAAAATTAGCCTAGAAATAAGATAAATGTCTATGAAATATCTGTATGAGTTACCAGTACAGCTGGTTTAATATTATACACATATTATTATAACCAATCCATACAAAAAATATTATAGAAGTGGTTCAGAAAATAAATCTCATTACATCAAGGGTATGATTAATAAATTACCATCTGAATCCACTGGATTATCAGCTTCCTCAGAATCATTCACTGCTGTCCGGACATATCTTTAAACTGTTAAGGAGAAACTATTTTGGATCTTTTTAAAAAGAAAGAATGTTACAGTGATTACTTAATTTACTCTCTGCAAATATTATCTACTACATTACAACTTTTTAATAATATTTTAATGCAGTTAATATTTAACTGTCATTTCGACATAATTTTAGAAATTTATAAGTATCATAAAACATTTTTTACTACAGCACTGAAGACAAAAGAAAACTAATTCCTTAAATAATTTCAGATATTCTTTCAAAGTAGAATATGAAAAGAACGTCATTAGCACAAAGATTTTTGAATCTGATTTATCCCCTGAAATGGTTATTTTTCTAAAGCTATATAACGCCCATTATACACTTTAATTTTAAAAATTTACATTTTTCACTCTGCCCAACATGATGAGGCAAATTGTGTATATTAAAAACTCATAAGAGTACAAAACAAAAAAAATTTCGGTTGAAATTTAAAAAAATAAAATTGACATTCCTTCATTTTTTTTCAATTTTAGTCTTACAGCTTTATGATTTTAAGTGAAGTAGTTTTTTTTTTTTAATTCTAATTTTCTTTAGAATAAGACTAAAATTAACCAGAAACAATTTTGCAAAAAATGATAATTACTACTGTTCAGGAAAAAAAATACTGGATATTAATATAAATAAAAATTAATAAATCAAACATCAATTTGCTAAATAAACACACAAAAACAAAATTTTATTCCCTTTCAATTCAAAATATCTTCAGTATACAAGATGAAGAATGAAACAAGGGAGATACTGACAAATGATGCCTAAAACCTTATTTTAAAATTTAATTTGTATAAGCAATGTAGAAAACTAGAAAGTGAAAAAAATTATATCAATCTGCAATTTTAAAATGTTTATTTTCTTTACTGCATGAAAGAATTTCTAGCACAAAACATGAACACAGATATTGAGCAACAGTAACTAAATATTCAAAAAGAGTAGGGGGGGGAAAGTAAATAAAATCTAAACCTAAAGCTAAAATGCTCTAAATAATGTGAAAGTATAATCTACCATGTAAAAGGAAGTAAGTTAGAAGGCAAACCATTATCGGTTCCAAAAAAAAAGTGTTTGCCTTTTTTTGTTGAAAATGAAAAACAATTTGACTAATGCTGAATATCATTAAATTTATTTTCTTACCATAAAAAAAAATTTGAATAATATAAGAACATGAAAATACCACAAAATATGAAAAGGTATACAGTCTTAAGACCAGTGAATCCAAAACTTTTCCTTTATTGTACCCCTTGATCATGACTAAGAGTCTAATGCACCTCCAATATCAAATTACTAATTGGTTTACCATGATCTAATTGGTTTTTTGTCACTTTGCCAATATTCACTTGAGAGGTCCATAACCCTTGAAAGTCTCACTTGTACCCCAAAAGGTATGCATATTGCAGTTTGAGAACCACTGCTATTGATAATTAGAGTAAGCTATGCATCCTTACAATTGCACATAAGCCTTTACAAAACATTTCTTGGAAACTACAAGTGAAAATGAAATTTATCAGTGACTCAGCACACAGTCAATAGTTTCAATTATTACTGAAGAAAAGAGGTTAACCACTAATCACATCTTTCCATTACTAATGCTATAAATTACAGTCAAATACATTGCTATCTAGTAATAAATAAGTCAATAATCATGTTATCAATCATTTGTTAATAATCATATTACATACAAAACAACTCATAAAATTTTAATTAATTTTAAAGAATATAAAACAACTGATTTAAAAGATACTGGGTAACGCTTTCTGTTAAAGAGTTCCACACAGGTTGTAGTATATGAGGTAGCCAGTCAAACATTTGCTTGGGGAAGAATTTAATTAGAACTCTCAATGCCTGGAATGAATTTAAAATTAATACAAAATAAAGATTAGCGTGAATAAGAATTCAAACTATTTAAGGATAATATAACACAAATAATACACACTGAAAACTCTTTTGGCCAGTTTAAATTATTTTGTGCCAATTACAAAATAAGCATCTCAAAAAAAAAAAAAAAAAAAAAAAAGTAAGACAACAACATATTAACATTTAAAAATATATATATATATCAAGTATAAATAATAAATATGAATGCAAAAGTACATAATATAATGAAGTATAATTCAACATACATATGATTAAAATAAAAATTGAAAACAAATAAATTATATTAACGCAAAGTACACAAACAAAATAAAAATACTCACATGCAATATATCTTTTTTCAAACCACTGTCTGAAGTCATTATAAATTATATTAACGCAAAGTACACAAACAAAATAAAAATACTCACATGCAATATATCTTTTTTTCAAACCACTGTCTGAAGTCATTCCATCAGGAGTTTTTAAGGCACTAACTAAGGCTTCAGAAAATGGTGTCAATATAGGAAACAAGAGAGCTTTTGCAACAGTCTAAAAAACCAAATACAAGAAATGTAAGATATTTGAATCACTTTTTCTATATCATGACTGATTAATTTATGCATGTAATGTACAACAGAGAAAATAATACAACAGAAAAATGACTGACAAACAAAAAATATAAAACTTAAATAATTAAAAAAAATGTGAAATCTGGCATATAATAGTATTTTAAACTTAAGTACAATATGCATAAGTACATAGTTACACACAAACATAGTACTTTACAGGTAATTACAATAATTATTTCTGAAGATGTTATGATACAATGTTTGGCAAACATTACAGTTCTTGGGTACTCAAAAGTGTTTAAAGTTTTGGTTTAATTTCTAAAGCAATGACTCTTATTAAAGAAGCAGTATTATTTAATTTGTAGTTTACTTTGAAGCTTCTTAACAGTAAACACTTATTCATACAGATACAACAAGGCAAACATAGTTAAAATTCGCTAACAATCAAATGCACCAAATTTGAGTGCCTAAATTTTGACCAGAAATTATAGAACACCAGATTAAAAATGTTAAGAAACAACTGCTTTTACTGGCAGTATATACTGTATCTGGATCAATTCAGCCTAAGTTCAGGCATCCCTTTTTTTTCCCATATCACATAGATGAAAAATCAAATTTCTTTCATAAATACATTAATTTCTATTATAAATTTTGAAGTTCTTCAAAGGCCAAACCAAGCCTGTTATCAGGATAGTTTAACACCAGATTCAGATCCCACCATAGTTTGCCATCACTGATCTAAGTAAAAATATTCTTAAGTGATTCAAATTTAGAATAACCTAAGATGACCATTTATCATTTTGATGCAAAATTTTTACAAAAAATAAATAAATGCTTAAATGAATAATTTTTATATTCTTGTTCAGAAGATTAAAACATGAAGCTTGCATTCAAAAATACTTTATACTTTCCCTACACAAAAATGGTTTAGACTGCATTATTTAGGAGTATATGTAATGCACATTTATACATATACACATACCCATAATATTCATATTTACATAATATATATATATATATATATATATATATATAATATATATATATATATATATATATATATATAACATACACATGTATGCATGTAAAACAAACAACAAAAAAAAAAAAGGAATTCAAACAGAAAATAAAGTTTTCATAAAGTTTAAAAAAAACTGAAAAAAACTGAGTTAAATACATCTGAAATACATACTTTATTGTACGGAGCCATAGATGCTATTATTTCTGCACTAGTAGTAAATATTTCAACAGCTCGACCTCTAGTACGTACACCATATTTCTAGAAGACAAAAATTATATAAATATTAATACTTTCTATGATTTTCAAAGAAATAGTAATAAGTATTAAGATAATGCATCTAAGTATAGTCTATATATATAAAAGAGCTTGTCTGTTTGTTTGTCCGCTATAGAATCATAGACTGTTTCACCCACCGGGACCAAATTCGGCACAGTTAATGTTTTGGACCCGAGAAACTTAAATCAGGAAAAACAAAATTTGGGGCTCAATTAGTTTTTTTTTAATTAATTTTTTAATGTTTTTTGTGCCCGATAGAGGTGCGTCTACCCCCTGTGGATTCCCCTCGACCAGCTGCGTTAAGAGGGGTGGTTTGAGGATGACGGAGGGGGGGGGGGTCAAATTTCAATGCGCAGGAGAAAGAGGGTTGGGAATGACCTTAAAATCAGACGAAGGTCCGCAGGCTCAAAGTTTCTTTCTTTCTTATTGTTTGTATATCATTTCAGTCGAAACGTGCTAAGCGCATTCTGTCTGGCCAGATGAACATGAAGAGCGGGAGTGCAGCCCAGTATTTTTTTGATGGAATGCATGAAATATTTTATATCTATATACTACCGGGCAACGCCGGGCAATAATGCTAGTAATCCATAATTAATGTTGATTTACTTCTTCATCTATTGAAATAAATTGGTCTATAAAATTTCAAATCATACTGGTTATTTATTAAATCAATAACTACATCAATAATAAAAATTGCAGTAGGGTATAACTACTAAAATGGCTCCATGTGTATTAAAGATATGTATAAGAATTACATAAAACTTTTTCTTTCATATCAGTTTTGTTATCAGATGGAATTTTATCATTAGTCATTTCTCCAATCAGAAGTTTAAAATACACATTTCCGTAACAGCATAGTACCTAAAAATTGCCCTATTAGTTATTTTATTTTTGTACTCTTCAACAGATGGTGAACATGAGAGTTGCTATGCCATCATTATAACAATTCTTTCAGCTTTCTATGATTTTTAAATAAACAGTAATAAGTATTAAGATAATTATGAAAAACATATGCTTTAAAAATATTTAGATGCTACTCTGTTCAGTTCTATTGTGTAATTTTCTATCAACAAAATCATATGGCTATAGGGATAAACCTTAATCAAAATCTTTACCCCACATGATACACAAGGAAGCAAGAAAAGCTATAGTGAATAACCAGAAAACAACCCAAGATCAGAAGTAAGACCTACGTGAAAAGTAAAATATTATGTTAAAAACTTCAGAACTTTGGTGCCCAGGATTTAACTTTCTAACTTATCACATACAAACAGCAAAAGTGAAGCAGGAAATTTCCTGCAAGCAGTTTACAAACATGAAATTTTATAATGAAAATAATAAAAACCTTACTTGGTCCTGGAGAAATATTTTTAGCATTTCAGGGAGAATAACAGGAGCAAACTGGGGCATTTGAGCATCAGAAACATCATGTGTAATTTCTAAATACAAAATGAGGGATTAATAATGGAAAATTTCTTTAACACATCGGTTATTTTTTTAAAGCATTTGGAAATAAAAAAGAAATAATTAGCTCTAGTGTTTGCAACAAAGCTTTGAAAAAGCTTTTTCAGAACATTTTTATGAAGCTAAAAAAAAATTTTATGTAAAAAGAAAGTTATTTAAAGCAAAAGAAGAGAAAGTTGGGACCCTTTAATAGCATGAATAAAGGCAGAATAATAAATCATAATATAAAATGGGATAGTTCTCATGTAATGTATCTTAAGTATTTTTAATCCAGTGGAGGTCAATGAAATTTTTTTTTTAGCCCAGGACTTTTTTTTTCTTTTTTTTTTTTTAAACACAACACCATACACAATTTCACTTGCAGAAATATAGGAAGGTATGATCAAAATTTCTGATTTAATCTCTGATTCTAACCTCAAGCAGAACAGAAAACTTTGCAGTTTAATGCTAGAATCCTAAGTTAGAAAAAGAAAAAAATATTTATTTTTTTTAACTAAAATCAGAATTCATTATTTCTGTAACAAGATATAAATTTTATTGCACTTCAGTATAAACGACAAAAATTATGATTTAAGTTCTTTTTAGGCCTGATTCATACAACTATCAAAGAACAATATTAATTTTCTTACTGAATTTACAGACAGTTTCAGGGGAGCTACATATTTTTTATTTTTCCATCCTACATGACAAAGTAATTTAAGGTAAAAAGCAGATAAAAGAAATGTTAGTTGAGCTGCAGAACTTAACAAAAAAGAACCTGATCTAAAAATGGATACAAATTTAGTAAAGATACTTCTAATACAGGCATACTTTTATACATGTCTAATACATTTGTGAAATATCTTAAAAAGAATTCTACAGATACACACTATTTTCAAACCTTAAAATTTTTTGTTACAAATAAAATATATTTCAAGTAAAACTAGGCAAATACAGTACTGAACAAATAGAAGAAAGGATTAAAATGTAAAATAAACCTTTTAAAACACGCATGGCACCATGAACAGCAAAACTATTTTCAGTAACAAAACTCTGCAAAAGAATATCAAATAATTCTGGCCATTCTTCAGGCCAATCCCAATATGCAACTGCTGATATTGCATAAGCTGCACTAGAGCGTAATTTGCTAATTGATTCTTGCAAACCAGCTGGCAACAGAGCTCGAACAGCTGCTTTGGCCTGCAGGATAAAAATTTTAATTTAAAACAAATTAACACATTATATATACAGTAATATACATCTATGAGCCATAAAGCTTATATAATATCATGTAGGTATGCATACAAAATATTTTTTCTACATTAAAATCAATATAATCAGTTAAATAAGCAATTAATTTACAAAGAAGAAAATAATAACAACCCCTAATAAAGGCCATCACTCACATAAACATGATTCCCAGTTAAGAATTAAGTACAAAGGAAACTTTTACACACAGGTAAAATCTGTTTATAAAGAGAGTATATCAGAATTTCAGATAAAATTGTTGCTAACAACATGAATCAACAAAAATAAGTACAAAATTAGCATTCCTATTACTACATTTTACACAGACACTACATCCTGCCTGTCCTTTACTGCACTGTAAGGACTTTGCCTTAAAAAATGACTGTCAACCATTTCATATTTTTATGCTTTACTTGCATATCTTGAATAAATATGGGGCTATTTACAAAAAATATTAAATTTGCAGGTTCATCACAGTTATCAATGAGGGAGGTCAGTCTTGAGTCATCTCAGCTTTAATCACAGGTTCTCTAGGCCCGGCCTGCAATTCGGCAGCATCTCCTTTTTTATCGGCTTCAACCCCCTCCTATTTCACCTATGTTTGGTGGCTTATAAATACCCACATCAAATGTACTTGAAGAATCCAGAAGTGCATTCTTTCTGGTCCAACTGCATTCCCGATTGATTAGACGCTTCCCGTCCTGAGGCTCCACTTAGTAGACTGGCTTACTGTTCAGGCAAACTGCCATAAGCACTTCCGGTCTTTTATGTCACTATATGTGGCTGTCTGCGACTGTTTAAACAAAGGTAATTTAAATTAAGTGCACAGGGCTGTGGTGCAAGGTGGTTTCCTCAAATTCCACGTGTGGAGGTAAAAAATTTACATTACTGTACAGGAGTCACTACAGCACCCTGCCCCTATAAGTTACCTCAAAACAACTATTTACGCCATTTTCCTAGATCCCGCAACTCTTTAAGTGAGGGTGTTAAAGCCTTTTCCCCTTTAAAAAAACCGAGTGATTTCTTGTTATCAATAAAAAACAATGACTCATTGAATATTATAAACAATTTTGCTCAATGAAGATACTTTTATGGCTCACATGCCATAGTAAAGTTAGAACTATAACAGAGATAAACAGATGAATAAAAAATTTAAATTGTTTTATTTCAACTTCTTAGGATTTAAAATGACAATTTTTAACAAAGCAATCACAATCATACCATTGTGCTATTCCTAAATTCATTTTCTATAAGAGTAGGAAAATGAACTGCAGAAAACATTTATTATTTTTTTAAACAAATGTGATGCATATAAATGACACATATTTCAGTAGTTTATATAAAAATTACATATAAACACTGCAACACAAACAGTGTTGCTTGTTCCTAACAGGGCTCTGTAGCTGAACTGAAATATTCAATTATTTTTACAAAAAGGGATTTTCTTTGCCTTTGTAATAACTATTGATAATATTTAATAATTTTTTTAAACAATAAATATTTCATAAAAAGAAACTAAATTTTAGTGTTAAACTTATAGAGCTTAGAGAGTTTCTAAGGATAAAATTATGTATTAAAATAAAATCTGTAAAAAAATTGGGGAAATTAAATTAAGAAACAAATTACAGCAGATATAGAGAAATTTTTAAAAATGTACAGGGTGCTGTGCCCTGCTAAAAATGCTAGGGAAAACATCACAAAATTAAGTAGTTGTCTCTCAGTTTGAACAATGTTATATTTCAATTCAGTTAAAAGCAATACTTATACTCACTGCAAAGTATAAAAAGTAAACAGACAAATGATTTATTTTGTGTTTTGAGTTTATCAAATATTTTTTAAGATAATTAATACTATTTCTCATGTCAGACATAAAATAGGCTTGTTTTTAAACAGCTTAAAAATGGAAACCCACATCACACTAACCTCAGGAGTAGTTTCAGGAGGACGAAATTTATCAGAAGAGATGGACAATGAGATTCCACATACTGTTTTAACAGAACAGATGCTAACTGTCGAATTGCTAATGGAAGCTTGCGAATCCAACATTAATTCAGTTTAGATGAATTGAAATTCTGAAAATATAATAGTCTGAATAAATACATTACTTTAAAATTTTAACATGAAGATTAAATATATATAAATTGGCAATATCATTAAACAGAGAGCTATCTGCATCACTTGATGCGATGTGACAGTTGCAATGGAACTTTTTTCATTTAAGTATGATGCTGAGATAACAAGAACAAAAATACATATAGACATTAATCTATGCATGTTTTTTCATAGAATATTGGATTTTATGAAACACTTCAAAAGCACATGAATAATTCAACATTCGATAGTTAGTTTAAAATATAGAAATTTGATGCCATTCATAAATAAAATAAGTTAATTTCAATTCAGCACTACTGAAGAATATAAGGAATTTTTTACAACCTTTTTCATTAGTAATCACTTAGAAAATCAAGACTTTATCGTGCATGGATTTTTATTCAGTCAACAGCAATTGAAAAATTGTAGCTTTTGAAAAGTGAGTCCGAATCCCTGAAAAACAGACTTGGAATCTTTTCAAAGATCTCAATCATTTAATAAAATGACCATTCGTATATACATAAGAGAACAATAGCTGTTCAATGACTGAATGAACAATGATCATGGCAAAGTTTATACCGAACCCCATATTCTCTGATTAGGACAATTATAAAATAATCAATAAGTTCACACATGAAGTAAGGCATATGTAGTGTTGCATTATGAAATATGAGGTTTGGTCCCAAACTTTGCTATGATCATGTTCATTCTAAAGAATGGTCATTGCTCACTCTACTGAAGTTTAACAAAGTGAGTCAACCTCCATGATTTGGCTCAGATTGTTGATTACTTTCTCTGTCTCTATAGTATACACATCCCATCACACAGCAATCCACAGAAATTATGATTGACAATATATGCAGCTACAATTTCCACTACTTGACAGAACAGTACATCGATGACAATGACACACCTATCATTTGACTCCTTCAGTTTTTCATATTTCTGGATTCCTTAACAGACTGAATGTGCAAATTCACTTTCAGTTGATTTCCCTCTAATCATATCCTTTCATCCTTATATATAACTATTTATATTGTTTCATTTTCTACAGTACCTCATTTCCATAAACTGATGTAATTAAAATTTATTATCTATGATTTCAGAAATAAATTAAAAATCCTTTCCAATACTTTAAAAAAAAAGAGTAGATAAAAAATACATTAAAGTATTTCTTATTTATCATGCTTTCTTTCTTTTGTTGACAATCATTTTGTGATGTGAAGAACTTTGAAAATAAAGATAATAAATAAAGACATAAGGGTAACCTGATATTAAGAGAGAATGCACCGAGGCAAAATATCTGGATCCAATTTCAATAGAGGGTCTTTTGCAACCACTTTTCTATGATAGGAGTAAATAATCTCCCATTTCTCATAGACACAGGATCATTTCTGAAAAAGTTAAGATTAAAGAGTTGGCTTGGACTTTATTTTGAAGAACAGGTCAAATGTTTTATTCCTGCAGGTCTAAAGGTGAGGCCCAAATGAGCAGATAGGTGAATCTAATCCTTCACCACCTTATATGTTAGGAAGTGAGTGCCGCAGAAAATTTACACAAAAAAAAATCTCACTAGATCCGCATAAAACATGCCTTTTCTTCCCAGAATAGCTAGTTCTAGGTGCAGGGCCGCCCAGAGACTTTACGGGCCCTGGGCAAACTTAATGTTGAGGGCCCAAGACTATTTCTCAGAAGACTATTTTGTAGTAAGAGAAATCTGATGAATCAAATATTTTTTTTTATTTTTTGTGGGGCCCCTTTTTTCATGAGATTATTTGAATTTGAAGTACGGTACAAGTTTCAGAATTTTCTTTCGGTGGAAATCTAATAAATAAACTTTTTTGAAGCCCCTCCGGCAACTGGGGGCCTGGGGCAAAGTGCCCCAGTTCCCCCCTCCCCCCCACTGGGCGGCCCTGTCTAGGTATAGTGAATACTATGAACTGCAGGTGATGCTTATTTTGAGGAGTCACCTTTAACTTAACCTTTAAAAACTACAGGTGAAACTTTTAAATTCAAATCAAGTATGAGGTCTGCAAAAAATACAACAATAAATCCTTCTATTGCTATTACCCAATACACATGTGACTATATTCTTATTAATAATTTTTTATTTTATCTTATTTTTATTTTTTAAGGGACACTGGTTTGAACTATAATTGTTTTATCAGATGTTACAAACTAAAAAATTTCAAAGTCTAAGCACATTTCTTACAAACTTTTTGGTTACTGTTAAATAGCTTGTTTTGAGCAAGCTGAGATTCTAATAGAAACATTTTAAACTACATACTTCGAAATTGCTTATTAAAGTATACGCATAAACAAATAAAAAAACATATACCTTCTCAATCTTTTATATAGCAAACTATCCATACAAAATCTGAGCAAACTTACACCTGTCAAACTATGTCATACACCTAAATGTAGCTACTTAACATACTGATATTCAGAAAACAATAAACTACTTTGATCTTGATGTTAGACGATTTGGGAAACCTTCATATAAGTTAAATCAACTGTTAATTTCTCAACAGAAATTTAGGAAAGTGAAAATAGTAACCTCTTTAAAATACATATTTGTACAGATGTGTATACGCAACGAACGCCAAGGGGCGATTTTTCGCCAAATCTGATGGGTTGTTTGACTATTTTTATATTCTGGCAGGAGGATTTTAAGATCGGATTGGTATTTTTAAAAGTTTTTTTGCGATAAGCTTTGTTTTACTGACCGCTACAGCCAGCGGAAGGTTTTTTTTTACTGTAAAACAGCCAGCGGTATGTAGCGAAGCCAGAGGCTGGGATTTCTGTAATGTTTTTGGACGGATGCGTAACGGAGTGAAGCAAGGGTATCTGAGCGAAGCGAAGATCCCGTGTGCACCTACAAGTTTCATAAAGCCAGCAGTAAGTTTGTTTTCCAATTTATTGTTTACATTTCGCAGTTTAAGCCTAACAGGTCTCCGAACGGGATTTTGGTGCCAAATTGGCGATGGCCCGTTGCGTATACTACATCTGTTCCACATATTTAATGTTTAAGTGGCTTCATAATTTTATATGTAATTGATCAGGGGGGTAAGATGAAAGAGACAATCATAATTTAATCACTGAAACCATTTGACCCTGCTATGCAACTCATAATGAACAAGCTATTTCCCTGAGAATTACATAGTATGATTTCAAATTTTTAAAATCACTTAATATGAACAATGCCGTTTTCATTAACAAAGAAATTCGTTGATAGTAGAAATTGTTTTAAGTTTTCAGACTTTTCGAGAGTTTAAAAATTCATCTCAATACAGTTTTTTGATAATTTATACGAAACAGAAATATAAACTGTAACGACAGGGAGAAAATACTTTGAATAACAACAACAAAAGACAACATACGCAATACTCAAGAAGCGCAAATGATAGATCATGATAAAATTCAACAAAAACATAACTATTCCATTCAAAAAATACACAGAATCATATTCATACTAGTAAATTAAAACCACATGACAAGAGCCGCGGAAATATTGATATTAAATTCCCGCCGTTCGACTTTTCATACACGCTGAGGAAAATGTATTCTTATTAACAACTGAACAATGGATATTACCATCTGTAACTTCAAGAACACTGATTTGTTGTTCAGCACTTATTCTCAGTTCATGTACAGGAGACAAAATAGATGATAGTGTTTCAAAAAGTGCATCTTTAAAGTCCTACTGATTTCTCCCGTGGGCGCCGACATGTTGACATGCAAAATTCACAGTTTACAGTTTCGAACGAATAATAATCCACCTAAAACCATTGAGCTGTTAAAAGGACAGATCTCGCTACGATGAATCCAATCAGTTCTCAGCATTACATTACAGCTTGTCACAGCACATCTGTTTAATTTCACACGAAATAAAAACGAAACAAGAACTAACTGGAAACAGCCAGGACAAGCATCATGTGATATTCTCCTCATAAAATGCTTTCGAATAAAATCTTTGCTATTTTTTACTTAAGTTGAACCGCGTGTAAAAGCTCTGAACCTTCTCTTTAGTAGAATAAACCCTTTACCCTTTTTAATAGCTTATGGTCTATCGGTGTAGAAAATTTTCAACCAATCTCGAGCCAATTTCTCACAGTCTCTACTTCTTTATATCGCAATGAGTCTATTTTACTTTGTAACTTTCTTGGGCTGTTTCCATCGATATATGACTGGTGAGATGAAATTCAAAGTCTGAAACCACATAATGTAGAACAGGACCTGAGAATCAACATGCCAAATACTGTATTGCTAGCGTATAGGACGCAGCGTATAACGTGACGCTACGCTACTATTCATAATGATCTCAAGATTAGGCCCTTTGTGCCCGAAATTAAGAAACTTGCTTGGAAATTTCATATAGGTATTAATTCTATTGAGAACCCTGTACTTCATTGACCCAAGTATCCCGTCGTCTGCAAAGCGTCCAGGTTCCTGCTTTACCGACCGGAACCTGGTTGCTCTCCCTCCCTCCAAAAGAGTAGGAGATACCTGTTGTTGGGGTTCTTTGTTGAGAATTTCTGAGCTTTTTTTTCAGCCGTATGGTTGGAAACGAGTTTTTAGTTTCCTGCTTTTACTGAAACGTCTGTCTCTCCCCGTTGCGGGGGCGCTTCTGCGCCTCCCCCCCCCCCAACAAAAAAAAACTACTCCTTGTTATCTGGCTCGGTCGGACGCTGCCCTGCGCGCTGTCATTCTTAAAGTCCCTCGTCCTATGTGAGCATCAATCCTTACCCCCTCCATGGAAGCCTGCAGCAGCCATCTTTATGGGCCTGTTCACATAGGAATCCGGTAGCGGAGCGTTAAAGGAAAGAGGACGTTGAGACGAAAATAAATCAATTGGCTCCAATGGTCTTAGGTACCATTTGGCACCCCTCTGCGAGTGGCGCCCGGGGCATGATAGACCCCCTTGCCCCCTTCTCGCTACGCCACTGCAGTGATTCGAATCCCAATAATATTCTCCTTCTTTGTGATGTCTGTAGCATAGAAAATAAATAATTTTGTGTGGACTGTGCTGCTTCATTACAACTCTGGATCGGACAGTGTATTTGCTACAAACTTGAATCTAAGAAGAGGACGAACTATATGATACTCACGTATTATGTGAATATTTTCACACCCTCAACTATATTTTCTTTTGATCATCGCACGAATATTTCCCTAAAAGAACATTTCTGATGAAAAATTGTTTTAGATTTAGGCCCTGATTTTCCATTTGGCCTGGTAGGCCCGGGCCTAGGGGCCTCCGAATGTCGGAGGCCCCACAAAAATTTTAATTTAAAAAGAAAATTAAAAAAATTCCCAATTCAATTTTTTTTAATTTTACCTTTTTTAATAGCAATCTTTTTTATATACCCTTTCAAATTTGATTGATTGGCTCATCATATGTATAGCTATATGTATAGTTCATCATATGTATGTTATAGTGCATATGAGGGATTAATAAGTTTTTCTGGTTGCATTGTATTGGTGTTTAATGATAAAGTTAATATGTTGTATGGCTGTTTGTGTATTTGATAATATTCTAGGAATCTACGCTTTAAATACGCTATCGGAGTGCGACGCCATTTTTAGCTTTGGAGACCAAACTAACTGTTCCCATGTTAACGTCCATAGAGGAAATTTCAACGATTTTTTACTTCAAAGCCAAAATTTTTAAATTCATGAAACCTCTTGAAATGCATACCGAACAACGTCAACTTAATTTTAAAATACAATTAACCTTGTTCAAACGCGATATTTAAAGAAAATTGAAAGGTTTCTTTGAAAATCGGCTGTTTTACGCTTTGTGCGCAAACATTGGCACAAAGTTGGCTGTTTGTAGCCAAGTGCGAATGCTTTTGTACATCTCAAATTTATCTCTGTATTGGCGATCAATATCTAGCTAGGGAATGAATGGGAAGCTATAATTTTCATGGGTTATTTATGTTTATGGGTTTAATTTCTCCCGTCGTGATTATCGAAAGTATTTCATTTTAATGATGTACTTATCATATTTTTATGCAACGTATATCTAGAAGTATTATCGTACAACCAAAGTATTTGCTTCAAAAGTATTTTAATTTCCACTAAAGCTAAATACAATTTATAGTAAAGCTAGGTTTACGTTCAGTACAAAACTGAATATGTTACCTCACACTTTGCCCCGACCTTCAAACGTGGAAGAATTACGCAGATTTCTAGGAATGGTTACATATTATTCTCGTTTCCTGCCCAATAATTCATCAACTACCTATCCTCTTCTACGACAGCTCCTTCGAAAGGACTCGGATTTCCGAAGGACAGCTGCATGTGAAGCTGCTTTCATAAAATTGAAAATCGAAATAGGGAGTGAGAAAACTCTTACCCACATGATCCAGCATTACCTATAGTAACTTACGTGCGACGCAAGTCCAGTAGGTGTTGCAGGTGTTCTTGCACACATCGTTGATGGACAAGAGAGACCAATTGCATTTGCTTCAAGATCGCTAACTACAGCAGAACAAAATTACTCACAGCTTCATCGTGAAGCTCTTGCAATTATATTTTCTGTAAATCATTTTTTCAACTATCTGTTTGGAAGACACTTTAAATTGTTAACTGACAATCGACCTTTGATAAGAATTTTTCATCCAAGCACAAATTATCTTCAATGACTTCAGGTCGTTTACTTCGATATGCCACATTTTTATCAGGATTTGACTATGAAGTTGTTTTCAAGAAGGGTATTGAAAACACAGATGCAGACTGTCTTTCCAGAGCTCCAATAATTCAAAAAGAATCATCTAATGATATGGCAATTAACAATGAAATAAATCTTGTGTGCATGGTATCAATTAATGAAATATCAACAGATATATTAAATGCTGACACAATTCGAACAGCAACAGATTCTGATGAGCATTTGTCAAAAATAAAGCAAGAAATTCAAAGTAGTCCTGAACTTAGCTGTGAATATACCATGGAAAATGGAATCCTGTTCAAAGGACAGAGGGTTGTAATACCAAAAATACTCCAGAAAGCTGCTTTAGATGAACTGCATCGAACTCACATTGGCACAACAAAAATGAAACAACTAGCTCGCCGGTATATCTATTGGAAAGGAATTGACAAAGATATTGAACGTATCTCAAGAACATGTGAACCATGTGCTGAAATCAAAACCAATCCTTCAAAAGTTCAAATTCACCCCTGGGATGAACCTAAAGAAAATTGGGATCGTATACATATTGACTATGCAGGACCATTCCAGGATTGTTTCTTTTTAATAGTTGTTGATGCAAAATCAAGATGGGCCGAGATCAAAGTAAGTCGCAATGTTCCAACCACTGCTTCTACTATAGAAATGCTGATATCTATAGAATTGCTGATATCTTTGCTGTGCGTGGCTATCCATACGTTATGGTATCAGATAATGCAACAATTTTTGTGAGTGATCAGTTTAAATCATACTGTGCTAAGAATGGGATTTTCAGAAACACATAGCACCGGGACACCCAGCTACAAATGGATTAGCCGAGAGAAATGTACAAACACTGAAAATCGTCTAAAAGCAATGGCTGATGATCTACTGTCAATGTATGCCAAAGTACGAGAAATTTTATTTCGATATCGAGCAACACCTTTATCTAATAATAAAACTCCAGCTGAAATGTATTTACAACGTAATATCCGCATTCAACTTGATGCTGTTCGACCAATGAAACATACACAAATGATGAGTACGCAGTTAAAGCCAGACAATTAAGCGTGGGAGACAGAGTACAAGTTCGATGCCTCATTAGAAATAAGTATGTATGGAAATTGGGTACCATCACTCAAAAATTTGGCAAGTTACATTACGAAGTAAATTTAGATGATGGACATACATTCAAATGACACATTGATCAGTTGAGAAAAACTGAAATTCCAAAGAAATCTGTATCTTTTACTTCCGATACTAAATCTGATAAAGACCAATTGCCAGATAACGTACAAGTGCCTGCACAACCTCTGTGGATAACAGTACCTGACTCCGGAACTAATTTACAGCAACTAGATAACTAAAATCCAGATGTACAAACTCATTCTCAACCTTGTAGTATCCAAGATACACAAGCTCAGCTTGGACCCAGGCGATCATTACGATCATGTAACAAGCCAGTCTATTTTCAGGACTATGTCACGAACTGAACTTTCATTTCATGTATAGTTCCATTTTAAGCGTGGGAGAATTGTTGTATTTCCATTCTATGTATGGCAACAGCCACTTCTTGTTGTGATGTGTTCGGCTATTAAATGAGTAGCGTAGTTTTTTAGCGTTCTGGATGAGATAGGCTTAGTGACACGTGGCGGTCGGTTGCGTTTCTTGTTGTTCTATCTTGTTTTTTTCGCTGCTTTTTGGTAGGCGTTCTTCGTGTACCGTTTGTGTATTGTTTCCTGTGTTGCTTTGTTCTTCTTGTGGCTGCTTTTCATGTTGTTTTTTAGATTTTTTTCCTCGGTTTGGTTGTGGTGTTGGTTCTGCAGCTGCCGGTGACGGAGTATGCTGTAAGTGGTTTCTGAATTTTTCTTTTCTGGAATGGAGGAGTCGCCGGCTGACGACAACTTCTTCTGGTCTTCTAAGCTCCAGCCGCATGAATTTTTGAAAGAAGCTTTGGGTCAAGGTGTGGGAACTTTAACAATTTTTCTTGAAAGTCCTGCAGGGGCTATCCCTATTTCACACCAAAAAAAACTGAAGGATGAGCTGGTCAGTCGCGGGGGTCCCAAGATAAGTTTAAGTTTTTTAAAGGCCACACGTAACGGAAAAATCGTTTGTGTCACGGAAGATAACAATACTGCCATCCAATTGTTAAAAATTAATGAAATATTGTCGGTTCCTATCGTGCCCAGATTAAACCCGGATACACTTACGTCAAAGTTTTTACTATATGATATTCCGCTAAATGTCACCTGCAATGAAGTTGCGGAAGAACTGTTAGAGAATGGCATTCCGGTTTTTGAAGTCCGTCGTTTTCAGAAGCTGATGGGAGGTAATCGTGTTCCGCTTAAAACCATGCTGGTAACAAAAATTGGGCAACAACTCCCAGACAAGATTCACTTGTGGTTCGAAGAAATACGCATACGGCCTTTTATAGATAGACCCCTGCAGTGTAATAATTGTTTCCAATTCTCACATTCGACTAGGGCATGTAAAAACGCTGTGGTATGCTATAAGTGTGGAGAAGAACATGCTACTCAATTGTGCCAGGCTGATAAAGTGAAATATAGCAACTGTGGCGAGGGCCATGAAGCAATTAGCAAAAGTTGCAGCGCATATATCCGAGAAGCGGAAATAAATAAATTCAAATGCCTTAACCATTTAACGATCACAGAAGCTCGGCGTCGTTACGCACAGAATAATAACAATAGGAAGGCACCTTCCTATGCGGAGGTTACGTCTCCCAGCTATAGGGAGGAAAAGATTAATCTACAGGAGGTAACCACGAACTTTGAAAAGATCATGGAAAGATTCGAGGCTAAGTTTGAGGAAACCCACCAGAATTTTTTTAAGTACTCAAGTCGAAACTTTCAACAAAGTCATCGAAATAATGACATCATCCTTTACGAACATGTTACGAAAATTTATCCCCCCCCCCGACGCTGTCGGGTGCTCCGCCAACAAGAGAGAAAATAAAGAAAAAACAGAGACTGTCACAAGATAATACGCCATCGCCCCTGTCCTCTACTGCTGGGGACTTCGATTTGATGGATTTCTCCGGGACCACCGATCTTGATAATCCCGGTCCTCCGTCTGGGCCGCCCCTTTATTTTGAGGGGGCCATTCCTGACTCCCCTCCCCTCTAGGTGGGTGGGCTGTCTGGCGGCCTTTTTTGGTTTGTCCGTGTTCTTTTTTGTTTTTGGTCTGGCTTCTTTTTCTGTTGTGTCGTGGAACGTTCGTGGTGTTCGGGCCAGGGTCGCTTGGCTCCGGTGTCCGGTTTTTGCTTCTGGTCCTGTTTTGCTTACTCAAGAAACCTTTCTTACTCCGGCTCTTTCTTTCGCTGTCAATCAGAAAGTCCTGTATCGTAGAGATAGGCCTGGGGGCGGTGGGGGTGGCTTCCTCATCGCGATCCAGCGTAATGTTATTTCCATCGACCTTTCTCTCCCCATTCAACATCCTTTCATCGAGTATGTTGCTGTTAAATTATGGGTCAATAATACTCCTCTCACCATTGTAAATATCTATAATCCCAGATGCAGTTTTGACCTTGGCTTTTTTGTTTCTCTTCTTGATGATATTGAACCACCTTTTATTAACATGGGGGACTTAAATTTAAATTTACTAAAACGGGGCAGTCAAGGCCTGGCCCGGGTGAATCAGTTTCTTGACTGGATTGCTAGAAATGATCTTTGCATTGTTAACAGGGACATTCCTACTCGTTTCATGGCTAACAATTCACCTTCTGTACTCGATCTTGCTATTATTTCTCCAAACTTATTCTCTATTGTAAAATTTTATATCCACCCTGATAGTTTTGACTCGGATCATTGTCCGATGTTCTTACAGCTTTATGGTCCTTACGCTCAGTGTGTTACTACTACCTTTCGACTTCGGACCAATTGGACTAGGGCTGGCCGAGATTTAAATAATAGCATGAATCGCCATAACACTCTTTCCTTCTCGGATCTTATGTCATCAAGTAAACAGGCTATCTCTAATAATAATCACTCTCAAAGAATTACTGGGACGTCCTACCCACAGTGGTGGAACTCCAGGTGCTCTTGGATCTTGGGGCAGAAAAGAAAGTATCTTCGGCTGGATAAGCGGACTTTTTCGCGTGATTACTGGTTACAGTATAAAAAATTTTCAAGTCTTTTACGTCGTCATATAAAATGCAGCATTCGTAGCTTTTGGAACAAACTCTGTAATAGTCAAAACAGTATGCAGACCATCTATCGCATTCTTAAGAAGCAATCTACCCTACAGGCTTCCGGGGGACTTTGCTTTATCGGGGTGTTTGTATCAATTGCCCCTATCGTCAAGCTATCCTTTTCGGCCAGAACCTTTACCCTACTTCACATCACCCTCCCCTTCGGTATGCTCTTACCAATGTAATGGAGGAGTTTAACAACCCTATTTCTACTCCGGAGCTCCAGCTTGCTATCAAGGCTACTAGACCCACCACTCCCGGGGAAGACGGCATTTCGGCAAAGCTATTCAAGCACATTGATCCTAATAACCTCTGCAAGATAGGTGGTATTTTTAATAATCTCCTTGGTACGGCTAGTGTCCCAAATCAGTGGCGCTCTGCCATAATTCTTCCCATTCTGAAACCCAAGAAGCCCAGCACTCTGATTTCTTCGTATCGCCCGATTGCCCTTACTTCGGTTTGGAGTAAAATTTTTGAACGCATTATTCTCCATCGTCTCACTCGCTGGTCTATTAGCTACAATATTTTTCCTCCCGGCCTCGGAGGCTGTCTCCCTAATCAGGACAGCCAATCTGTCTTGGCCAAGCTGTACCTTGATATCCAGGAAGCTCGCCCGAACAAAAAATATTTTCTCCTTGTAAACCTAGACATTGAAAAGGCGTATGATTCCGTTTGGATTGACGGGTTGATTTACAAACTGGCTTCCGTTGGTGTTGGTGGAAATGTTTTATTATGGATTTCTAAGTGGCTACAGGATAGGAATATTAAGGTGAAATGGCACAATCACATTTCCCCCCCTCAAAAGGTTACGTCTGGAATTCCTCAGGGTAGCGTTCTGTCCCCATTTCTTTTCTTTATGTATATGCTTGATATTTTTGAAACGACCCCGTCCAGGGTTACTGTGCTGACTTACGTTGGTGGCATTTTCGTGTATGCTATTGGTGATGATCCTGCTACACTTGCAATGATTTGCAAACAGCTCTTGATAACATTCTGAAGTGGTATAATTATTGGAAGTTTTCTCTATTGGAAGCTCTCGAAGAGCACGGCTATAAATTTTTCAAGGGGTAGATTTCTCTGTCCTGAAAGCCGTGTCACTGGCCATCCTATTCCGTGGAGTAAAAATATCAAAATTCTGGGTTGCGTCCTGTCGCCAACCATGTCCATCGCGCCTCAGGTTCAGTATCTGCGTGAAAAAACTCACCGCCGGCTAAACATGCTAAAAGCTTTGGTGTATAAAACTCGTGGCGCCACAAGCCGGACTCTTATCCCAATCGTCAATGCGGTTATCCGCAGTGTTTTTAACTATTGTAGTTTCCTGTATTCCCAGATTTCAAAGAGAGACGCTAATACCATGGAGGCCTTATACTCCATTGCCCTCCGTCTGGCCACTGGTCTCCCCCGGTGGACGCCAATCCCTGTACTTCGGGCTGAGGTTCACCAAAACAGCATTGCGTGCCGTATTCAGCACCTTTATAAATGTTTTCTTATTAAACACCTGTCACTCCACACCAAATCCTTGCTTTACAGTAACCTTCATAGGTGTATTTCGGGAAACTCATCCAGTATCCCTGGTTTGCTGCATACCATGAATATCACTATGGATACGTACTGTCTGGGCTCAAGCTTTTTCCTTGACCCTGGCGCATTTTTCTTTCTCATCAGGTGGAGATTGTTACGCAGGGTCTCCCCTTTCAAAATAAAGATCTCCCGAACTCGGTGATTTCAGCTTTATGGGCTGAGTTTGTCAATAATTATCAGCCAAAGTGCTTTTTGATTGCCACTGACGCCTCCAAGACCGACGACAAAGTGGCGATAGCGGCCTTTAACCACTCGACTAATTCTATGAAAGCCATGTTAACCCATCGTTTGAATTCAATTTTTACCGCGGAAGCTCTAGCTATCGTTCTGGCTATTGATATTTGTGGCCAGGAGGTTGATCATGTTTTAATTGCTTCTGACAGCCTTTCCGTTCTCTCGGCGCTACATATGGCTCATTCGAAGTCCCCAGCGGTCATCCTTTTGTTGCATAGTAAAATTATTATTGCGCTTGAGAGCATCAATTCCATTCGGCTGGTCTGGACCCCTGGTCATCGGGGCATCTATCCAAATGAGGTGGCCGATGAGACGAGTAGACATGGCCCTTTCACTACCGACCAACTTAATGTGGTTAGCCCGGAAGACATCATAAGAAAGATCAAAAGTGACATGTATGCTGCCGGGGAGGATGAATGGAATAGAAGCATTTATCGTTAGCGGTATGGCGCAATTAACCTCAAGAATCAAACGCATCGTAGGTGGATTTACCATCGCCAGATTGATGTTCTGATTGCCCGCTGGCTTACCAAAACGATACAGTGCAAACATCTTTGGCATAAGTTGAATATGGCTCGCTCCCCTCTGTGCGACACGTGTAATGGAAATGATATGCCAGATCATATTTTGCTAATCTGCTCCAAGTTCTGGGTGCAGCGTTGTGCTTTATTTAATTCTCTTAGGATTAGCGATAACCCTTTTTATGATTCTGTTATTAATTCGGCTACGAGTTCGTGGCGTGGGCTGGTTGTCCTGGCGTGTTTTACGCCTCGCTCCCTTGTTGGGGGTGATCTCTGGTTTTGTTCGTGTGTGTGTTGTTCTGTGTCTGTCGTTGGTTTGCGGTGTCTGCGTGATTCTTCATCCCCGTGTTTTGTTTTTGTGGTCCCGGGTGGGGCTTCTCGCCGCATTCTTTCTCCCATGTTCGAAGTTTGTGTTTCAAAGTTTCTCCGTGCTAGTTGGTCTAGCGTCTGTCCATCCATGTTATTCCTTTTCGGGTCGTTATGTAGAGACAAAGCCGGCCGCCTGGTTGTAGCATAAGTCTCACAAATTTTCAATTCAATTCAATGAGTAGCGTATAATTCTAGAATGGTGTCTTTATTTAAAGTCAACTTCAAATATAACGGATATAACACACTTTATTTAAATAAGCTCTGTTTTGCTGTTGACTGCAGTCATCAGAATTAGAAGTACAGCAACTAATTTATCCATTTCCCTTGAATGTTTTATAGTAAAGAAAAAAGTGGGCTGAATTGTACCAATATTTCTTTACTATATTCTGGTAATTCTGTGTTGTGTATAAAATTAACTTTTTAAATTTTATATCGATAATTAATTTATTGATTGTTGAAATTATTTAGATTGATCTGTTTGAAACTTGACAAGCAATTTAAAAGTTAAGAGTTTTCGTATTTTTATTTGTTGTTAACATTTCTCAAACTTTAGTAAACTCAATAGTATGTCCCATATTTCATGACTAAAATATATAATTACGCCATTTCCTCATTCTGACATAAGCATCAAAAATCAAAATCTATGTAATTATGCTTCTTGCTCTTTCTGAAAGATTTAGCCATGAAGTCAGAATTATGATCCAATTTTTAAAAGTTTGAATTGACTTCCATCTGATATCTAAAAAGTCAAGAACTTCATCAAAAGGCTTTACATTTTCTAAACAGTTCTGGACTTATAACATACTGCAATTACCTTTGAAAATCTATGTTTATAATAAAAATAATTTTCAGTCACTATCATATATTTCTGACAACTACACGAATAAAATATATTTTAAAATGAACCATTAAATTTATATCATTTAAAAGTTAATATAATTTAAAACTTATATTATTTAGAATTTTAATCATTGGTATTATCAAATTATTTGCTATCATTTTATTTCTCTCAAATTCCATCTCACTTATTTCAGACCTCCAATATAAATTTGTAAAAATTAAAATTTATTTTTCGGTGATCATTAGTAAATTTGATACTTAATCCTGTGTATTAGTAAATATCATATTGTAAGACAGTCTAAAGTAATTCTGTTTTGTGTATAAAATTCACTTTTTCTGTTTTGTGTTCATAATTAATTTATAAATATATTGTAATTCTTTGTAGACAAGAGTAACTGGGTGAGTCATGGGTGGATTTTATCATTAACAATTTATAACCTCATCTAACTACCACAGGAAATAGTATCTAGGGGTAAAGAATAAATTACTACTGTATAATGAGTTTTATTGACAAAATATCCCACATGAAATTATCCAGTATTAAACTGAAGAAATACTAAAATTTTACAATTAAAGAATTTTCATGATAGAAAAGACAAAAATAATATAAACAATACATTTATATCTTGATAGTTAGATTTCAAGAATCCTGTGGATTATCTCAATAAATATACATTTTTAATTCATCAGCCAACAAGACTTACACTTAAGGCTGCTATGTACTAAGAAAAAAATCGTATTTCCCTTTTCCTCTTCTTGCAGACTCTTGTGGTGGGAGGAGTCCAGTTGACAGTTGAAGAATTCCACCCCCTTAGGATTGACATTTTGATGGATTGTAATGGCTCTCTCTCTATGGGGGGGGGGTTAAGCGCAGCCCCCAAATTTTTAATTTAAAATATATTGTCAACTATTTACAGGTACATAAATGCTGATAATCAAATAAAATTGGTATTGTCAGATAGCCTGAACATTTCTGCAAAGCGCTACAGGACTCATTTTATAAATTTCGTCCACCGAAGGAATTTATGAGCGTTTAAAACACACTATACCAGATTTTCCCCCGAATAATTTAAATTTTAAAATATTAATTGCATTATTTAAAAAAAACGAAAAATGTACACAAATGTAAAATTTTTTTCTCTATGACGGAGTACAATTTTTAAAAAAAAATCTTTTAATCGAAGTCGGCAATCCGTGGACAAATTGTCTTCATAGGTTAACATTGAGGTGAGCGAATCCAATGGGGTTAGTACATAGCAGCCTTAAAAACAGATATAATTTAATCTATTTGAAAAGTGTAGTACCAGCTAGCTTGGTATGAGAGACAAGTTGCATAAGCAGTTAATAATAACAAACAATTTCGTTTTATGCAATAAAGCATTTTAATTTTTTTAATTATGACCTACAGTATATAAATGTCACATTTCGCACTTAATTAAACGATGATTATTTATTGATTTCGAAAACCTTCAGGAAAGTTCTTCGAAAGTTATCGCGAGTTGGAGAATTTAAAATGCTTCAAATCAAAACAGTGAAATTTATAAATATCTTTAAATATTTACTGATCTCTAGCAGAGCATGTTGAGTTTTTAAAAATGCAAACCAAGATTTGAGAAAAAAGAATCAACAAAAAAATTAAACACAATATGGTAAGTTTTAATTTTTCATTGATGCATAAACACTAGCATGTATTAATCCAGACAAGTCGTAATAGAACGTCTATAATTGAGAAGGCTTAATTGCATCTTAATCCTCTCGTTTGATTAAGTTGAAATTTTCGCACAAAAAAAGTACCAATATCTTACGTAGGCACACAACTCGTCACTCTCACAAGAAAACAAACTTTTCTAACAATCCAAAATGATTTGGTATCTTTTTCGTACAGTTTTGATATACTAGGTTACCATACAAGGGTTATCATAATATTCTATTTTGAATACGGATATTGCCTTCTTGGCAGATTTTGGCATAGCAACATTCGAAACTGAATAATATTTATTGTTTTTCTCGTTAAAAATGGCATTTTCAGGCGTAATCTTTTCAAAAATTATAGATCTTCAATATTTAAAGGTTTACATAGTAGGAATTCAGCCAAGTATGAATAGATTTCGAATAAAAGTCTCCGCAAAATAGTGGCCATGTTAATATCCGTAGTGTTTCTTAGTTTTGTTATCCAAAGTTCTCCATGATGGCCGCCTCACTCTGACGGTAATTCTTGGTAAAATGGTACTTTCACGATGATTCATGATTATTTTTTTCCGTGTCAATTTTGGAAATTTTATGCCCACATTAGTGTTAGGGGACCCCCATCCCGAGTTGTGCATATAGTCAAGAATTTTCTAAATCGGGCCCTGTTTAGATTAAGGGCCTGTTCACATAGGAGTCCGTTGCGGAGCGTTGAAGTATTGAAATATATTTAACCAATGACAAACCTCCAAACGATTAGCAAGGAAATTTTTAACGCCTATGATTGGTTTATTTTCGTCCCAACGTCATCTTTCCCTTAACGCTTCGCAACGGACTCCTATGTGAACAGGCCCTGTTAAAAATTTCATTGCTAATTGTTTGGAGGTTTGTCATTTGTTAAATAAATTTTTAAAGCCTATGATTGGTTTATTTTCATCTCAACGTCATCTTTCCCTTAACGCTACGCAACGGACTCCTATGTGAACAGGCCCTAAGTCACAAATACAAATACAAATACAAATGCATTTAACTTATAGACATCGTAGATTTACGACACGAAAACATTTATCTTTTCAGATCCCATCTTAAATGCCACTGAAACTTTTTAATGTTTACTTTCTACTGTAATAAGTTAGGTATTCAATCTTCATGAGATGCAATTCAGTAATTGATATAAAGATTTATCTATTTATATTTTTCACGCCACCTGATAATTCCAGGTAATTAGTATTTTAGGAATGGAAATACGAAAAACGGAAGTAAAAGAGCTGGAAGTTGACGCATGCGTGTTTAATGTTTTGGAGTAGAGTAAGATGCTACAATGGGTTTATTGGGTGGATAGTGCGATAATCGTAAAACTAATATCGTCATGGTGTGGTGTTAAGTCAGTATTATTTTGTAATTCTCCTATAAAACTAACATGAAGGAAAAGCTTTGAAAGAGGCCTAAAGCTGTGATAGAACATGGCTTTAGTCACTGTCCAGAGGTCACCGTGCGGGGATAATACGAATTTGAACTGCCATAGTCCATCCACAGTAAGTACTTTAAATTTTGACAGTTCTTTGTTTTATGGTTTTTTTTAATGCTCTCGCATTGTTTTGCAAATAATTTCCTTTTAACTTAAACGTTGCCATGATATTAATGTGTGACGTGAAGTATACTATTTGCGTCCGTGTTATGACTTTAAAAGGATTGTTTTGATTGACGCACGCATAACAAGGATCAGCTGGGTTAAGGTTAAGTGATTTTATTTTCTGAATTAATTAAGTCATGAACGTTAGATTCCTCATTTCCGATTCATACTTTTTCAAAGATTAGCTTTCATTTACTTTTCTGTAATGCAATGTTACGATTGTTTTATGAACATCCATTATTAGCTTTTGTGGGTGATATAATGTAAGACTGTATGAATGATTTCATAGTAAAATTGTTTTGTACCCATTTAAATGTATAGAGGGTTGATAGATGTGCGTTATTTTTTATCCATACGTTGAATTAATTTATAAATCAAAATAATTTTTCTGTTTTACTATAATATTATTAAATTTTAAAGTTCAGTATCAAAATAATTGTGATCGCTTATTAAGACATACATTGTTGTACATCACAGTAAATCTTATTTATGTCATGTATTATAGTTTTTAATTATGATTCAAAACCGTTATCTCTGTTAAAATTGAAACAAATTTTCTTATACTTCTAAGTGACTCTGAACTGCCTCTAGAAATATTTGGGTGACTTTAAGCTGCCTTTTTTTAAATATATGAGCGATTTTAATGCTAAGGAAGTTCAAATAATTTTGTCATCATGGCTGCTGTTATTTGTGCTAAGATTTTTAATTTCAAAATATGTAGTTATAATTGGTTTTATCAGTTTGTATCTCTTGATTTATACCTAGTTCTAATACAAAGTTTTAAAATAAATTTTACTTGCTAATAATAGTTCATAATTTACACTTTTAAGGCTTATTATTATGTAAGCAAGAACTTTACTACTGTAAAAAATTATCAAAATTGCCCCAAATTATCCAGTGTTAATTCCTCAAATTGCATTTATGATCTACACAATTTATGTGATTTAAATATTCTGTTTAATTTCCGTTTAACATAATATCAGATGTATGTGAGTTATTCAGTATATTACAAAATAAAGTGATTGATATGAAAAATTTTTTTCAGAAAAAGATTTTTAATTTTAAAGAATTGTAAATGTGCCTGTTTGTTATTGTAATCTAACTGTCTGCCAATAAATGTTCTCTAATTTAAACATGATCGATTTAAGCTCTTTAATAATTGTAATGCTGTTGTTAGTTATTAGATACCCTTATTACGTTTTATGTTAGTTATTAATCTATAAAATATAATAATTATGTTTTAAATGAAATGAGTTTGAAAATGAATACCTCTGATGTGTTATAGCAAGGAAAATCTCAACATAATTTTATGATGAACAATCCAGTTAATGTTCTGATGTTCTTATCTATCTATCTATCTATCTTTATATATATATATATATATATTAATATTACTAGGCTGTGGTATAGAATTTGTTTTAAGTTATCTTACTGTATGGAGGATTTGTTGTCTTCTGCTTTATTGTAAGATATCTCTAATACATATAACATTGGTTATTTAAAATGCTCATTCTTTTGAAATCTTTTATAAGAAATTTATACACGTGCACACATACACACATTTATTTATGTATAATATACAATTTAATCTTTAGTCTCTAGGCTTAATACTGTAGATGAGTAACAATAGAAAACAACACTGATTTACTCTTATATTGTTTTCAGTAGCTATTACATGAATAAATGAAACAAAAACATAATGTTTCTGAAGAGATATTACAAATAATATATCTGTGGCTATGTGCTGAGCTACTTAAAATTTCTCCTCATATATATATATATATATATATATATATATATATATATATATGAACCTCTGCATTTGGAACTAATTTGAATGTTAAATAAGTTATGAGAATCAAAGATGTTTAAAAAATGTTAAGAAAAATGTTTTCTGTGAATGGAACTCTCATCTCAGGTGCTGATTACTTTTGTTATGAATAAAATTTATTTCTCTTGAAACATTAAACTTAAGGAGTCAATTTAACAAAAGTATAAACAAAAGAATGTCAATGTTAATCTTGCATAATAAAAGCTTGGGATTTAGTTCATCTCTGTTAAATTCTTATAAAACTTTGAATTGAATTAGGGAGCAATTTTACAGAGTTATCAAATAAAGATTTTTTTAATGATTTATATCTTTATATATATATATATATATATTATTTATTTTTATGTAATAGCTATTATCTGAGAAATACTAATGATACTAGCTATATAAATTATTTGAGTATTATTCTATGCATAAAATAGTCCTTTGAAACTTATAAAATACCCTTATTTGTCATGTTTACATTGTTTAGATAAATTTACGAGTAAAACTTTCTTCTAAAAAATTTGCTAGTTTAATTTTAAATACAAAAAACAAATCCAATATAGAAGCTTGTTAAAATCTCTAGCATGTTCATTAAATTGATGAAGTTTATTTGGTCCGTTGATGTGACAAAGAAAGTAATGATAACTGTGTAATTTCATTAAGTATCTGGTAAACATACCAGTCCATTCTTTTGATTATACCCTCTGTGAAGTAACAATCATATTATTTATAAATAAATCTAACTGCTTTATCTTATTTTAAGTTTGTTAATCAGGTTTTAACGATATTTCTTCAGTGCACAAACAACACTTCAAAAATTTAGTCTTTGTTAAATATTTACCTTATGCATGCTACTTTTTTTATATAAATTCTTCTTATTCAAAATAACAAAATCTCTCTCAATAGAGTTAATCCATAGTTCTGTTTACCAATGGCTGAGCTAAGTGGACTTTGTTATCCAATGATCATACATATTATAGAGGTGGCCTGTCAATTTCTATTAGCTGATATTTATATATTTAAATGTGTTTAGATCTCTATTGAATTATTCCAAATTTCATTCATATTAACATCAAAGTCATTTCGCATTTTTTTTTTCTTCTTTTCTTTTTGAAAATTCCACAAGCCTTGTATAAATTTATGTCTTAAAGTCATAGGTGAGGATTGATGTAGTGTAAATTTTATATGATTATAGTGATTTTTTTTTTCAAGATGTGATGAAATTTACCAATGATAATGCGTAATTGAATCGAAGACTTTAATTTTTAACAAGGTGATTTACTATGTACTTCTTTCAGCGTTAGTAATTTTGATGTAATTCTTTTATTCTTTGCCTTACCCTTATTTTCACATTTCCTGTTCAATACCATGTACCATTTTAAGTAGAAAAGTAAAGAATGTTAGTTTCCTTTTCAGAAAATCTTTTGTAAGATATATCGTAACAGTTAATTGTTTATGAGCTTTAAAATTTGTTTTGTCATTACATTGAAGAAATTAATGTATTTTGTATTTAAAATAACATTTCCCCCCTATTTTATATCTGAAATCATTTTAATTAGAATGTTTAAAATTTTATATAAGAACAAAATATTAAGGGAGCATTTTGAATCTTGATTGGCATGAAGACAATAAATAAGGCCTGTGATATGGTGCAATTTTACTTATTAGCTTCTAGTAATCTTGTACCTAAATAAGCCCTTCCTCTCTCTCATAAAGTAGATATTTGTGAATAAATGTCTTTAATTATCTAAATATTATTGAATTTTTATTAGAATAGTGGCTAGCTTTTGTAGGGAAACTGGAATAATATACTATAATATATTATAGAATCGAAGAAATTCCAGATAAGGAAAAAAATACAAGATAACTTTTAAATAGTCATTATAAATATAGATATAAGTAGGACAAGGAAGTCTGTAGGTGGTAGCTGTATATATTTGCCTAATTTGTATGTTCATTCTGTAGGCAATTTGGTCTTACTACTTTTATAGCCATAACTGCCTCCAATTACAGAAAATCAATATTAAATCAGCTATTTCAGGATTCAGAAGGTATAATGTAACTATGTTGTGTTGTAACTATTGTTAAATAACTCATATGAGAAAGCATTATGATTTTCTGCTGAAAATTAATCAAAAAGTAAACAATTATATAAAAAGAGTAGAATGACCACATTTTAATTGGAACAGATGTGCCAGACGCACCTCCCTTGGCGACAAGTTGGCGACAAAAATTTTTTGGCGTCAACTAGTCGCCAAAATTTTTTTGTCGCCAAAACAGGTCAACGCGGACATTTTACGCTTAAAATAACAGATATACACAAAATATCAATAACAACCCAAAAATAAAAATAAATTCAAAACAAACTTACCAATGGCAATAATAAACTTCCAAAAACATGACACAAATCCACAACAGCTACTTTAAAACATACACGAATATATCTAAAAACGGCTGTATTAAACTTCAAAACCTTAACAGAAATGCTCAACCGCTACTTTAAAACATACGCAAAAATATCTATAAACAGCTGTATTAAACTTCAAAACTTAAACAGAAATGCTCAACCGCTACTTTAAAACATACGCAAAAATATCTAAAAACGGCTGTATTAAAAATATATATCTGAAAACGGCTGCATAAATACAAAAACTTAAACCTTAAAATTAATGAGAAACTTGTTAGGTGGTTGGGGGGGGGGCTGCCTCCCCCCAACCCCCCGCTAAAAAAGTCAGTATAATATAACAAGTCAGTCCAACTAATAATAACTAATTTAATTAAACATAAAAAACACCTTGGTTAAATATATATTTCTTCATTAAACATATATTACAGCACAAATTCAAGCGATCTATTTCCATTATATCGCCTCTATTTTAGACACTAAAATCCCCTGATATTTCTAAATTACACTAAATACTGCACAGATAATAAATAAATGAACAAAAATAAATTGAAATATACAACCAGATTATTGTATCCAAGCTGCATCCTAGCTGAAACTTAAAATCTGAATTCAAACATAAACGAAAAATTCAAAAACCGTTGCCACAACATAATATAACTACACTAAAGAACGTTAAAAAAAAACTATTCAATGACGTAAAACACAAGACACACCCGAATCTGTCAACAACAAAATCCTAAAAGCAACAAAAACACAAATTGGCAACACCAAAGTAAAATCTACATCTAATACTATCCGAAATACGTCATTAATATTTCGCAACAACATGGCCGCCATATTATATCACGTAAACAAACACACACAACTAGCCGTTCAAACTGGGTTGCCACAAAATAACAAAATCTCGCGAAAATCGCATGGCTGCCACACCAAACACAAAATCGCCAAACTTAAAAAAATCGCCAACTTGGCAAAGAGGTGCGTCTAACACTTCGGTACCTCTTAATTTTGTGCTTTTAAACTGATGTGAATTTATAATGTGGACTCATTCAATCTGTATTTGATTTTATACTTGTTAATGGAGAGATTATCAATCTGTTCTGCATGTTCATAGGCTGTGTTATGTTAAGGGATCAAAATCAGTCCAGGAATGCTAGATCATTGCACCAGAGTTCTAGGTGTATGACATACGTAGTGTTAAAAAATTCATCAAAATCCTTTTTATGTAAAATTGCTATAATGAACTGGAAAACATAGCATGTATATTTTAACATAATACTCTCTCCCCTCCCCTCCCCTATCAATCTAACTTACCTGCAAGGTACACATTTTTATTTTTTCTGGGCTCTCAAGTTACGATGTAATGTTTTTCATTGAAGGGTTTATTTTCTCAGCAGTAGTAGATTCAGCAATCCCAGAAGAGTGTTTCTCCAACCCTTTGTGTTTGTAATTTGCTATTCTAACTGGAGATTTCTTGATAATATGCACTGAAGAGCCAAAAAAAAAAAAAAACTGGTACAGGCGTGCGTATGCAAATAATGGAGATATGCAACCAATCAGCGTAACGCGATGGCAGCGCCTATATAAGACAACAGGTATCTGGCGAAGCTGTTAGATCAGTTTCTACTGCTACAAAGGCAGGTTACCATGATTTATGTGACTTTGAATATGGCATTATAGTCGGCGCATGAGAGATGGGACATAGCATCTCCAAGGTAGCGATGCAATTTGAATTATCGCTCACGATTATTTCACGAGTGTACCGTGAATATCAGGTATCCGGTAAAAAAAAAACAAATCTCTGACAGCGGTGCTGCCGGAAAAAGATCTTCAAAGGACAGGACAGGACAGGACCTTATGAGACGACTAATTATTATTATGACGACTGATGAGAATCCTTAAACGAGATAGACGTGCAACACTTCCTCAAATTGCTCCGGATTTCAGTGTTGGGTCATCAATAAGTATCAGCGTGCGAACTGTTCAACGGACCGTCATTGATATGGGCTTTCGGAGCCACAGGCTCACTCATGTATCGTTGTTGACTGCACGGCACAAAGCTTTACGCCTCGCTTGTGTTCGCCAACACCTCCATTGAACTGTTGATGACTGGAAACACGTTGCCTGGTCTGACAAGTCTCGTTTCCAATTGTATCGGGCGGATGGACGTATATGGGTATGGAGACAACCTCATGAATCCATGGACCGTACGTGTCAGCAGGAGACTGTTCAAGCTGGTGGAGCCCCAGTAATGGTATGGGGCGTTTGCAGTTGGCGTGATATGTGACCTCTGATACATCTAGAGACAACTCTGACAAGTGACGTGTACATAAGCATCCTGTCCGATCATCTACACCCATTCATGGCCTTTGTGCATTCCGAAAGACTTGGACAATTCCAGCAGGACAATGCGACAACCCCCACGTCGAGAGTTGCAACCGAGTGGCTCCAGGATTTCTCTTCTGACTTTAGGCACTTCCATTGTCCACCTAAATCCCCAGACATGATCATCATTAAGCCTATCTGGGATGCCTTGCAGCGAGCTGTTCAGATTAGATCTTTTCTCCCTTGCACTACTATGGATTTGTGGACTGCCCTGCAAGACTCATGGTGTGAATTGCCTCCAGGATACCTTCAGATATTAGTCGAGTCCATGCCACGTCGTGTTCCAGTACTTCTGCGTGGTCGTGGGGGCCCTTCACGACATTAGGGTCTATCACACATCAGTCTATTAGCATAAGCGTTGAATTTTAAACAATCATATAACTGATCGCTATGACATCATCTGTTGACTCGTGTATCATCATCCGTTAACACTCCGTTGACCTTTTACGCTTATGCTAACAGACTTCAATGTGAACAGGCCTTTAGGCAGGTGTACCATCTTTTTTTTTGCTCTTCAGTGTAGTATTAAAGTATAAACTAACTAACTATATATATATATATATATATATGAGGCGGTGAAAGACAAAGTGGTGTAAGTCCAAAGCGTTTTACTGCAAAAACTACAAAAAATTCCACTATAAATTGAACATGGAGATTACATTTTTGCCCTCTAATAATAAAAGTTGAAATTGTGAATTACACCACTTTGTCTTTCGCCGCCTCATATATATATATATATATATATATATATATATATATATATATATACACATGTAACAAGAAATCGCGTCCTTCTCTAAATTTACATTTACCACGTATTCTAAACTATCTTGTTAATAAAGCACGACCCCTTTTCTGAAATTGCAACCTAAAAGTAAAGTAAGTTATAATTTATATTAGCCCTGCAGATCATTAAGTAGATATGTGAAATATCTGAACTCAATAACATCCCCAGATATGAGTGTTCGAAGTTTATGAGATTCCGAACGTCAGTATAATGTCAAAATTCTTGAAGAGCCCTCGAACCACTCTGGATTTATGCGATCTATAACGTCGAAACCGCACTTTACAAGAACTTTATGGCCTCTTATCCTGCGCCCAGGTCAATAGTTCGCAGATCTAACGAGCGTGGGATCTAGCAATAAAGTAATCTCTGGGATAACCGAAATGGACACGTGAAACCCACAAGTGGACACGGGAACTTCACGAACCTAAAGTCGCCCAATTAAAAATTAAGTAGTTTAGGCCCTCTGGCGTCAATATCGCAAAACACCCATTTAATATTTGTCTGAACGGAAGACTTCTCTCTCTTCGCTCCTAACTCTCGTTGCTGTCGGACCTGCTGTCCACAGTCCGGTGGTTATACCGCTCTCGTCTTGACTTTGTAATGTAATCAGCTCTCCGCGCCTCGTCAGGGCAGTCCAGTGGCTACTGCAGCCTTCGCATTGCTTTATTCTTAATTAAAAGTCATTTCCTGGATATCGTCTGAAATCTGTGTTCCTCTTCTCTGGCTCCATGTTTGTTTCTCTCATCACTGAACGAGTGACTGCATATGTGTTTGTTTCTCCCTAAGTTTCTTCAGTGTTTTCCTGGATCAACACTTCGCCCAACTGCATGACTCCCTCGGGCCGACTGCATCTCCCATAAGTTCTACGCATCGATTCCCTTGTGTTAATTTTTCTGATTGTGACTATTATCACAACAAAAATTTTGGCATTATACTAACATTCGGAATCTCATAAACTTCGAACACTCATATCTGGGGATGTTATTGAGTTCAGATATTTCACATGCCTGCTTAATGATCTGCAGGGCTAATATAAATTATAACTTACTTTACTTTTAGGTTGCAATTTTGCAAAAGGGGTCGTGCTTTATTAACAAGATAATTTAGAATACGTGGTAAATGTAAATTTAGAGAAGGACGCGATTTCTTTTTATATCTCTCTCTCTCTCTCTCTCTATATATATATATATATATATATATACACACTCACTTCCAAACGGAGAGGAAAATGTTAATTTCCGTAAGCCAATCTGATTTAAAGAAGCTGAAATTTGCTGCAAAGGTGGAAGGAAGTATGAAAATATGTTAGGTAACAGCCAATCATGGTTTCGCGTCGAGAAATATGCAAAACAGACAGTCGTATAAGAAGCCGGCATGGTGAAGGGTTACAGGAGTTGCATGTAAGTGCTGATGAAAGGTGTTTAAAACATTCCTACGATTTATTTTCAAGGTAGACGTGTTTATATGGCTTCCAGAAAACGAATGGAAGATTCTGAGCTCTGGCGGGCTGTCGGATTCATTGAAGCAGGACAGTCTATCACAGATGTTGCTGTTTTCTTCGGCGTTCACCATTCCGTCCTTTCACGATTATGGAAATAATTCCAAACCAGCCAACACAGTTGTCCGAAGACCTGTAGCCGGTCGTCCAAGGGTTACGACCCCTCGGAAGATCGATATATTGCTGTTGTAGCCAAGCGGAATCGAAGATCGACCTCCACACGTGTGACATCGATGGTTGCAGCGGCCATTGATAAGACGATATCTGCCACTACTGTTCGTCGAAGGCTACACATGAATGGTCTGTACGCCCGGGTACCACGAGTTTGTGTTCCTTTATCCGTCCAATCCAGAGGGGCACGATTAAAGTGGTGCCTCCAGCATGTGAATTGGACTGTGTCTGATTGGGGCAACGTTATGTTCACAGATGAGTCCAGATTTGCCCTACAACCCGATGATAAGCGTGTAAGGGTCTGGAGGGAGCAAGGCACATGCAATCGGCCCGAGAACATCACCGTACATCACGCATTCCGCGGTGGAAGTATCATGGTCTGGGCAGGGATTTCATTGGGATATAGCACCGATATGCACATCTACAGGCGAGGTTCTGTGACGGCTGAACGGTATCGAGATGACGTCCTAGACCCCACTGTGAAACTTTACGCTGCAGCAGTTGGTCCTTCTTTCGTTTTAATGGACGATAATGTCCGTCCCCATAGAGCTGCCATCGTTGACGGCTTTCTGGAGAGTGAGGGGATTGCGTGTATGGAGTCGCCGGCTTACTCGCCGGACCTTAATCCAATCGAAAATATTTGGAATGTCCTCGGCCGTGCTGTATGTAGACGTTTCTCCCCTCCAGCCACTTTCAAAGATTTAGAAACTGCCCTATAGGAGGAATGGCGATTACTGGACTCTGCGGTGGTTGATCACCTCGTAACAAGTATTATCACACACTGTACACTTTGTATGAAGGTGAGGGGTGCTCCCATACCCTATTAATGTCGGTTTTTGTTGTTTGTTTTGCATTTAAACATAATTTTGTTAATGACGCAAATATGACGTCATCTTATAATTTATGAAAATTCAATTTTTTTTTTATCTCTGTCTGTAATTCTTTGTTTTTTTTCATGAATAAACAAAGCTACTTACTTGCAGCATTTAATGTCAATCAAAGCAGTACTTGTCCATTTTTTCGCATTTTACCGCTGCGTGCTTAACTTTTGGAAATGAGTGTATATATATACAGTCGAACCTCCATATATCGAACTTCCCTATATCGAAATTTTTTATATATCGAACTCTTAGCGAATCTCCATGTTCATTACATAGAAAAATTGTTTCTATATATCGAAAAAATCTCTATATATCGAAATTTTTTTCGAGACAAATTGGGAGATTTTATTCCACTTTAGAATAAAATCTCCCAATTTTTGGTACTAGAAACAATACGTCGTGGACTTCAATTCGCGGATAATGTCCTTGATGAAGTTTTTAGTGGACTGAGTAAATACGAACATTTCTTTGAGCTTTCCGCAAAACTAACTGTTCAGCAAGATATTCGTAGTTTTTTTTAAAGAATGTAACTGTGATCATTGTAACCACTGTCTCCATTATTGTTTTTTTAAAGATATGTAGTAATCAATAAATCTTTCATATTAATTCATTTTTTAGTTATTAACTTTCATTTAATGGGATTCGCATATAAATTAGAAATGGAGTTTCGTATACGAAAATTAGCTTTAATTTTTTTTTTTTTTAGGAGAATTATGATAAGACTAAGCTCAATTCTATATATCGAAATTTCTATATATCGAATTTTTTTCGTGCATTTTGCTACTTCGATATATGGAGGTTCGACTGTATATATATATATATATATATATATATATATATATATATATATATATATATATATATATATATATATATATATATATATATATATATATATATATATATATATATATATATATATATAATTCCTTTTTTTTTTTTTTTCTTTTTTTTTGAATTATAAAAATATTTGGGGGAGTTTCTATGCTTGTGCTAAGGTTTTTGAGAGCATTTCAAACTGTAACATGAATATGATGCACATTCTATAAGATAGTTCTTCATGTGACAAACATGAGTACCGAAATTGGGCGCTGTCTTAATTATAATAATAAAAAAATAATTACTAGAAAATAAAAACTAAAATAACTGCCCGAGATTTTAATTACACACCAAGGTGTTACTGATTGAATTCTTTATTTTTTCTTTCTTTCTGTTCTAAATGACGCCAAAGCACTTTGTTCCTTTTTTTAAAAAATTATTTATTTTTATTTATTTATTTATTTATTTTTAATGTTTTAACGCAGATCTGTCAAAGAGATAACAACAGTACATTAATTCTAATGTTTAAATGATATTATAAATTGTTTATTCGAAAACCTTAAATTGCGTGTAATTCTTATCTAACAGATTTTCTAACCGCGTAAATTGTGCATAATTTTTCAGAATCTATATAATTTTTAATGTATTCAAATAAATCTTATCACCAATTAGAAAAACTGTTTCTAATTTCAAATTTAAATAAGTTATTTACTAGTTGAAAAGAATTTATTATCTTCCTAAAGTGTAGCTTGTGTGACAAATTGTCAGTGTTCGACTAGTTTTTCCACAGGCATTTGTTATTCCTTCAGTGCGGTTTTCCCCATGACTTAACTATGCGGCGTTTTCCGCGAAAAGAAACTTGCCATCCATGAACTGTGAGTGACCCGTGCATCTCGCTAAGAGCTAACATTAACAAATGCATCTGTATTGAGTTAATTGTTAATTCGTATCTAGAGGTATCTCATTGCTTACCGCATCCACCCCCATCTATAAACAAATTTTATTTATCTTAATTTTGAGTCTAGGGGAAAAACTGAGGAATAGAAAACGATCAATATGATTTGCTTAATAAAACTGCTGTTTAAGGTATTTATTTGTAACTGGTACAGAGGCTGTTCGCACATTTTTTAGACGATTTTGGTAAGCGGTAATAAAAAATCGTTTACTGCAAAAGAAATAATTGCAATTGTACTATGTTTTTAAAAGTCAAAATTATCGTCTGCGGCTTGAAAGTTTTATTTTTATTCAAAATGGCGTTTTTAACAAAGCAGTGGTTCGAAGGCTACATTTATGCTCTTTCCGAAGAGAAATATGCATACTCCGTTGTCCAAAAACGATGAGAGAGTCATGGTTTTGGAATATCTAAAGCGTCGATAGGTAATATCGTCAACAAGGAAGGAAAAAAACGTCAAATTGGAGCCTCAAGTGGGACAAAAATTCCAAACAAGTATCCAACGAAAAAACGGACATCTTCGACTATTGCAAAGGTACGTTGTTTAATGTTAAAAGAAAATCCCCCTAGTCAAAGGACAGTTGCAAAATCATTAAAATGCTCGGTGTCCACTGTAAACAAAATGATAAACGTTGATTTAAATCTTAAGAAAGCGAAAAAACGCTATGTGCATCGTCTTCTTCCAAATCATATCGCTGAACGCAGGACACGCTGCAGAATTCTATATGAGAAACACTTATCCAAAGAAAAATGGAAAACAATTGTCACAATAGATGAATCATGGGTGTATTTAAATGATTGCAACAAAAAAAGAGCCATTTATTATCATAAAAGGGGAGAAAAAAATTTAAGCACATGGTTCAAAGAATCGAAAGAAAGTTTTTCTAAGGGATTCATGATTGTTGCTGGTTTTTCTGATAATGGCAAGTTAAAAATAAAGAGAGTGGAAAAAATGTCAAGATTAACTCCAAATACTATCAGGAACATATTTTATCGCCAATTTTTCTGAATGAAATACCATCGCTTTACCCACAGTGCCATCAATCTGTGAGACTCCATCAGGACAAAGCTAGCAGTCACACATCAAAATCCACTGTAAATTTCCTAAAAGAAAAGGAGCAAAAAACTGGTATCAAGGCCATACCCTTCACTGATATCCCTACTAAATCTACCCTTCACTGATATCCCTACCTGTATGGATTTTTGTGCTTTCGGACTTTTAAAATCTGCATTATCCAAACGTCGTCCCAAAACCCTTGCAGGACTCTGGAAAGCTGTTCAGGAGGAATGGGATAGAATACCTCTTCTGACACTTCAAAAGGCATTATTATCCTGGAAATTGCGGTGTCGAAAGATAGTTCAGAATAAGGGATTCCAAATAGAACATTTAAAACACAAGAATTTTATGTAATTTAGCTTTGTGAATACAATATACAGTAACCACCGCTTATAGTGATCAGTGGTTATAAGAATCAACCGTTTATAAGAATCAATATCGCGAAAACAAAAACAAATGTATTATTTCTATGTTAAAATTTTCGCTTTAAAGAATCAATCCACTGGTTATAAGAATCAGTTTATACTCCCCGCTTTCCTTTCATTTTTCAAAAAAAGCCACTTAAACCCTCAAAAGGCACGAAGTTCTTTCTTTTTTTTTTAAAAGAAAGATTCACAAGAGGGAGTTCATAAGAGGGAATATAGTCATAAAATTCACCCCTTTCTTTATTAGACACTAGCGGCCCGGCCCGACTTTGTCCGGGTTGAACAATTATCTATCTTAAGTAGATATTAGGTAGATTTAATTTATTTTAAAGCCTCATGGTATACCACATTTTATGTTTCGTTTTTCCGAGGTTTTAAAATAAACTGATTATCCGCATTTCCTGACCTAGAGAGACCAACATATAATTGTGCAAGAGTAAAGCAATCTATCCGTAAGTCAAGTCCAATATATTTGTATGTTTGACCTTGGGATTTGTTGATGGTGATGGCAAAAGAAATTTTTATTGGAAACTAACGTCAGGCACTGAATTGTTTCCGGGGGCCACCCGCATGTTGATTTTGATACGATTCGGCCCCATAGCCTATCCCCTACAGAGTCCACACACAAAAAGACGAAAAAAGCACCATAAATGGTACAAAAAATTTAACTTTTTTTAAAATTAAAAAATCCGGCTACGTCAGGCACTGAATCGTGTCACCCGCGTGCCGATTTTGGTACGACTCGGCCCCATAGTCTCGCTGTCAGCAAGGACAGCCACGGTAGCTGTCGAAATAAGCAACTTTAAGGGGCAAAATCATTAAAACATTAATTAAAAATACTCCGGGGCCCGATTTTCAAAAAATAATATGCCTATGTTTTAATCTGAACTATCAACTATATCTATACACAATTTCAGCTCAATTGAAGCAATACTTTTTCACTTATAAAGGAACAAACATAGTCCTATTCGAAATAATCAATAAATTTTACAGTTTCAATGAAACACCCTAATTTTTGAATTAAAGTTCAATAATTCAAGTTCGATTTACGCAAATTGTTGCATAAAATTGTACATAAATTCAAAAACATAAAGTTAAATAAATAAAGTTCTATAATATTACATCAATAAATTTCCAGATGATAGCCAATAAATTGTAAATCTTTTACCTTAAATGTCCAATAAAAAGCGTGGTTCCAAATGAAATTTTCTTTAATAAACCCTTAAACGTAGCCAATCTCAAAAATCCTTTTTGTATTTATCAATACCTCTTCCACTTGGATCTTTAAAATATTAAATGTTTTACTGATAATAAATGAAAATGTAGTTTCATGTGTTGCTATGGTTACTTGACTATGGTTGACAAAGGAAAAGTTGTAAAGGTGAAGCATCAGCTCAACATTTAGCCCAACATAACTCTCTTTGTACTGATCAGATATACATAATATATAGCCTATGTCCATCTGGAATAATGTACCTTTCAAATAGTGAAATAATTTTTCAAATAGGTGCAGTGGTTCCGGAGATTATCCTCCACATACAAAATCGCTCTCTTTATATATAAGTATAGATTATAGAAGTATAGATACACATTGGTATCTCAAAATTAGAGTAAGAGATGAAATAAAAATACAAAAATAAAAAAAGGATTTTAAGTAAAGAATGTTTTATTAATTATTTTAAGCACCTAAAATATTCAAATTAATATTACGTTACTTAATAATTGTGTGCACGGCCGCCATCTTGGATTTTTTTGCGCCAACTTGGCGATTTTACCTTGTTTTGAGGAGTGGAAAATTTCTCGCCAATGTGTTTTAAGCGGTGTTTTCAAAACGCTGGACTTTGAATTTTTTTAGCTTTTTTAATAAAAACCACCTGTTTAAATTATGAAACTTAGAAAAATTTTTGAAAAATGATTTAAACGTTGGACTTAGATTTATTTTTGGGTTTTTGATAAAAACCACTTTTTTGAAAAAATCATTCTAAAATATTGGAAATTTTGGGTTTTTCTTTTAGCTTTTTTAATAAAAACGACCTTTTTAAATTGTGAAACTTAGAAATATTTTTGAAAAATCATTTAATCGTTGGACTGAGATTCTTTTTTTGTCTTTTTAATTAAAAACTACCTTTTCAAATTATGATCCATATGAAAAATTTGGTCAAATGAATTTTACATACAGATAAAATTTCAATGCCATCTATTTAGTTTGCCCTAACTCTTTGACTAATAGCAATGAATCACCAAAATATTATGCCAATATATTGTTAATTAGAAAAAAATACAGCATTTTCGTACCACCTAAATAACTTGCAATTTAAGAATTATCTAAAATTCAGCTTTGAAAAATGTAAAATAATTATGAACCCATAAATTTTTGGTGAGTAACCAGATCCTTTTTTTTCTTTGGGGGGGGGGGGGTTAGGGCATTGTGGTAATGAAATTTTACTTCAGATTTGACCTTAACCAAATATTTGGTGCATACAATAAAATCGGGACAAGGATTATTTGACCATTTATCCTGCTGTGTTGGAAATAAGAAAAAAAAACCTTTTCCTAAACCAATAACTTAACCTTAACTAACTTTTTAACTTAGGTTCCTGGGGAGAGAGAAGTTGAACTTCAGTTATTTAAATTTATTTGTAATCCACTACAACTTGGAATTATAAAATATTTTAAAATATATTGTATTTAAAATGTATACTGTATTTTACATTTTACGAAAAAATGATGGCAGATAATTTTTACTTCAAATAAATGAAATGGTGTATCATTATAGTATACTAATTGACAATCGATAAACAAAATTAAGAGCAACTTAAATTTAATAAGTTAACGAAAAACTGATAATGGATTCAAAAATTTTCAACAAAAAGACTCTTAGTTTAAAAAATAATTTACTCTTTTGAGTATAGTCAATTTGACTCAGATTTCCAGGTCAAGGCCAAGATCTGACCTAAAATTATTATACTTTAATTAAAAGATCACATCAGAAATAACTGTTTGATCTTAAAATTAGAGAATTTGACATTGGGTTATTTTTACCAGAACGCAATAATTATCGCCATGCGAAATGCGCCAAACCCTGGCGGAAAAATCCAAGATGGCGGCCGTTCACACAAATCTAGAGTATCCCCCCTAACTTTATTTCTACTGATCAGATATACATAATATATAGCCTATGTCCATCTGGAATAATGTACCTTTCAAACAGTGAAAGAATTTTTCAAATAGGTGCAGTGGTTCCGGAGATTACCCTCCACGTACAAAATCGCTCTCTCTCTTTATATATAAGTATAGATAACATAATATTTTCCCCTTAAACGCTTTAGCACAACAATGTCCTATTAGCTTGACCCAAGGGCATCTTTACCCGTCCGGGTCTGATTTCACTTTTCTCCACTTACAAACAAAAATATTGACTCTTTTTTTCCCACCTCCCACATCCTGGTTACGTCTTCCTGTACCCTGAAACAAATAAATCTTCGGCGAAGTGTCCACTATGACTTAGGCAAACGTGGCATTAGTAGATTTAGCACGTTATCAAACCGTGATACGTAAGCTAGAATGTGAATCTTCGACTATTAGTATTAAAAGAGGTATAAACAGCCTCCTGAAAACTTCATTACGTCAAACTACCATAGAAAACTTTTTCTTGCTCCCTTCCTGTAGTTGAAATGTTAAAACTGTTAAGCAGGTATGTGGTAACAAATATTGGATTTTTTTCTTCTCTTACTTATAATCATGTGTATCTACTTATAGGTCTAGAAATTAAGTTGTATTTTTAAAATTATAAAAAATAATTTTAATAAATGATAATTAACGTAAATTAAAGAGTATTTTATGGTAAATTATTTAATATATGTATATATAGGTGTGTGTGTATCTGTCCAAAAACCTAAATTTCGGCTATAAGAATCAACCGCTTATAAGAATCAAAAACAGTAAAAACAAACGTGATTCTTATAAGCGGAAATCACTGTACATCGTCTAAAAAATGTGTGAACAGCCTTTGTATTTACAAAGAGCTAAACGGTATCCCACGTAATATTAATTTATTAAATAGCTGAGACAATAGGAATAAAAGGAGAGCATAAGGAACATATGAATCATTTCTGGGCGAGCCCTTAGCCAGAAGGTAGACGAATATGAAATCCCACTAAGGTAAGCGCAAGAGATCGAAAGCAACGGACTGACCAGACGTTGCAGAACAGTTAAGACTTGAAATAAAAGATTAGATAGAGAGTAAGTGTTTGGGTCGTTTACGAATTTCGGATTTTTAAGAATTTTAAATATAACCGCCCACGTTGTATTGTGGTTAGCGTCTTAAGCTTCCATAAAGTAGGCTCGGTTACGAAACCTGGATGAATATATAGGCCTAGCGTGCTTCTAACTCTTTTTTTTTTTGGGGGGGGGGGGGCACGAATTGAATTCAGTTAGGGCCCTCCTCAGCGCATTGACTGTCGGACGTCCTTAAAATATGAAATATTATGATTTTGTAAAATTTGAATAACAATAGAATTTATGTTTGAGTAGTATTCAAAAGTTATACAGTGAGAAAAATAAATATAAATAAAATGAAGAAAAAATATATATAGCACCGAGTTTTTGCTATGGATCATATCATTGTTAAAAACTATGTTAAGGCTAAAGACCTAATCGAAATCTTCAGTTTCAGTTTGAAAAAGCGGGAAAAACCAAATTTCTTAAAAGTTTTCTACAATTTTCCGATTTTAACTGATCTTCTATTAACGTTTTAATCTATTTGAAGTTACGTTGCCCCCCCCCCCCCCCCCCGACGCTAAGTCTATGTGGATGAGGCATGGATATTCCCTTGCTACCTGTCATAGGGCTCAGAGTTGGCATACCTATATGGTGCTCCCATAATAAAGCCCATGATAGCCAACGAATTCGCGGTATGGTTGGGTGGATGTCCTTAGGACAAAGTACTTGCCGTGTTTGAGGGAAAAAAAGAGAAAAGAATTTTAAAATTAATCAAATTTTAAAGGGAGACTTAAGAACCAGGAAATCTAAATTACTAGGCAGTAAAACGTTGGCTATATAATGGAATGCCTGTAAAAATGGCTTAAACTTGTGTGTGTGTGTCTGGGGGGGGGGACGCGTGTAAAGAAATGAAAATTAAAAAATATTAATCTCCTGTGGGTACGGAAAATAATTGCAATATTCTATTTATGCTTGTGACATTCTAACGTTGAGGGACATGGGGTTGCGGCTCCTGTGATCATCTCTCACCTCCAGAAGTTATATATGTGTGTGCGAGAAGTTTCATTGTTTTGTCTACTGTGTCATTCGAATACGGTGCATTTCTCCCTCAGAGAGAGAGAGGTACCTGAGACAGTCTAGTTACAACGGTCTTAGTAGTTTTTACCAGATATCAAAATATCAATAATATGGGATTCCGTGGATCAATTTTCCTTGCCTTTGTTGAAATGAAAGTTTACATCGTGCGTTTTATGATTTAAATATGTGACCGAAGAAGTACAGTATGTCATTGGATCACTTTTGACACAGTTCAGCATTTCGGATCACGGACATTTCAATTTGGCTGCATGCTAGTATCGTTCTATCGATTTATTATATATTGCTCACTTAACAAATCATGTGACTGCGTTTTAGATTTTGGTTTCTTGCGTGCATACGCATGCTCTCACAGCCTTGTTTTTCGGTGCTCAAGGCGATTTTTAAACTGCGAGACGGAAAGAGGATTCCTGCGTCTTAACTGTTGATGTTTTCATTATCTGTACAGCTCGGAGGAGCAATGAGGTTGTAATAATTTTGTTTGGATGCAGTCCAGAAAAAATAAGGACTTATAAAACTAGGTATTTTATAAAGTGAAAAAAAAAATCCGTGCGCAAAACTCTCAATTGGCCACTCAAGGTTAAAATAAAAAATCTGATTAACAGTATAAAAAAAAAGTTATATCAACATAAATTTCTATTATACGCCAGCATACAAATAAAGTTTTAATCAGTTAATTACATGGAAGAATTACTTGTATATGATACAGCATGAATGGCCTACAAGAGGAAGAGATTGTAATACATTCAATAATTTCGCTTTTATGTTATCGCAAAATCCAGTAGGCCTGGTTTCAAGGTTTTTTAATATTAATAATGCCGTAGCACAAACATTTTTCATGAGCTTTTTCTGAGTGTATTCAATCATCTGTTCCTAATTTATTTCAGAATTATTGCCCGTTTTAAAATTTGCAAATATTAAGATAATAATGAAGTTAATTCTCGTAAGATAAAATTTTTGTTGGTGTTAGAATAACAGTAAATAAGGAATGTATTTAACATGTTTTGAAGTGACTAGTGTAAATCTTGGACTCTTTTCTCTTGGACTAATTTTTCGTCCACTTGCGAAGCAAAAGTTGACTGTTGCACTCGAAATCAACCAACCTTTTGTGCGTCCAAATAATGGGTTGGACAACGATCAACCGGGACCAGTCCTAATTTTAGCGTTTGTGTTTGTTGCATAAATATGAATTATTAATTTTTAAGGCACTTCTGAAATTTTTTTTTTAAAGTTAAAATGTTATTTTGGCCTGATATGTGTGCTGCAGAAAATACACGACGTTTCAATTTATTTCGTAACTAGCCGGGCTTCGCCCAGCTACGCTCAAGCCATCAAAGGAAGACGATGAATGAATCAAGTGAATGAATGACTCAATCGTTGTTTACAACCCAAGGGGAGAATTTGCCGTTCTTCGCGTTGGAAGAATCGATAGAAAATTTGTGTTAAGTATCGTTCTTTAAAATTCAATTAAAAATCGAAATTTTAAGATAGAGACTTGAAATGAGGTTTATATGAATGAGAAAGCTTTCATCTTCCAGATGATGTAAATATTTTCTTTGTAAGATAAAAACTCGAAGAGCATCGACCGTAGATCCTCAAAAGTGCGTAAATTTCTCGAAAAAGTGGGTTTAATATTTTGATGAAAATATTAGTCTGTTTTAAATTATTTTTAAACAAATGAGGTCTTGTTTAAAGGAGAAATGTCTGTAGTCTTAGATTGTAAAAAGATCAAAATTCTACGATCATTTTTTGCCGAGATATCGTAATCTGAAGTTAAAAAAACATAAAATATCCCACAAAACATAAAATAAAAAATTTTCTAGAATAAAATTTAAAATTCGGGCTTTGAGGTGCACTTTCCCATAGTCTGCACTACCCGTGTGCCAAATTTCATGGCTGTAAGTTTCATAGGCCGCACACACGCACACATTGAGGCGGTACACCCGGAGAGTGTGACCGACAGACAGACCCGGACCTTGCTTTATTAATATAGATCTTCTGATGATTCCTCCGATGTGTTAAATCGACAAGAAGTTACTTTGGCTTTACTAATATACCCGATGTTGTTTTGCTTACTTTTATTTCTAATATCAGCGAAGCTACTCGAAAAAATTCCGTAATTAAGATCAAATGAATTTCGAATGCGAGAAACTATTTTATGTCATCCTGTCTTGATAACGCTGATAACGAACAGGAACATTCCATTGTTTGCGATAAAATTCACTATTCAGAATCCGGACGTTACAGATGTTTCAGTTATCAGCTTGAAACGTTTGCCTAGCATCGCTGCACTGTGACAACTGGACTGACATTGTCATGATATCTAATGTCGAGATCCGTACTTATCGAAATGTCTAATGTGTATGTGGAAAGATTGTTCCGCGAATGCACAGATTTTTATTTAGATGTTAAATTCTTATCATTTGTTTTTCCTTCTAGTTGTTATACGCAGCATCCTATCTAAGTTAGATGAAAGGACCATTTTCTGCGTCCAGATTTATAAGATTCAAGAGGAGGTAATATGTTAATTAAAAAAATGATGAATCGTTGAAAAAAAACGGTTATTACCCTTTAAGAGAAAAAAAAGATGGGGGGGATATGAGAAGTGACAAAATGGAGTATAAGTGTTTTTTTTACCCCAAAAGGATTAAAAATTCGTTCATGATATGCTCACGTAATGCATTTCGTGATCTGAACCGAAAAGTTTGGCTGCTGACTTTTGGTACCAGAGTCAAGGGGGTTTAAGTCCGTTGATAGACATGACTGCGTGCGCCTTCCCATTTAGCCTGCGTTTGCAAACGGTGTCCAGAGCGCCCCAAACATATGCCTACTTCAGAGATTTATTTATTTTTATTTATTTTTTTAAATGCGGAGACACTTTGTTGGATAGACATTTGCCTGTTGTTATTCACCGCAGTTTTGCTGGCCATTTTATCATGGGAGCACCATGTAGGTGGACCAGCATTACCCCCAATGAAGGGACGACACGAACGGAGGTATTTTATTGGCGCTCGCCGGGGTTCCATCCGAGGAATCTCAGCACCGAAAGCCAACGCACTTACCATAGGGCCACCTCGGCCCTCATCGAAGATCTCAGTGCATTGATTTGTCATGCAGTTGTTGAGTTAGGAGCCATAGAATCACAGAACAAGAGGCTTATTCCCATTTATATGAGGTTGCAATATTCTCCTGGTGGTAGTTGTATTGGAGATTATTATCTCTCCATGTTACTAATGCTTACTTATTGATGTCGCTATTTAAATATACAGAGGCTGTTCGCATATTTTTTAGACGATTTTGGTAAGCGGTAATAAAAAATCGTTTGCTGCAAAAGAAATAATTGCAATTGTACTATGTTTTTAAAAGTCAAAATTATCGTCTGCGGCTTTAAAGTTTTGTTTTTATTCAAAATGGCGTTTTTAACAAAACAGTGGTTCGAAGGCTACATTTATGCTCTTTCCGAAGAGAAATATGCAGACTCCGTTATCCAAAAACGATGTGAGAGTCATGGTTTTGTGATATCTAAAGCGTCGATAGGTAATATCGTCAACAAGAAAGGAAAAAAAACGTCAAATTGGAGCCTCAAGTGGGACAAAAATTCCAAACAAGTATCCAAGGAAAAAACGGACATCTTCGACTATTGCAAAGGTACGTTGTTTAATGTTAAAAGAAAATCCCCCTAGTCAAAGGACAGTTGCAAAATCATTAAAATGCTCGGTGTCCACTGTAAACAAAATGATAAACGTTGATTTAAATCTTAAGAAAGTGAAAAAACGCAGTGTGCATCGTCTTCTTCCAAATCATATCGCTGAATGCAGGACACGCTGCATAATTCTATATGAGAAACACTTATCCAAAGAAAAATGGAAAACAATTATCAAAATAGATGAATCATGGGTATATTTAAATGATTGCAACAAAAAAAGAGCCATTTATTATCATAAAAGTGGAGAAAAAAATTTAAGTACATGGTTCAAAGAATCGAAAGAAAGTTTTTCTAAGGGATTCATGATTGTTACTGGTTTTTCTTATAATGGCAAGTTAAAAATAAAGAGAGTGGAAAAAAATGTCAAGATTAACTCCAAATGCTATTAGGAACATATTTTATCGCCAATTTTTCTGAATGAAATACCATCGCTTTACCCACAGTGCCATCAATCTGTGAGACTCCATCAGGACAAAGCTAGCAGTCACACATCAAAATCCACTGTAAATTTCCTAAAAGAAATGGAACAAAAAACTGGTATCAAGGCCATACCCTTCACTGATATCCCTACTAAATCTCCCAATGTATCACCTATGGATTTTTGTGCTTTCGGACTTTTAAAATCTACATTATCCTAACGTCGTCCCAAAACCCTTACAGGACTCTGGAAAGCTGTTCAGGAGGAATGGGATAGAATACCTCTTCTGACACTTCAAAAGGTATTATTATCCTGGAAATTGCGGTGTCGAAAGATAGTTCAGAATAAGGGATGTAAAATAGAACATTTAAAACACAAGAATTTTATGTAATTTAGTTTTGTGAATACAATATACATCGTCTAAAAAATGTGTGAACAGCCTCTGTATTCTTGATTTTTGGTGGTAGATCTTTTTCTTTACAATGGTACTAAGTTAAATGAAATATAATGTGACAGGATTGATGCGAGCTGGGATTTAAACAGACTCAATGTTAAATTAGATGAAATTGCACTGCAAAGTAGTCAGCTGGTGGTATTTCTAAAATATTTCAACTCTAAAAAACAGGTGAAATCTTTTAAAATTTTCTTTTCTATACGCCAGAATACTTTAAATAAAAAGTTGAGGAGAACATCATTTATAGCTCAATTTTCGAACATCATAATTTATAGCTCAAAATTTAGTTGAAAGTATAAGATTTTAATTTATTTATTTATTTATTTATTTTTTTTTTTTGGGGGGGGGGGTTATGTTAAAATTGCGATCTGTGATTGCAGTCGTAACTTTTAGTCCTCTGTTTAACCGAGAATGAATATTTAATTTTCATTACTGTTCAGAATCAAGTGCAATTTACGAACTAAGCATTTTAAGAAAATTATATCTGAAAACCAGACTAATAGAAATCGAGTCTGGTTAATTCGAAATAATTTCATTCGTCGCACGTATGGGCAAAATTCGTGCTACATCCTTTTTAATCACGGTTAACCGGTGAAGTAGACTCTACTAGAACAAAGAGCATTCAAGTCAGACGATTTAAAATTAGAAAAAAATGTATGTTTTACTTGACAACGTTTTCCTCTGTACTTTGGTCGATGGTCGTGTGCCTAATTGATGTCAGTTACACGAAACTTCAATGGTAAATAGTTGAAGGTGATGGTGGAGGAAGTTGTGCAGCCTTAACTATATTTTAACTATGTTTAACAGGAATTTGGTATTTTGTTTTAAATGGAACTAACTACCTATTAATGTTGACTACTGTTGTGCCTGTCTGGTGACAGTATACACCCTCTTTTTTTTTTAAACAAACAAACACGGAGATCGTGCTTTCCAATACGATTTTCTTGTTGTTGTTGTTGTTGTTGTCGTCGTCACGGGCTTCCCATGTGCTAGAATGATTTGTCGAACATAGTTCTAACGTGCAGAAAATCGATTCAAATTTCCACGAATCTTCTTTCGTGAAAACCTTTTTGAGCAGGCGGCGGCGATTTATTCACTTATTAATATTTGTGAATTCTCCTTATATGTAAAAACGTTTTATTGATTCCATGTCACATAGAATTGTTACCGAACTTCAGGTGAAAGGAAAGCCTAAGAAATATTAAATTGGGCGTCCTTATTGCTTGATAACTGAGTGCACTCTAGAATCCATAAAATGGAGGACACCATAAGGATGAGTATCACCACTGGATGCACATTTTATTGTTCCACCGTAGGAGACACCATAAAATGGGCAATGGCCGAATGGGTTGGGCGCTGGTCTTCGGTACCAGAGTCTGTGGGTTCGAATCCCACTCTTGGCATGTACGTTTGTAGCCGTTCGGAATCGGCTTTAAACAGTAGATCCCGGTCTAATTAACCCTCATGTAGTAAAAATTGACCGTAACGCTCTAAACTAAACTAAACCAAACCAAACCAACCATAAACTGCGCATTCAGTCTCATGCGTATAGCTGCAACCAAGTTGTCTAAATACGGTACTTTTTGTTACGCGTTTGACTTTTTAGTTCCAAAGTATTTTATTTTATGTAGGAGAACCTGCATTGTTAATAGAGACGTCATTGCGTAATATAGATGTTAATGAGATGCGACAATGCCATTATATCAAAACTTTATTTACTGGAAATTTTTGAAAAAACTTATTTTCAAAATGAAGCGAATGTTCTAAGAATACTAAAAGATAAAACTCCTTTTAGCATTCTTAGTTTAAATTCTGTCGCAATCGTAATAATCCTATTTTGATTGTGCATCCTAATTTTAGGAGTCTTTTGAGTGTTTCCATTATTTATATTTCAAATATAGATGACGCATTTTTGTAGCTTTTGCAATTGTACTAAGTAATAATACACTTTAAGTTTGTCCGAGGCTTTTCTGTTTTTTGAAATTTTAGACGCACTGTGTGTATGTCACGTTGTTTTCATCTTGTTACCGCATTCACTGCGTATTTCTTTCCTTGCTCGTGAAATGTAAACATTTTTTTTTCTAGGCTGTTAAGTACCAAAATTGAATGGCAAACTACCAGATTTATTTTTTTTTACTACATGCGTTGAATCTACGTTGTGCTGTTGTAAAGTCATTTACATGAAATTCAAGAAAAATTTGCTTTCTTGTCGGACAGCTCGGGGAAAAAAAGTGTGAAGTTTGTATCATACGATTCAATAACGGTCTTAGAGGGGAAAGAGAATGGCGGAAATAATTTTTCATCGCGATACTCAAAGAAACGGGACACAATTTATATTTATTTGATAACCGATTATCAGCTACTGATGACGCAAAACATCAAAAGCTTGTGATACGGTTCCTATTTCCTACACTTTCGTATATATACACAGCGCGTCTACAATTCTCTTGAAACCATATTGTATATTGTTTCAAATATTGAAGGTTCGAACAGGACTAAATCGAATTTTAGCGTACTTCTAAGAAGTATCATTCAGTTTAATGATAATTTTGTGGATTTTACTTGTCCCGTGTCGTTAGGTTGTGTAGCAAGATTATATTAATTTCGATTAGCTACACAAGGGTCATCTGCGATGTGTCTTAGCGTTTAAAACCATAGCCTGAAGATCAGGTTCTCTCAAGTCTAGTTCGTGCCTCTCTGACCACTTTACAGGTGTTGCTTAAAATCTGTATTTCGTCACTGGGTGTTAGGAACCGCACAGTCACCAGTTTTCTGGTGTTCAGTTACTTCAGATGATCTCACAAGTTTTGAAACGTTGCGCTAACCCATTGATAAAGTATTTTGCTTAATAACATCTATTAGTACAGGGGAGGGCAATTGTTTTGACCCGGGGGCCACTTTGTGTAAGCGGGGGTTAGCGGAAGGCCGCACATTTTAAAATTATTGCATTTATTAGTTAACTTTGCATTTCAGAAGAGGTATAAATTGTATCACAAAAATCAATAAATATAAATTAAAGAAAATATTAAGTTTTTCTGGCTGTCTGGGAGTTTTGGGGTGTCTTTGGCAGTTTTTCTGACTGTCCGGATTTTTCTGGGTGTCTTGGCGGGCTACAAAAAATCTGTAGCGGGCCACATGTGGCCCGCAGGCCGCTATTTGCCCTCCCTGTATTAGTAAATACATATTTTTTAAAAGTGGCCGGTTAAGGTATGCGGAATTGTTCAAATGGCCAAATTTCCTTAAAATCGTTTAGTATTTATATTTAGGACTACGACTGTGCATTCTGATACCAAATACAGATTTTTTTTTTTGTTGTTCCACCTTAATTAGAACTGTAACCAGGAAAAAGACATTTTTGCGTTGGCTCACAAAGCGGAAATGCATATATTTCTGATCGGATGGGGATGCTGTAAGGGATGTATTTTCTTGTTCATTTCTTTCTTTTTTTTTTTTTTTTCGCCTTTCACCTAAGCATGTCTATTTTAGATGTTAGAAGTACATTTTATTTAATAAGATGAAAAAAATTGGCCACGATGGTATCTGGTTACTTATCTCTCTAAATTTGAGTATTGCTGCAATGCGGCAAAGAAAACTTGAGCTTCGTGTACTGCAAAACTGGAATTTTTATCAAAAATGTCATGGTAACTAAAATACTTAAGAACAAAAATAAGTTTATTCTTTTTTAAGTATGTTTTATGTAGCATGGGAAATGTATTGAACTGACTACAGTTATCAGAAATTAAACCGCAGCCTTTCATCATAGGAAGTAGAGCTTTTTTTTAAAAAATTATTTTTACCCTAAAAATTCTCATACATCGCTGGATTTAATAAGATGTAATTATTGCGAATAGATATACATTTATCCAAACACACACACAGTTTGATTTATCACACTGTTCTTGAATTCAAGGTTCGTAGTAAAGGTAAAATTTTACAAAATGATTCACTTTTCTCTTATTTAGCAAAATTTTAGTCGTTTTTTAGTTATTTTGACGCATTAATAAGTTTTATCTTTCTATTGGTGTAATTGATAGTAAAACAAAAGCATTATTAAAGAGAAAACTATTAAAAGGCAGGAGATCTGTTGTTTACCTCAGTTGTAGACCCCACTATAGCTAGTAAAACTTTTCTAGCTGGCCATCCCTCTAAACTGTCATATTTTGTTCAGAACCGATTAAAGACTCCATAGTTAATCAATGTTATGGAAGAAACCTCTTTCCGACGACCACCTCTCAAAACGGCCACTTTTTTTCGAAACCATTACTGGCCGCCATGGAGAAGTTTCACTGTATGTATGTATATATATATATATATATATATATATATATATATATATATATATATATATATATACATACAGTAACCACCGCTTATAGTGATCACTGGTTATAAGAATCAACCGTTTATAAGAATCAATATCGCGAAAACAAAAACAAATGAATTATTTCCATGTTAAAATTTTCGCTTTAAAGAATCAATCCACCGGTTATAAGAATCAGTTTACACTCTTCGCTTTCCTTTCGTTTTTTCCAAAAAAGCTACTTAAACCCTCAAAAGGCACGAAGTTCTTTCTCTTTTTTTTTAAAGAAAGATTGATAAGATGGGATGGAATATAGTCGTAAAATTCACCCCTTTCTTTATTAGACATAATATATTAGTTTCCCCTTAAACGCTTTACCACAACATTGTCCTATTAGCTTGACCCGGGGGCAATTTACCCTCCCGAGTAAATCTTCGTCTAAGACTATAAGTATTGAAAGAGGTATAAACAGCCTTCTGAAAACTTCATTACGTCAAACTACCGTAGAAAACTTTTTCTTGCTTCCTTCCTATAGTTGAAATGTTAAAACTGTTAAGCAGGTATGTTGTAACTTGTAACAAATATTGTATTTTTTTCTTCTTACTATAATGTGTATCTACTTATAGGTCTAAAAATTAAGTTTTATTTTTAAAACTATAAAAAATAATTTTAATAAAAGATAGTTAATGTAAATTAAAGAGTATTTTATGGTAAATTATCTAATATATGTAAATATAAGTGTGTGTGTTCCTGTCCAAAAACCTAATTTTCGGTTATAAGAATCAACCGTTTATAAGAATCAAAAACAGTAATAACAAACGTGATTCTTATAAGCGGAAATCACTGTATATATATATATATATATATATATATATATATATATATATATATATATATATATATATATATATATATATATATATATATAGTGATGAAAATTGCCTGCTCTCCCAATTTAACCCAACGCGTATTCCAAATTCTCTCTTTTAACAAACCACAGTCCCTCTTCTAAACAAGGACCTAGGAGTAATTTGCTTCATAGTTTAAATTTGCCCTTAATGCAAGTGCCGCTGAATCTTCTCCAGGCACTAGAAATTCCAATCCCGCAATCTATGTTTAAAACCCCACTTACATGACCCTATATAATATGACCTGCGAGCCCCAGTGAAGTTGATATATAATAAATAACTGCTTTCGAGCCCCAACTTACTAAACCCCAATGAAGAGTAGGTAATAAATATGCCTTGAGTTCTTTACTGCATAGACGATTGACATCATCTCGCCTGTTTGTAATTTGTGTTTGCTCATTACAGTATAAAACCGGCAGGATTTAGAATCTTGTGCTAACCCCATTGGATTTCCAAGATTCCGAGTCCATCAAATTCCCATTCAATGAAGAAATTTCAAGTGTATTTTGAATCCATACAACGGCTATTGAGTCCATTTCGATTCCTTAAGATGAAAATGAAAAATTTACTTCAAACTGATTTGTGCTACGTCGCCTAGTTTTGTGCTCCCATCCTGAAAAATTTAATTAAAAAAAATTTTGTGCAGTGTCTCTGCCTGGTTTTTGTGTTTGAAGATTCATGCCCTTTCGTTCCTTTAAAAGAAACCTGTGCCAAATTGTGAATTTCTTCTCCTAATCGTGAAAATTCTGCCTCATCTATTAAAATGTGTTGTTCATATACGTATGACTTGTGTTCTTCATATACGTATGACTTGTGTTCTTCATTGCCCCTTGTGCTGCAACGGGAAGAAAAATTTTGTACCTACGTCTGCAGCTTGTTCCGGAGCCGCCATTTCATACTTCATCCCCTAAGAACTTTTTGCCTTGTTGAAAAATGTGTAATCTATCACGAGTACGAGTCATCACTAAATTAAAATTATTTTGTACCGAAGAGATTTAAAAAAAATATCGTACTTTAATAAAAAAAATTGAAGGCAAGACAAATTGTCGATAAAATTGCTTTATACATATGTGTTTTTCATGGTTAACTGCTGAAAACTAATACACGTTCTTTCCTGGACAGACCGACTGACATCATCTCGCCCGTTTGTAATAAGTGTTTGCTCATTTCGCACGCACACACACACACACATATATATAATTTGATGATAAGAAGCACAACTTGTCTAGATGCCTTGTAAAAATATGAAGTACCAAATATTTGAAAAATTCGTAGTTAAAACTTTCACTATCTGATGCAAAATGTAGAATTTTTATATATACATGTATATTTGTATATATTTATGTGTATTGTATAAATTCATATAGAAAATTCACTATATGATGCAAAATGTAGAATTCGAAACCATCTTTTGCTAATGTATAATTATAGATTTTTTTTTCTGCTGTTCTTTTCAAACGCATAGTTTAGAGTTTAGAGGAATGAGGTAAACGGAGACAGCGCCTAGACCCATTGTTTTAACCTGTGTCGAATTCCGAGTTTGTTTTTAAGTAATCTGTAATAAATAGATTTTTATGCATGTTATTACAAGTGGGTATGCATATGAATGTATAATAACTGATTTACTTATCTCTAATCTTTATACACAAAATAAACATTCCCCAAATATACGAAAAGTGAATAAATCATTCACCCATGCTGTTTTTCAGTAGCCGATACGCTAGCAAATAAAAGAAAGCCATCATGTGTCTGGAATAAAAATAATATAAAGTTGATCGCTCCTGAAGAGGTGTTTTGACTATCCTGTATAGATAATCATTATGGCTAAACGTCGTGAAGAAAAAGGGAAAAAACAAATAAAAAAAACCGTATTTGGCTCAACGTTATCGCAAGGCGCTTTGTTAGGAGGAATTAACTTTCTTCTTTTACAGTTAACTCGTCCTTATTGTGTTTGTGTCAATTGTTCTTTTCTTAAATACCAAAGTTGCCACGGAATTTTATTAATTTATTTTTTCCATCTTTATCCCAATGTTGGTATTTTGTACTCTAAGTTTTTTTTATGCGATTTTAATATAATTTTATTTAAATATATTTTCTGATACAATATGTGCTATCTTGTCCAACAGTAGGTATTTCTAAGAATTATTTGTCACTAGTATAGGATATTAAATCAAATTTTGAGGATTACGAGTTAAAAAACGCTTAGTATTTAAATATTTTTTAAAAGAAAGTTTGTGAGATAAGACCATTCAAAATGAGACAATGAACTCATCGGAGTAGTTTGCTGGGAGAGCATCCGCTTCTTGAGGAAATGCCCGTTCACTTCCCTCTCTAGCAAACGGTTGTTATAGTGTCGCTTGAAAAAAAATAATCTATATAATTAATCGTAATTCAGGCATATAGTTTTAATACTCACGGCGGAGAAAATTCATTATCGTCAAAAATTAAATTAAATAAGTATGTGGGTCTAACAACTTGTGTCAAAAAGAAAGCAAAGCTGGGAGGCAAGGCATTCTGATAGAGACGTGTTCACATTACTGGGATACAGAAGGTCGTTCGCACTTTATGGAAACTATTTTGTAATTTGTTTTTGGCGTTTGCATTTTGAGATAAATATTTGGCAACTTCAGAATAATCGTCTGCTATTGTTTTACTTTGATTGGAATGTAAAATAAAAGATTTATTTTGAAAATGGCTCCAAAAATTGATAGATGGCTCGAAGGTGACGTAACTGCACTTTCCGGGGAGAAATATTCGTATCAACAAATTATAAAGCGGTGTAAAAATTTCCGTTATGGCATTTCAAAAATAGGTATTTTTAATATATTAAATTTGAAAGAGAAAAAACGTCTAACTGAAAGTAAAAATGAAAACATGACCACTAAACCTCATCCTAAGACTGTTCGAACGCAGGTAAATATCAAGAAAGTGAAGTCTCTGATCCTAAAAGAGAATAAGCCGACTCAAAAATCCATTGCATCGAAATTAGGAATGTCTTCTGGCACTGTAAGTAAAATCATTCATAAAGATTTGAAGTTAAAAAAGATGTTTAAACCTAAAGTTCATCTGCTTTTGCCAAAGCAGATGAACTTTTTAGCAGATGACCTTAAAATGTACCCCGTTTAATGAAAAACCTGTAAAATTACTTGACTCTTTTCCAGTGGACTTTTGCGATTTCGGTTTTTTAATACGAGCCTTAGGAAAACGGCATCTAAGAACACTGAACGGACTTTGGAAAACGGTCTAAGAGGAATGAGGTAAAACTGACATAACAGTACTAAGCAAAAATTTACTTTCATGGAAAATTCGAGCTAGAGCTATTGTCAAGAACCATGGCTATCAGATAGAAGCAAATCACCGCATAAAATACGGCATTTATACATAAAACTTAACTATCAAAATCGTTTACATAAAGTGCGAACGACCTTCTGTAGTTGAGCTGAGAGATCAGTCATCGCGAGACGAGGAGATCCGGGCTCAGTTCCCGGTCCTGAAAAACTATCCTCACAGTTCTCAACGTTCTGTTAGTAAGCTGCCATCTACGACTGGGCAGGCTCTTATTTTCCTTTAGGCCTGGTAGGCCCGGGCTTAGGGGCCCCTGATTGTTGGGTCCCCCTCCCCCAATCCCAAAATTTTTATTAAAAAAAATTCCCAATTCAATTTTTTTAATTTTACCCTTTTTAATAGCAGTTTTTTTTATATATCCTTTCAAATTTGATTGATTAGTTCATCATATGTATGTTATAGTGTATATAAGGGATTAATAAGTTTTTCTGGTTGCATTGTATTGATGTTTTAATGATGAAGTTAATATGTTGTATTGCTTTTTGTTATTTGAAAATGTTCTAGGCTTCTACGCTTCAAATAGCCAATTCTTGGTAAAATAGTACTTTCACAATGATTCATGAATATTATTATTTTTTTGTGTCAATTTTGGAAATTTTACGCCCACATCAGTGTTAGGGGGCCCCCATCCCGAGTTGTGCCTATAGTGAAGAATTTTCTAAATCGGGCCCTGCGACTGGGCTCAAGGATTCATTAGGCTGAAGAGCATATCAACTTCGAAGTAGGAATGAATTGTAATTTAAGGTTATCTCTTGCATTGTTTTATTACTTAAAAGAGATGAATTGATTACTCTGAAAATAGTGATAACTGGTTTTCTTGTCTATTTAAAAAAAAAAAAATTAACCAGTAAAACTGTTTTAGAATTTGAAAGATTACACAATCAAGGTTGTATGAGGGAAAATGTCCCTTTTTTTTATTGTTTGCAGTATCAAAAGTTGGAGGGGGGGGGGGGCTGATAAAAGAATCGTTTATGAAAATTTCCTGTTTTTTTATAAATAAGTTTGTGTTGCTTAGTTATAATTTCTTTTTTTGGTAATGAAAGTTTAATGTAATAGAGATCTTGTGTTTATAAAATAGTTATAGTTAATCTGCATGCGCTAAACAAAACACCAAAAAACACGGGTAGTTCAAAAATGAGCCAGAATGTCACCCCCCCCCCCAAAGAAAAAAAAATAAAATAAATAAATAATAATAATAATTAAAAAATCCGCATTTCAAAATACACGCTTAATGATTCTGTCTAATGTATTAGCGCCGTAGAATATAGGGCTAAAATCAGAGTGAACGCCTAATTACATATTCATAATTATATTTGCATGTTGTTGCGACTATTGTATTGTAGGTATAGAACTTAACAAAAAAATAATCATGCAGGAAATGACGGTAAAATATTAAATTCCGTTTTTGGAGATAGGTGCCGGCAAGTTTCAGCGCCGTGTGTTACTAAATTGTCAGAAAAGGGAGTGTCCACGTGAGAGAGGACTTCGGTAATATATAATAGTTAACCCCCCCCCCCTGTTAATATTATCTCCATAGTTTTTCAGCTCGCAAAGTGGTAATAGCATTTTTTGTAGCTTTTTTTGTGTTAAACGTACAGGGAATTTTTATGCGTCCGTCAGGTAGGGTTTATCTCCAATAAATTTATTTCACTGACCAGCGATTTTTGCTTTTATAGTATGTTATTAAAACGTGTTATCTGCATTGTGTTTTGTAGTTAATGTTTTTTGAAAGAAACCGAACGTCACAGTGGTTGAATGCGGACAGTTTTCAGGTGAGGGTATTGGGAGAGAAATGCGAACGGAAACTAAGCGACCAGCTTAAAACAGATCGATCAGAATCGTTGAGGTGGAAAACATACAAGATTTATAAGCATTTTTAAGTGTATTCAGCTTTAAATCGTCTCTCCCTTTATCAGTCCTTTTGATGTCTTCCTTCATTCTTGTAGGAAAAGGGGATGCCCCATTTAAATGAGATTAGCTTGATTGGCAGTTTGGGCTTGTGATTCAGTAATTGTGCTTTACTTAGCCCCATGTTTTCCTCATTGTTCTGACATTTTCTCATCGTTGTGCTTACATCCTTGTTCCCTAAATCTAGCATTTCCAATGTTTGAATTTTGTTTTGGATAAAAAAATATATATATTTTTTTACTCGTGCCTTCAGAGATTAGGAATTCTTAAATATGATATAGAACGCATATGCTTAAAAACGTGTGTGTGGAAGGACTGTACGTTTATACTTTACTATCTTGTACTTGCGTTTAATTTTTGCATAATTTTTTTTCTACGTTGCCTTTTTGAGTTAAAAGTACTTAATTTACTTTAAGGAAATATGATATTAGAAATTTAAAAAAAATTACTTTTTCTATTTTTAACAATGTATATGATAAATGAATTAGTTGTGCGTAACGAAACTATTAAACGGGGAACAGTCTTTCAAATGATCTTTCTTGGCTTGAGAACTGTTTTCATCTTTAGACATAATTTTAAATGTACTATTATTCTTGCTTCTCCTGAAATTATTGCATTATAAAATTTTTGGAAGTTTGGGGAAATCTCTGTAATTTTCATAACACATTGTTGATGAGCTCTGATATTACCTCGAGTATGATCATCGAGTTTGTAAAGAGACGGGACCAAGGAACTTAACCTTCACTTCATCCCATGCTCGTGCGCTCTGTCAGGGGAGAGAAAAAAAAAAAAAGAAAAAAGAAGAGGACTTAATCATGGAATCTGCTCTGCATAAAGACGTACGTGCTTGGAAATGCATATAAATTTGACACAGTCCTCAATTTATGAATGACCAGATAGTCAGTTTCCTTTGTGATCGCCATCACACAAATATATTACTCTAAAAAGTTTATAATAAATCAGGGGAGAGAAGAAAAAAAATGGAGAGGACTTAATCATGGAATCTGCTCTGCATAAAGACGTACGTGCTTGGAAAAGCATATAAATTTGACACAGTCCTCAATTTATGAATGACCAGATAGTCAGTTTCCTTTGTGATCGCCATCATACAAATATATTACTCTAAAAAGTTTTATAATAAATCAGGGGAGTGGAAAAAAAATGGAGAGGACTTAATCATGGAATCTGCTCTGCATAAAGACGTACGTGCTTGGAAATGCATATAAATTTGACACAGTCCTCAATTTATGAATGACCAGATAGTCAGTTTCCTTTGTGATCGCCATCATACAAATATATTACTCTAAAAAGTTTTATAATAAATCAGGGGAGAGAAAAAAAAAAATGGAGAGGACTTAATCATGGAATCTGCTCTGCATAAAGACGTACGTGCTTGGAAAAGCATATAAATTTGACACAGTCCTCAATTTATGAATGACCAGATAGTCAGTTTCCTTTGTGATCGCCATCACACAAATATATTACTCTAAAAAGTTTTATAATAAATCAGGGGAGAGAAAAAAAAAAAAAAAGAGAGGACTTAATCATGGAATCTGCTCTACATAAAGACGTACGTGCTTGGAAATGCATATAAATTTGACACAGTCCTCAATTTATGAATGACCAGATAGTCAGTTTCCTTTGTGATCGCCATCATACAAATATATTACTCTAAACAGTTTTATAATAAATCAGGGGAGAGAAAAAAAAAATGGAGAGGACTTAATCATGGAATCTGCTCTGCATAAAGACGTACGTGCTTGGAAATGCATATAAATTTGACACAGTCCTCAATTTATGAATGACCAGATAGTCAGTTTCCTTTGTGATCGCCATCACACAAATATATTACTCTAAAAAGTTTTATAATAAATAAGGGGAGAGAAGAAAAAAAAAAATGGAGAGGACTTAATCATGGAATCTGCTCTGCATAAAGACGTACGTGCTTGGAAATGCATATAAATTTGACACAGTCCTCAATTTATGAATGACCAGATAGTCAGTTTCCTTTGTGATCGCCATCATACAAATATATTACTCTAAAAAGTTTTATAATAAATCAGGGGAGTGGAAAAAAAATGGAGAGGACTTAATCATGGAATCTGCTCTGCATAAAGACGTACGTGCTTGGAAATGCATATAAATTTGACACAGTCCTCAATTTATGAATGACCAGATAGTCAGTTTCCTTTGTGATCGCCATCATACAAATATATTACTCTAAAAAGTTTTATAATAAATCAGGGGAGAGAAAAAAAAAATGGAGAGGACTTAATCATGGAATCTGCTCTGCATAAAGACGTACGTGCTTGGAAAAGCATATAAATTTGACACAGTCCTCAATTTATGAATGACCAGATAGTCAGTTTCCTTTGTGATCGCCATCACACAAATATATTACTCTAAAAAGTTTTATAATAAATCAGGGGAGAGAAAAAAAAAATGGAGAGGACTTAATCATGGAATCTGCTCTACATAAAGACGTACGTGCTTGGAAATGCATATAAATTTGACACAGTCCTCAATTTATGAATGACCAGATAGTCAGTTTCCTTTGTGATCGCCATCATACAAATATATTACTCTAAAAAGTTTTATAATAAATCAGGGGAGAGAAAAAGAAAATGGAGAGGACTTAATCATGGAATCTGCTCTGCATAAAGACGTACGTGCTTGGAAATGCATATAAATTTGACACAGTCCTCAATTTATGAATGACCAGATAGTCAGTTTCCTTTGTGATCGCCATCATACAAATATATTACTCTAAAAAGTGTTATAATAAATCAGGGGAGAGAAAAAAAAATGGAGAGGACTTAATCATGGAATCTGCTCTGCATAAAGACGTACGTGCTTGGAAATGCATATAAATTTGACACAGTCCTCAATTTAGGAATGACCAGATAGTCAGTTTCCTTTGTGATCGCCATCACACAAATATATTACTCTAAAAAGTTTTATAATAAATCAAAGAAAAAAATTGGATGCTTTACGAAATCCATAACATAGATGTCAACGTACAGTGAAAATCGACATAGTTATGCGCCTTTTTTTTTTCTTTTCTTTTAATCCTAAAGTCGAGGTCACATTTTCCTTTGAACCTTCTCAGCCCGTTGCCTTGAAAAACGATCACTGCACCACTGCCAATCCTCCAGTAGATATAGCATGATGGTATAAGGTAATCCGGAGATTATAAGGATTCTGAAAGGCTTCAAACTGTGTAGGTCACAATCTGCGTCTATACTACACATCTTGAGAATTGAGCCGTATAAGGGGATCTTTGAGGCTACTAAGGTAGTTTTAGAAATAATCGATAAAATAAAGAAACTTTTTTACATTTATTAAGGGTTCATTCTCATATTTTTTCTTTTAATAGTTACTATTGATTCTCAAGTATGAGATTTTGCAATTCTTAGTTTCAGCTTTTATTAAAGGAACTGCTCTTTTTGTAGTAGTTTTATTTTTGCTTAAAATAGTGAGTGTCATTATTTAAATAATTCATAAATGAAGCAAATATATCAATGGGGTTTCAGACATTCACGGTAACACCTATAAATAATTTTGACACTTTTAAGAAAGTGATTTTCAATTATGGTTTTTATTTATTGCATGTCTCGTAGATTCTAACTTATCAGTTTTCTGACTATAACAAGATACGTTTTTTACAAGAAAGTTTCTATGTCTGATTTCTAAAAGAATTTTAATTTGCCAAATAAGTGGTGAACTACAACAAGAGGTATCAGGCGCTGACGAGGTTATATATATAACTAGTTGAAATTTGCAAAGGAAAAAAACTCCAATTTTAAGATAAATAAAAAATCCTAAATTTAAAAAAATAATTTTAATTTTATTTACAAAAATTTATTAGTGTATTCCAATCCAAGAGGAATTTGTACTGGCGGATTTAATTGTTCGTGCTTCGAGTAGACGATATTCCCGTAGATTTCCAGCGTTTAACGGCTTCGCTTCGATTCGAGATATTTTATTTTCTACTGTCTTGAAAAAGCTCGGTGTCATTTAAATTATTCTCACTTTCCTTGCAATAGCTGCTTTGATTTTTGCCATTTCTTTTTTAAGTTTATTAGATGTACATTTTTTGGTTATCCATATGACTTCGTAATAAGTGTTTCGTGCCATGGTTTGTCTTAGTCACTAAGCACATCTAGCTGAATCAAACTATTTAGTCTGGTGGCACAACTGAAAAAGGAGCGATGCCAAAGATTCTTCCAATTTTTCATTATCTTTTCAAAAACTTTGAATTTCTCCATAAACGTGGTTTCATCGGGAATTTTCAAGGTGTTATTTCGAACGAATATTTGTGTAGTCTTAACAGAATATGAATTTATTTTATTTGTTTTTACACCAGCTCGTTAAAATCTGTGACACTCCATCCCTGATTTTAGATATTCTCCGTACAGTAATTATCTGAGAATGCTCTGTCGAGTAACTTCATTCTCCCTAGTCGCCCCACGTTGCTGCGTTTCATGAACTTTTTTTTCTTCTTTAGTTTTTTGTTGCTCATTTATTCCCCATTTACTTTTTTACCCATTAATTTTTCATTATTTAGTTTTATTTATTTATTTATTTTTGTTATGAAATTTATATTTTTAGGATTTCGATGAGGTATTTTCTTCAAGACTTTCTCGAAAGCCACTCGTATTATTTTCCAAGCATGTATCGTGAAGAATTAAAGCCGTCGTATTTATCTGTGCATTTTAATAAATAAAATTCCTAATAATTGCTTACTCTGTGAGCCTCCAAAATATACCGCATTTCACGTATGCTGGATCGAGCAGTGATAAGTAAAGTGATACTTGTTATAATTAAACGTTATTTTTTATAATAGGACAGACATGTTGATTTTAATATATAATTATCAAAATGTTACTAAAAATGGTAATTGTGTTTTCTTAAACTCTTATTTTCTTACTTTCTCATATGCAGTAAACAACCTAGTCAGTTGATTAAGGGCATTGTACTAGAAATTTTATGAATTTGCATACATCTTATTTATTGCTGCAATCCTCAGTTTTACCTAAAAAGTTTTTTTTGGCACGAAATTCACTCTATTTGTTGGCTGCTAACAGTTTTCGCTGCAAAATTCAGTATTCAGATTTATTGCATAAAATCGTTGTGCGCTTAGTCTTAATTTCAAGCGTTTTGCGTCTCTATAACGCCGTTTTGAATAAATTCAAGTTGTTAAAAATCTTGAAACTTGATATCTATTTTTAGCTTATTGTTGTATTTAATCAAGTGGTCCACGATGTACTGTTTTGGAACTAGCTAAATAAAAACAAAAGTTTTTTCCCCTTTAATCCATAGGAACTTTACTAAGAATTTATAAATTTGGGGAATTAACTGCATGAATTGAGTGAAGCTCATTGAGTTCCGTAGAGATTATGAAACCTTACAACTTAACTGCTTGTAATCTGCATTTGTATGCGTTTATCATGTATCCTTTCTTAGACAGTTGTTAAAGAGCCCCGAAATTAGGTGCTAAACATTAAATTATTATATTTGCTGTACGATGGACTCGTCTTTGCCATTTGAGCGTGAGAGAAATGGAGGGAGGTAAAAAGTTGTCTCCCTCCTTCCTCTCCTCCTCTAGCATGGCATCGACGCAAATATGATAGTATAAGTGATGTGTAATTGAGTTTTAATGAATCAAATCATTAAATTTTTAGGGAGTAGAATATGGGGCAATACTTTTTGGTGCACTCTGATTGAAAAAGGAAAATTGTGCGTTCTAGTTGATTGAAACTATTTAAGTAGAGGACGTTGTTTGAGATACTTCTCCATCTTTCTTATGGTCATGTATGCAATTTTTGGGTACAGCATGAATTGGCTGTTTCAAAACTCAAATTTAAGGTGATAGCAAGTATTTTCCGATAACTGCTTCTTACTCTTGACTTGTCTCTTAGTGAAAAAATGACATTGAACTTTAATGTGGTCTTCTGTTGGTAATTTTTGCTATTTCACTTACATTTTACATTGAAAGTCGTGACCTTTCCGTAATATCGCATGAACTCGAAGTATAATTTATGTAAAATCTTAGACTCAAAAGGTAGTAGTCCACACAAACGCTGACTGGAATCACTGCAACCCGCTTGTCTAGTATTGCTCCTTGGTTAATTTTTTTTCTAACTTGTGTTAATTCTCTACTGTGAAAGCTAGTTTTAAGGGTTTTCTTACGTTCAACGGATCTTCTCAGTTTTTTTCATGTGTTAGGTGTTGAAGTATAAATTATCCCTTGGTTATATTTGAATTATCTTTAAAACCGTTAATTGGAACGTTTGGAGCCCTCTTCTTGCGTGGGATAATTGCGCAGCAGTTTGACATTGGCATCTAATGCTAAAAAGTGGCATAGGTCCAAACCGGCAAGTAAGACGCTTTCTTCTTTTGGCATTTAATTAAGGGCAGACGTTTCTTAATCTTATTGATGTCATTCTCTTAAGTAGAGCAGTGTCATGCTAGGATTTTTCTAAATCTTCTGTCCTTTGTGCTATATATGATCTTAACATTCTTTGTGCCCTAAGCGATTTCTAGAGATTTTATCCATTGTGCACTTCTGAACATGTGAGACTTGGATTTAAGTGGTAGGTAAATCGTTGACTTTATGTTAACAAACAAAGTTAACTACTTCATTTAATAGTGAATGTTGCCTAATATTATCTTTTTTCTCCCTTGGAAAATACGGATACTCATTGCGTTGCACGATGCAGTCTTGAGCTAGGATTCCTGTATTCCTGCGATTTCTGTATGTTTCAAAGCATGATTAGAAATCTACTATTCATTAAACTCCCTACGCCATATCTTCCCACGAGTTCGTAGTGTCTCCCTCATAACACTACTATTACTAAGTTAAAGTATTTTCGCCAGTGGCTCTGCCAGAATAATTTTTTTAAGTTTTTTACATTTCAAAGGGAGGTTTTTCCGTTTTTTCTTTCCTCTCCTTTTTTACGGAGGGTGGGGTGATGAAAATTTACCTTGGAAAAATCCTTTTTTTCTACCTTTTTGTGGAGGGGGGAGGGGGATAATACTCCAACCTGTATGTTATTGCCACAGTTTTTGTCGCACCGCTGTTTTCAAAGAAAGCAAGCAATAAATATGACAGTATTGGTTATTATAAGTACAGTGATTTCCGCTTATAAGAATCACGTTTGTTATTACTGTTTTTGATTCTTATAAGCGGTTGATTCTTATAGCCGAAATTTAGGTTTTTGGACAGGCACACACACACCTATATATACATATATGAGATAATTTACCATAAATACTCATTAATTTACGTTAATTATCTTTTATTAAAATTATTTTTTATAATTTTAAAAATACAACTTAATTTATAGACTTAAAAGTAGATACACATGATTATAGTAAGAGAAGAAAAAATCCAATATTTATTACCACATACCTGCTTAACAGTTTTAACATTTCAACTACAGGAAGGGAGCAAGAAAAAGTTTTCTTTAGTAGTTTGACGTAATGAAGTTTTCAGGAGGCTGTTTATACCTCTTTCAATACTAATAGTCTTAGACGAAGATTCACCTACTAGCTTATGTTTCACGGTTTGATAACGTGCTGAATCTAATAATGTCACGTTTTCTTAAGTGATAGTGGACACTTCGCCGAAGATTGATGTGCTTCAGGGTCCAGGAAGCCGCAACCAGGATGTGAGAGGTGGGGGAAAAAAGTGTGAGTCCCTACTTTTATTTGTCAGTGGAGAAAAGGGAAATCGGACCCGGAGGGGTAAAGATGCCCCCGGGTTAAGCTAATAGGACAGTGTTGTGCTAAAGCGTTTAAGGGGAAACTATTATGTTATGTCTAACAAAGAAAGGATAAATTTTACGACTATATTCCATCCCATCCTATCAATGTTTCTTTAAAAAAAAAAAAAAAAGAAAGAACTTCGTGCCTTTTGAGGGTTTAAGTGGCTTTTTTGGAAAAAAATGAAAGGAAAGCGAAGAGTATAAACTGATTCTTAAAACCGGTGGATTGATTCTTTAAAGCTGAAATTTTAACATGGAAATAATACATTTGTTTTTGTTTTCGCGATATTGATTCTTATAAACGGTTGATTCTTATAACCACTGATCACTATAAGCGGTGGTTACTGTATTTTCTTTTTGCTTGGGACAGCAAAAATTTTGTTCCTTAGTGAGTAAATTAAGCATTTACATTTATACCTACCACACTACTTTTTCTCTTCCCATATATACATACATACACACACACATACATTTATATGTATGAGTGTGTGTGTGTGAATGAGAGAGAGAGAGAGAAAGTAAGTAAAATATATTGGAGTCTGGTCTATTCTGAATGTCATTGTCGAAACTATTGTTAACGCTGTCTCTTTTTCACCCGTACAATATCATTTTCATTATATGTCGTCTCTTGATTTAGTGTTCAGTTAAAAAAATAGTTATTTACTGCTAGTACTCGTGAATGAAGCTTGTAAGAACTCGTGAAGTTATTTTCTCCTCAGAGAAAGAGGGTTTGTATGGATCGATATCGTGTTAGGATGCAAAGATTAAAGATTAAAGCTCAAAGCAGTTTTCGGTTGCTTTTATTTAGAATTAAAGAGACTGAGATATTCATACCCTTTCTGAAGCGATTCAGGTCGTCACAGGTGTATCTAAATTTATAAAATTATAAGTTTAAAATCTAATAACTTTGTTATGCGGTGTCTAAGAACCGAAGTTTATTGTAAGTAAAGCAATAATGAGACTACATTATTGGATTACCGGATTAAGAAATGCGAGTGTCGTGCAACTGCGTTTCAAACTATTCGGTGGTTTAGCGTGCGAAATAACAAATTCGAAAACAACACGACTGCTCAACTAAGTGATTTTAATTGCTAACTCGTATTTACATATTTACAGGGGCTTAAAAACCCTAATCAATAATAGGGGCATAGAGCTCGTTCTAAATGGGATCTTCTGTCCCGTATCGTCCGTTCTAGACAAAAGCTGAAGCGTCTCTGCAGACGTCACTATTCGAACGACGCAGCGTTCGACCGTCGTGGGGGTATTACTTCACACTCCCCTCCTGAACTCTCTCACAGAGTTCACCTACATCTAAAACATACAAATGAATAACACAGAAACTACATAAGGATATTTCAGTTACAAATTATATACAAAACAACATATACGTAATTATACAATTCAATTTATGTTTAACAAATGCTATTCATGAAAATTACCTTTAAATATCTAAATTTATACAGATGCGTTATTTATATTTAATAATTAATAATGAAAGATGGAAGATAAAAATAGTAAAAAACATAAAGTTGAATCTTAAATGCAATCAATAAAAAGGTAATAATATATTTGGGTTATGCATAGATATTTACGTTTTGAATAGCATTAAATCAATGAACAAATAAAACAAACAAATAAATTGAATATACACAGTAATTGAAGCACTATAATGAATATTTATGATATCTATAAAATGGGCAAATAAGTCAAATTTACTAAAAAGGGTACTTTAAACTCAGTCTTTGTTATAAGCTTTTCAAAGTTTGTAAGAGTTTTTTTTTTTTTTGCATAATAATTAATCATTGTCTGATGAATCTGTCACTTCAAGAGGGTATAATAGTTGTACCGGCATTCTATAAAGTCTTCTTGCGCTTTTCTTAACATATGCTCGAATGTTACCGTCTCGACCTGGTAGTACTTCTTCGATTACTCCTAGATCCCAGAGAAGTTTGTTTTTCGATGTTCCATCAATAAGCTCGACATCACCAACTTTCAAGTTTTTATGGAGCTCTGGGGTCTTAAAATGATGAGCTGATTTTAAATTCAATAAGTATTGTTGTTTCCATTTGACCCACAGCTGTTTCAATAATTTGCTTTGGTAACGTTTTCTTAATAAAGTTTCTTTAGTAGAAATTTTATGTTCTAATTTGGCAAAATGTAGAGGAAAATTCAAATTATCTCTTCCAAGTTGAAGGAAGTGAGCCGGTGTAAGTGGCTCTGGTCCGCCGAAGTCACTTGTGGTGTAAGTCAAAGGTCTTAAATTTACTATAGTTTCGACTTCTGTCAAAAATGTGGTAAGCTCTTCAAAGGTAAGAAGTGCACGTCCAAGTACTTTTCTTAGGGGATCTTTAATAGATTTCACTAGACGTTCATAAAAACCTCCCCACCATGGGGCGTATTCAACGATGAATTTCCAAGTGCGAGTAAACAAATAGAAATACATGAAATAGTCGCAAAATAGTGCGAGGAGATATTGAATAAACAAATTTTAATGTTTTAGGTTAATATCGGGTTTTAATATCTAAGTGAAAAGAAAACATCACATTCTTTCCCTTTCAAGTTGTGTTTTTTTGCTCGAATGAACGTTTTTCTCATGGTCAGTTATGCGTATCGCTTCCGAGGACAGTGTAAGTTATTTTTAAACGTTTATTGCGCGCGTGAAGAAAGAAAAAATTGAAATTGGTTCCGAATTATAAGTGTGTCATTCCATAAAATTTGTTAGGAAATTTTTCTCATCATTGTAAGAAACTATGCTTTGAATTACATTACATGCGATACGAATAAACTATGTTGTTACCTGGCTTGTCAGAGATAAGGAAAAACGTCTGACGGCATTAAATTGGATGGAGTTGTTTTCCATGAAAACAACACTTATTACAACAGTATAAATAAGGAAAACAAACTCTTGTATGTACTGAATGTGTATTTTCTTATCTACAAGTAATGAATGGAACAATTCTTACAAAATTTTCAGTAAGGTACATGCTAGGCTGTATTTATTTGATAAATTAGTTATTGATGTAAAAAGGTTAAAGCAATAAGTTCCGTTATCCGTTTTAATATTTTCTTTTAGAAAATAAAAAAGACTTTTAATTTTTTGTAAAATTCGCGTCGCCTTGTCAGTTTTATTTGCGAACCACCTATGAAATAAGGATATTGGAAGGAAGTAAAAAAAGTATTTCGGTGGCTGTAAGTTCTAAAATTATCTTTTTGATTTCTATGTGATTGATAAAAGTCTAGCATTGACTTCACATATTTCTTTACATATGTGTTTGTTGAAAAGATATCAGGAAATACTAGATTACCATTATTTTGAGGATCTGCGAGTTTTATGTCAATGTTTATGTCAATAAACGACGTTTTCTACGTTCTCTTTGGTGTGCTCTGCTGATTCATATTCGCCTTCAAAATTAGAATCCTCACTCGGCCCAAAAATATGAATCTCACTTAGGCTCAGCTCCGGTGTTCAAGTACAGTGAAAACTGATTTTTGTCTTCTGTCAATACTTTGTGAAGTATGACTTATTATAATATTATAGTATACTATTATAAGTGTTATTGCAGATATTAATCTGATTTCCTGGGCTTTTTTCCTCAAAGAGCTTCATAACAAAATAAGAGAATTTTTTTGTAATTGCGAAAATAAAGTTTAAAAGTAGATTGGTATGTTCAGAACATCGTCTACCTGAACTCTAAATTCAAAACCAAAGATATATGTAGTTGAAAATAAGAGAAGTTTTATTTTACTTCCTCGGGAATTTAAACCTCTATAAGTCTTTTGAATAAACATATATGAGGTTATTGTCCATTAATTCTCCAAACTTTGGTCTTTTTAGAAAAAATTCTCAAACCGCCCATTAAGTTTATCAAAAATCTGTTAATCTATTAGAGAAATTTTGAGTTGTCGTGTCCGATATCAGTCCAAACTAGGAAATAATATAAATATGTAAAAAAAGTTACTCAATGATACATTTTTAACCTCAAAATTCCCATGGTCTACCTGTTTTTCCAGATTAGGAATTCAATCGTTTAGCATTGTGTATACACGATCTAACTTGGAGTCAGAATGCCATCTTTAGACGGCGTTAAGGGAAAATGAGTCATACATATTTTCGCAAAGTGTTAGCATGTACGCTTATATTACATCAGCAGTATCATTATTTGTCGGTAGTTGTGGTATATCGGAATTTTCATTTCATCCTCTAAACCAGTGGTTCTCAACCTGGGGTGCGCGTGAGTGATATTCAAGGGGAGCGCGAACGGTTAGCAAAAAATATGTGTAGACCGTATTTTAACAAGGCTTGTGAAAACGAAAATTACATTCAGCGTTTGAGTATATGATGGTTACCATATTGTTGTTACATTGTCACCATACCAATCCATAGTAGACCTCGCAACATGACAGCTGGCGTTGTCGTCCTGGAAGTAACATGGGTCCAACCCGTAATACTGCCATCACGTAGGAAGGAGCACACTGTCATCGAAAGTAGTGCAGTAGGCGTCGGCGTTGAGCTAACCATGCATTGAGACTAAGGGTCCCAGTCCATACCAGGAGAAACACCACACCATACCATACCATAATTCCATCTCCTTTGAACTTTACTATGGGCACAATGCATTCTGGCAGGAGGCGTTCTCCAGGCAGACGCCAGACCCAGACCCTGCCATCCGAACAGGAGAGGGTGAACCTTGATTCGTCGCTCCAGAGAACCCGTTTCCACTGATCTATGGTCCATTTTCGATGTGCTTTGCACCTCATTAACCGAGCAGCGTGGTTGGACTTTGTGATCAAAGGCGTATGGGCAGCAGTACGACCATGAAAACCAAGCAGATGTGCTTCCTTACGGATGGTATTCACCGAAACAACAATCTCAGTTGCCTGTTGAAACTCCTGGAGTATGTGGGTCATCGGTTGGGTGCGGTTCTTCGGAATTTCTCTGGACAGTACCCGTCGGTCTCTATCTCCCAGTTTCGTGGGTCTACCGACTCGGGTCACATTTCGACAATCACCGCTCACCTTCCACATCTGAATCACATAGGCCACCGTCGATTTTGAGTAATTCAGCTCGCTAGATATGTCCCTTGAGGATCGGCCATTTCTGTGATACCCGACGATTATACCTTTCTCGAAATCAGATAACTCTGCACTTCGTGGCACCTTGCATGCGACTAATGCCAATGTTGTTCCTTACACGGTATTTAACGGTGGAGGGTGTGACGTATATCAGGATCGCAGATATCGTCATTTTCATGGGTGTCCAAATACTTTTTGGTAGATAGTGTAATTAGACCAAAGTGCGGCGACAAATCAGTCAAGTTATTTAACTCTGGAAGTTTTTCGAATTCTGATCTCTTCGAAAAATGTAACATGCAGGCGTGCTTGATCCCAGTCCCTTATGTGCGAGAGTGCCAGAACCACAACCCCATAACCGATGGAAAATTACAGTTATGCAAATACTTGACGTAGAGCAGAATCAAAATTTCTGCGAGTGTTCTCTCTTTCCTTATTTAGTGGGTGCAGTCGAGTTTCTTTAATTGCTGAACATTTGAAGTTATGATTAAGAAATAATCAGAGTAGTTATACCAAAAATTACTTAGAATAATTGTTTACTTGTTGCAGTATAGAATAACTAAGACAAAAATTTATATTTTAAGAAAGTTTGAAATTACTATTAGCATTTTTTTGTTATTTTAGTTATTTAAATGTAATAATTCTTGTATGTAACTTTATTATGCTATAAAATATCGTCAGTAGCTTTAAGGTTGTAAATCCGACACAAATTTAAAATTTCAATGTTTAAGAGTTTCATTTATTGTTTTTAAATAGTGTAATGACTATTATTCAAACTGAAAATTCTCACTCACACACACAGTACATATGTAAAAAGTATTTCAATTTAAATAATAGAGTTTTCAAATCAAGCGAAGTTTGGAAGTTTTAATATTAAGTCAATAATCTTTACATTTATTTACTATCCTCTGAATTCAAAATTCTCTTACACCTCAATTTAAAAAAAATTAAATTAGAGTGCAGATGGAATTTTACTGGCAAAGTAGATATGCAAAAAAGCATTTGATTGTTTTGTCATGCTTCATTTGCTCTTCCATTAAGCACTCTAGATCTCCAGATATTTTTTTTCGTTGGTGACTCTTTTGGCAATCTTGGGCAGAAAAATTTTAACATCAGAAACAAGGAAGCATTGACCTATCGGTGCTGACTAGTTTGAGTTATTTAAAAATTGTCATTTAAAGTAACTTAGGTGACTGTGGCTCATCTGCAAAGGGAAAAGGGTGAGATAGCTAAGGGTGCAGTTTTTTCAGCGGGAAATTGTTTTGTACTTATGTGTACAGGGTTTTATAAAAAATTCTAAAATTAAAATAATCTAAAAATTTTCTTTAATTTCCTTACTGAAAGATTCTAGATAGGGAAGAGAGACCTGAGATAACTTGATACTAGAAGAAATGAAATTTGCAATTCTCTGATGTTATCTTACCAAACAGTAATTGTGCTTTTCAAATTGTAGTTAGATAATCATTTAAACTTTTTATCGTTACCAGGTAAATATTGTTTCTCAGCAATGCCAAAATCAGGGAAATTTCTTTTTATTCTGTGTTTAAATTATTATATCTCTGATAAGTGTTCAAATTTTAGAAACATTGAATGTTATTATTATTTTTTTTAAATCTCATGATATTCTGTCTATTTTAGGATGAAACTGATGGGTCCAGTATTAGTGAGAATGAAAAAACCTCGGAAAAGAAAGGGTAAGGCATTTATTTATTTCGTTCACCGTTATCGATAAGCAGTCATAACTGTTTTTGTTTACATTCGTATACAAGTGGGAGGAAATAAAATGGACCTATAATCATACTAAATAGTGTCTATGTAATATTTATAAGAAAAAATTTAACATGTAACAAAACGTATAATCCACTTTCATCACCGTCTACGACATTTATGCTATATTATGCATCATTGTTAGATTCTTAGGGTATATATTTTATTGATCAGTCAATTATTCCAGTTTTATTAATAAACACATTGCAAATAAAAAAAACCTTAATTTTCAAAATAATGTGCAACACTTATTGACGTCAATATTATCATTACGAACTAAAATTCATTTGGATGTTTAATATTAAAAAAATGACAAAAATTTTTTAGCTTTTGTGTAGATATGTCTTCAGTAAAAGTTTTTTAGTTAGGTTTTACTCAAAAAATCTTTTAGAAATAATTCTGTTAAAAGAAGGAAAAAATTCCAATAAATGATACATTCGAGCTTCATCAACAGAAGCTATATTTCACATAAATTAAAGGAATTCATAAAATGCATTCTTACAATAGTTCTCTTTTTTACATGACCTTCTTCACTAAGCAGAAATGCATAATATTAAATTATTGTGTGTATATATATATATATATATATATATATATATATATATATATATATATATATATATATATATATATATATATATATATACCGGGTGCGTCATAAATTCGTGCAAAGTTAAAAAATTCATAATAAAAGAAGTAATGCTCAGAAAATTGTTCTGTTTGCGCCAATAAGATCAGAGGGACATTGGATTTTTTTCCCATGTAAAAAAAAAAGTTTCCAAAAGTAACCGAAAGAGAGCGCTCACACGTCATACTGAGACGTTTTATGCAAATCAGGCAAACTCAAACAGAAAATCAAACAGATCACAATAACATGAGACTGTGCATTTATTTTAAAGTAACAGATGTTCAACATTACTACCAGCACAAGATAATAGGCAAGTGAGGCGCGTCACTAAGCCCATTACAGTGGATTCTAGCATCGATGATAGCGACTGTCTGTCGAATTACATTTTTCAGTTCCACCACAGTGGTTGGGGAGCCCCGGTACACACGAGACTTCAAGTATCCCCCCCAACTAAAAATTTGCCGTAGTCAAGTCTGGTGATCATGAGGGCCACTGAACCTTACAACCGCGACTAATAGACTAGGTCTCCAGTGAAAGATTCCAACAGGAACGTGTTGATATCATGTGAAATGTGGGGCGGGGCACCATCCTGCATGAAGGTGACAACAGGTAACGCATGTCTTTCTTGCAATGCAGGCTTAACGTGGTCACGCAAAAGCGCCCTCTTTCTGTTACTTTTGGAAACTTTTTTGTTACATGGAAAAAAAATCCAATGTCCCTCTGATCCTATTCGCGCAAACAGAAAATTTTTCTGAGCATTATTTCTTTTATTACGAATTTTTAAACTTTGCACGAATTTATGACGCACCCGGTATATATATATATATAAATAAGAATAAGATGAAAGAGAAAACCAGTAATAGCTCTAAAGCTACTTACAGCCAGGAACAAATAACATGAAAAGAAAAGTATGAATAAGGTTTTTGACAGCATTTCTTCATCAGCGGTGTCAATGCTGTCTAAAAACCAATGGATTGTTTCCGATGAGTATGATCTATACAATAAACACACTCAGACACCGTACAATCCATGATTAACTGAAGAATTGATTAATAATTGAATTAAGTTTGAATAAAAGTACTTAACCAAAGAACACCAAGCCTGGCGCTAGTCAGAGTGGAAGTTATGAACTTGTAACTGCAAGATGACTGACGTCACAAAACTTGCAACCATTGAGGTAGTGGATTCTCAGTTACAGACTTACTTAGGTTACCGTATTTTAGGACTATTATTCCCTTAATTATTTAGTTTTTTATTATAATTACTACTAAGAGTTAATTTTATTATTATTTTTATTTTTAGTAGTTATTTTTTCTATTTTAACCTATTGTTATGTTTAACATATTAATGCAACAGAACAAACTATTCATTAAAACAAAAACAACCAATTATGTTTTTGGATAGACTTACGGGGTAATTATTCCGAGTTGCACAGCTTTCAACTCTATAATATGCTTAATCCTATTGTCTTTAGAACATAGCCTATTTATATGAACTAACTGATTTACAATAATGTTATTAAAAACAGATTTATGTAAACAGGTTAGATAATTTTGAAATTTAACAATATTAAAATTATAGTCAGATCTTTTGTCATATAAGTCAAAAGTAAATTTGCTGTGAGTATTTAATTTAATATTAATATTTAAAAAGTTTACATTAATATTATCATGGCTATTTTTAATTAGTTCCAGATTAGGAGGGTAAAAATTTAAGTCTATAGGGTTCTTACTTTTATTAATTACTATTATATCATCTATTTATCTAAATATATTGTAATTGCAATTTTCTATATTATTAATTTCAAAATAATATAAGTATAAATTAGCTAGCATACTTGAAGCATTACCACCTTGTGGTACACCTTTGGACTGTAAGTATATACTATTATTATGAACTATGTAATTATGTTTAGTTACTAATTCTAGGAGCCTATTGAAACGAGTTAGTTTAATTTCGTTGCTTAAGTATTGAATATTGTTTTCTACTAACATTATGATTATTCTATTTAAATCAATTATATCGATATTATTAAATAGATCTTTAAAATCATAAGTTACTACATATTTACAGTTATCTAATGTTTGTAGTTTTCTAATTAGACTAAAGCTATTATCAATTATACTACAAACACCAGATGTTATGTTTTTATAGATTAATTTAAGGTACTTTAGTAATAATTTACTTGCTTTAGTAGCATAAGTGTTGTGACCACAGATTACTGCTCTAAAAGCAATAGGTGTTTTATGAAATTTAGGAACTAAAGTAATATAAGGAAAAAGATAATTGTTAGATGATATACCTAGTAGTTTATATTTTGCTATTATTTTCTTAATAATAATACTAGTAGTTTCTTTTAATGGCTGAAAAAGATCACTATTTTCTAGCTGTTTTTTTAAACATATGGCAAAATATTTTTTACAAATTATTGCATAGTTGTTGGCTGCTTTATCTACATAAGTGACTATAAAGTCATCTTGTAATTTTGTAATAGCAGCTTTAAAGTGTTTATAGGAATTATTAATGTTATTACTATTATTGGGTAGTTTAGCATGTACTAGTTTTAGTAAATTAATTTTCCATGGGTTGAAGGCTTCTGTAGGTATAGAGTAATTAATTGTTATTTTGTAAATAAATTTATCTAATTCAGCATTTAAGAAACTTATTATTTTCTTATTATTATTAGTACTAGGTAATCTAAACTTAGTTCCCAAATTCATCAACTCTCACAGTGCTACATCTTCCACAATATCCAAATTGCCTGTTATTACATGACCATGTGTCGTATCTAAATAACTATTGTAAAAGGGCAGATGACAAACACATTTTAAATTTATTGACTGAGAAAAATTTTTGGAAACCTGATTATAGTTAAATATACGCCTACCCACAGGCAGAGTATATTTAGAGCTACGTTTTATTTTTATGTCTTTTATAGGAAACATATCATGAAGTTTATCAAATAAACTATTGAAGTTTATATTATTTAGTTTATGGTTAGTAAAATTTAGTACACAGTAAGTGTTATTAGCTGTATTTTGTTTTTCATATAAGTTTATTTTAAAATGTTTTGCCCATGTTAATATTAAATCATATACCAGATGCTGATAATGATAATTCTTTATTTTGGTACTTAAAAATAGTTGATATAGCTTAATGATATGTTTTTTAACGATAAAAAAAATCCAAGCTTTTAATTTTTTATATTGATAATCAATAATAAACCTTTCTTGAAAACTTATTAAGGCATTTTTATATAAGTTACAATCAAAAGTCTTACTTTTATTATAACTTTTACCTCTTTTAGTTCTTTTTGAGGACTGAGTATCTTCGATTAGATGAGGGTAAATAGGATGAGCTGACACATCAGTAAAATTAAATTTAACTATATTTTTCTGTTTATAAATTTGATTAAGGCCATATGGAAAGAGAGTTTTATGCTTTTGCATATAAATATTTTCATAATATAACCTTTCAGAGGGTGATTTAATTATATATATATATTTATTTATTTATTTATTCTTAATCTATATATTTATAAAAATGAGTTGAGTGTTATCAATTTTTACGCACAAGAACTTAAGTCTAAATGCCCTTTTCCCTTATGACTATTTTATAAATTTCAAAAGAAACCTTTAAAAAATTTCCATTTAAGGACTCTGTCGGACTGAAATTTATCATTCTCTCCTCTTTATTGTGTGGTACATGCCTTAATTGGTTTTTATTTTTCTAATATATCAGTATGATTTTTAATTAATTGGATGATTCATTTCAGTATTCTTTTAAATATATCATACAGAATGAATAACTAAGTTTTTAAAACTATTTTTAAAATATCTCTCATTTTCCTATACATTGTAATTTTTTGCTATAGTATTAAAAAAAGGGGCAAATTGAAAACTGCTTTATGGTTATTTCTTGGAAGACAAAGTGGCGTAATTTTGATTATATATTTATTTGTTGAGTTGTATTTCAGTATATTTTGTAATTAAACATTTTAAAAAGCCTGAAAAGATTTAAAATTATGCTTTTATGTATTAAACTGTTTAAAACAAATATTTTTTCCCGTAAAATAATAATAAAAATTAGTAGTAAATAAAAACTTAAAACTTTCAACGTCATAAATAGTCTTAATTTTATTTTGTCTCCATTTCCTTGTTGTCTTGTATTTTTAATACTTTTAAAGTATTATTACATAATATAAATTTGTTTACATTTATTTAGTGTCAGTGAATGCTACTTTGCTGTGAAAGGAGCTGCCCTTGTTCTGCCTCATGATGAATGTCTTCATGTTCACAGAAAAACAATTGCAAATGGAGGTAGGTGTTGTATATTTAAAATTAGCATTCAAAAGATACACTTAAAAGCTTTTTAATTCGACAATTTCAAATTTTCAGAACTGAAAATCTTTGTAAGATCCCAAGTACGCACTTGCCCCGCAAAAACGGGGTAGGTGCGTATCCGGCCTTTACTTATTGCCTGATTATCTCCGCAGCGACTTTGGGATAAATACAAATAACCTGTTTCTTGACGATTCTTTTGCTCTTTGAAATTCTTGAATTGAACGAAAATTAGCTGAGTTACGCGTTTTCTCCCCGTTTCGAGTCCAGAAAAGTGAAGCTGAGGGTAAAAACAGAAATTACATAACAGTAAAGAGACTTCCTAAGAGAACGCCTAAAAATTAAGAAGAAACGACTGATAATACAAGTTATTAATTTACCTCAAAAGTTTTGAAACAGCTTCAACTAAAGTGGATAACCATTGATAACGATTCAAACACACATCTCACTACACGTGAAATAAACGTGTATTTTGTACCCATCCCCGGATCTTATACTTAGCGCTAATAGTGCTTACTTAGTAAAAGAGCGTGTCTTTTACTGTATACAGTGGAACCTCGATCGATCGTCCCCTGAATAATCGTTTTCCCGTATGTGTCGTTTACTCCATCCAGTCCCGATGATAATATTTGTTATGTTCCCGCATTTATCTTTCATTGCAATAGATCCCTTGAAAAATGATAGATAGAGATTCTACTGTATTTCCACAAATGGCACCACTACATGTTAAAGAAACTAGATATTATGTGGGCGTTACGCGCTTGCCGCAAATGTGTTTATTTTGTTTCATTTTTTATTATTTTAAGCCCGTTAATCTTTTCTTACTATTGGCTTTGCCATTGTATCAAGTTCGTGGAATAAATAATCGATTACTAACATTACTGGATTCAACTAGTAAAGTAAATGTTTAAAAGAACCACATTGCCTGCTTATAAGAGACGTGCGTGTTTATTTATTATATTTAAGGGGGTTTTATGAATGGCGTTAGTGAAAATTTTTTAAATTAAGGTTTTTTTTAACATGCTTTTTTTCAGTTATATTTAATTATAAAATGACAGTTTGAATTGAGAAGTCCGATTCTTGTATTTTTAAAAACTTTTTTTTTTTTACTTCTTCCCGGAAACCCAATTTTTAGGATTGATGTTATAATCTAAGTTTTGAGGCTATTCCGGTAGAGCAATGTAAAGTATTTATAATCTGTTTATTTTTGTATTTGAGTGTGTACATGTGAGTTGTCCGTGAGATGTGTCCACTTTCCATGAGGGGAATAAAAAAAGGCGCGCATGGCTTCAGTACACTGACGATATGATTCTTTTAAAGGATGACATATCTTCAATCCAAGATCGATTGGAGAGAACAAGCATTAAGGTATTGCGGGGACGTGCATTGCTATTTCTTTGCATGCTTTGTTCATTAGATGGGTAAGAGGACATCGTTGGGAGAAGCAGTTTTTTTCAGTGAACAGTCAAAATTCCGATGTCCTACTAAATTGTCCTTGTGTAGCCGAAAGTAAAACAGAGTAAAGAACACTACGAAATCAGGATTCAAACATCCGCAAGATGTCTGTCTCTGAATAAGATTTAGAATACATTTCATCCTTATAAGTGCTTATTTCAAACTGTCAACAAAAAGGAGCCAAATTTTCGAAGATCGACCGGTCGATCTTCGACATGATTTTAGTCGATCGCGAGCTATAATTTCATAAATATATGGACTATGTTAGTGACGATAAGCTGCTCATTTTCCAAAAAAAATGATTACTAGTCGATCGCCGAATAAAAAATCATAGAAAAGTCGATCGCCAACTGAAAAAGATTGGTCAGCCCTGGGGTTTTTTTGGCAGTAGAATTGTAGCTACATATGGCTTTAGTTTGTATGTTTCGTAGTATGAATCCTTTACATCTATTTAAAGAATTTTTTAATTGATTTATTTATAAATTTTTTTAAAATTCAATTTTCTTTTTTAATTTAAAATATTTGTTAATAGGTAAATATATTTTTAAATAAATTATCATCTAATTTTTTTTAATGTTAAATGTTCATCAGTAGATTGGTATGCTCTGAACTTGTGAGCTGAATTAATTCAGTCGATACTCGTAATTTAACAGTCCAAGCAAAAGTGTTAAGAAAAGTCGATCTCTTCATTAAATACAAAGGGATAAGGGTCATATTTTTAAAAAGTTGGGAAAAAGTTACAAAACACATCACTGGAAATTTTTAAAAAACAGTTTCATATTAAAAACAATAAAATTCTGGTATTCAGGATGACAATGTTTGATTTTTTAAAATTTTAGTTTTGAAAATCTTTATTGTCTTCTCATCATTAAAACTCTCCTCAGGGTAGAAAACTAGTAGCCAGCTGTTATTTTTCTCTTTGTGAGCACATAAAGTGGTGAAGCTAAGTGCAAGGAATTCTGGTAGATTAGAATGTATAAAAGTAATTAAAATTTTTTTTATGAATTTATGCAGTTGATAATTTTCAGAAAAATTCTTGTAAGGACTTAATTTTAATACATAAATATTATAAAATGTCTGAGTTTTGGAATTAAAACATATTTTCAATAAATTTTGAGGCCCTTAAAAATGCTCCCACAAGTCCTTAAAAAGTCCTTAACAACTCCTTGTTTTTAATTTCTGAAAATGAGTATGAACCCTATGTAGAACTAATTTAGAAGTGCTAAAGATTTAAGTCTTTCATTCAAATAGAATTAATTCTGTTTATTGACTAATCTTTAAATAAAGCGTAGAAAAATAAGCAAGGGAAGGCCAAAGTAATAATAAATTTGTTAGTTACAAAGGAGGTGGAAGGATATGATTACCCAGCTGAATCAGTAATATTACATACCATCATATAAATGTAATATGTCTGTGCTCAGATGGAATAGAATAAAAGACCAAGAATAAATGATCAAAAAGAATTAAAGGAAAAAGTTACATTTTCTTAGCAATCTAGTTTAGAAATAGAATAGAATATAATTTTTTTTATCATTATTATAGGTTATATCTATTCTTTCTTGAATGTTGTTGTAAAAATGTAGATCTTACTTGTTTTTTTCTGATACTTTAGTGTTTTAAGAGTCTTTTTTTGTTTGGAGGGGGAGGGGGGGGGTGTTGATCTATGATAGATCAATTACCATTACTGCAAGGTATACTGCAATACCGTCTCCCGAACTCTTATGCAACATGTTTTCTGCTCTTTAGGTCACAGGAAAACCAAATTTATTCATAGATTTTAATGCAACTTTAAAATTGTTTTGAGAAAAGATTTTAATCAGATCTAAGTGCAAGAAGGTGTAAAACAGGAAAATCCCTTAATTATTTATATTTTGAATACATAGTACTTCTTTGATATTTAAGAAATAAAGTAGAGAAGAAAGCTGAAAGTTTCAACTTAACTGCATTTGTAATTTAATCTACTGAAATTTTTTTTTCATTAATCGGAAATTTAATCTACTAAAAATTTTTTTTTCATTAATCGGAAATTTTTCATTTATATTAAAAATTTTGATGAAAAATTGTTCTGAAATTTTCTTCTAATGACATAATTCTAATTCTTTAGCCTGTGATATTCAACAACATTTGCAGTCAATGCTCTACTTACTTCATGATGATGACATCTTAAAAATGGTATGCAGAATTTTTTAAAATTTTGTTTATTTTTGAAATTGTAATAATATTATGGTTGAGAAACCAAATATTTTTCGAATGTGAAAAATTGTTTTAAATTGAAACATTTGTTACAATAAGCTACATAAAGATTAAATAAATGTTTTTTAATTACACTATCAATCTATCTATCTATCTATCTATATACACACACATATGTGTGTGTGTATATATATAATATGTGTGTGTCTGCTGGTGATTACGAAAGTAGCCTAAGTTAAGAATCTAAAAATAATAATTTTATCAGTTATTTCATATTACATTCTTTTATATTATTATAATCTGAAGCAATCGTTGCAAAATTGTAAAAATTGAACCTTTAGACCCTTAGGTTAGTTGTTGCATCATAAAACAGAATTCAGTTCATGTTCAAACTCAAACTTTCAAATATCTCGAAATGAAAAATATGACTTAAACCACTTTCATAATCACAAGCACATATGGTATATTAGATTTTAAATTCTATCTTTTTAAACAATGCATTATTTTAAGATGCATTATTGAATGTTTAAAAAAAATAACTTCTAATAATTAAATCTACCTAGACTTTTTGTTCATCATTTATAGTATGCATAATAATTAAAATTTTTTTTTTAATGTAGCTCATGTGTATTGTCTTGAATTTCAATATATAATATTAGATCAATATAAAATGTAAAAGATATTCTAAAAATTAAATTTCCATTTAATTTATGGTCACCTATTTATTCTTTAGGCTGTCAAGTTGGAAAGCATTCATAGCAGTCGCATGCGGTACCTTGTAGTAGTATCTCATACTGGCAAATTTCAAACTGAAGAGAGCTGTTTGCTTGGCATTGATTGTAACAAAGATACTACTATTGGACTAGTTCTTCCTGTATGGGCTGATACTCGTATTACTCTCGATGGTGATGGGTAAGTACTGTGAATTTATGCTTTTATATATTCAGAGCTGTTAAGAAAATATTATATCATATAGAATCCTGTTTAATTTTGAAATTTATTTAAAAGCTAAAGGGTCATGTGATCACATTAAGGATATAGTCCATTCTGAAAGGTTTAAATAGATCACTATCCATTTTTTTTGTGTGTTGAAATAAATAATTTACCAGTAAAAAGCCATATTTTCTGATCATTATTTTAAACAATCAAATATTTTCAAATGCTTAGTGATTAACCTCACTTTTACTATTCAATTCCTCAATAATGGTTATGAAAAGGGTTTTTAAAATATGGTTTGTTTTTAAAATATCATTGAGGTGAAGCTTAAAAAGATGAAAATAAAAGTATGTGGGCTATTGTGCTCAAGGACTGTTTATAGTATATAGTCACACATTATAAACAAAATATTTTTTTTTAAAAGTTGCAATTTGCAAACACTATTTTGAACTTCTTAGTAGGCTGCTTTCATAATCTGTATAACCCTAATAAAGTATATAGGAATTAGTCCAATGTGTCATGAAATTTGTATTTGTTAAACAGAGATTTCTGGTTCCAGAAGTGGATCACTCACATTTGGTTATTTATTAATATGTGCTTATATAAGCATAATATTAAGAATTTCATATAGTGTGTTCTTAAAATTTTAATGTTACAGTATTTTGTAATTCTTTGTTTGGTAATGAATTCATTATTGATGTATGACATTCTTGAGTTGTCTATTCTTATATCCTCACTTGTCAATAGTTATGCTATTTTTATAGATCAAATTTTAATATGATAGTTTATTCTAAAACTGTTATCTCAGTAGAGAACTGTCATTTCTCCACTTTTTGTAAAGGTCAGACGCCTTTACTAAATAGAACATTATGAAATGTAGAATGTGATAAATACCTCTAAGCTAATTCTAACAGAAATAAAATTCTATGGATTTTTGCTCATCTGTGGGTACTTCAGAAAATAAGTTAAATCTTAACAAGCATTTTACATTATATTTATTTATGATTAGAACTTATTATTTAAAATAAATTTAGGTATGCAAAGAAACTTTTTTTCTGTAAATTCAAATAAAAGTCCTTTAAAAGAAAAGTAATAGAGTGAAAAAAAATGTGGAAAACAGTTTAAAAAGGTTAACCACCAAAATTTCCAAGAATAAAGAGAGAATGTCTGTTTAAGATGTTTGATAGAACTACGCAAGTGAAAATAAGTGCAGTTTTAAGTTTATTCTGTGTAAGTGTTTCATTTGTTCTTAAGAATCATCTGTTCTAAATTGTTTGATAGTAAAGCAGTTCAGTGTTTATTTTACTTAATTGATCTTTTAGTATTAAGATTTTGTAACTTGTATTCTAGTTTTTAGATTGAAAAAGATTAAAGTGAATTACTTTCAATAATTTAAATATCATTGCTATCATGAAAAGAGGAAAAATATATATATAGGATTTAATTTGCTTGGAAAATAGTCTAACATATGGTTAATTTTTTTTAGAGGGTTTAGTGTTACATCCAATGGAAGGCATCATATTTTCAAACCAGTATCTGTGCAGGCAATGTGGTAAGTTAACTTTAGGCTACAGTTTATTGGGTTATTTCACAGATTTATAATATGTTACATCCTCTCATATTAGATAAGTAAAAAACTAAACATGATGATTCTTGTAATAGGATAAGTCTAATTAATGAAACAGCTTGTGTAATATTTTTACACTTCATATTTGTTATTTTGTAGGTAAGTTCTTCAGGTATGGATGTTGTACAATCTGTACATTTCTCATTTTCATTAGATGGTTTTGTTTTGTTGTTAAAAATATTATGCACTGCATACTTCATATGATGCCCGGTGGCATAGGGGTTAAAAGCTTCAAGCTGCCATACCACAGGTCCAGGGTTCGACCCTGCGACTGGGCAAGGAAGAGTGAGCCACCTGACCGAGATGTTGTGGCATCACGATAGGTGGTTAAAGCTAATTTTTGAGGCTTTATTAAAATTACTATTACTGAATTCATGACTAAGAAAGACAGAGTCCTAATTATAATGAAAAGGCCAATTTTAAAACAAAAACTAACAGGGAAATTTATTTACAAAAAAATTAAACATTAAACAATTACAACATATTCGATTAATTTAAGTGCAGATTCACAATGCATACTCCGGGACATAGCTAGTTCCAAACAGGAACTTAAAAATCACGTCTGCTTGGGTCGCATCATATCAAGCATCTCCCTCAAATTCTCCAACTCTCTGACTATATCTCGTGGTGTTTTCTTTGTCGGCGACTCTCCCAATTCCACGTAAATGCGTCTATTTTTCAGAGAGGGGGACGGCAGCCTTGTTGGTGACAGATCTTCGTAGTGATGCATAGTTAAGCCATCTTTATGGCCTGCCGGTGTCAACTCGCATGAAGCTATTGCTAAGAAAGACAACTTTATGACTATGGTGGGAGATGCTTGCTTGAGAACCTGATATGCATGGGCTTAACTTTCAGACTAAAAATTCTGGTGGCATTTGCTGGTATCGTTTTTTAATCCCCCACAGAATTTTAGAAAGCAAGGGTACTCATGGCTTGTGTTTTTTAAAACTTGTAGCTGTGGAAGGCTCTTTGCAGATCGTGGGAACTGCACAAAACATGTGATGTTGCAATGTATGTTATATGGCACCCCAAGCCCACGGTCAAGAAAGTGGAGATGGGCACCACCAGCCTTGGTCCACATTCAGACTGTTGTGCCATGAGTTTAGTTTTTTTAGCATACTACATATGGGAAAAATAAAAGTATGCAATTATCACTGTACCTTAATTTTTCGCATGTAATTTTAACTTTTAAAAATCATGTGTGTCTGAAAAATTTCTAATTTCTTTTTCATAAGTACTTAGCATTATTTTTAAAATTTATATGCTGATGATTCAGTATTGAAATCCATAAAGGTGCGTACCTAGCTAAAAAGATACAAAATTAAAGGAATGGACTTAAGAGTCTGGAGACATTCAGAAAGTATCCAATCTCTTTCAGATATTTTGTTTTCTGAAATACCCATTTTCTGTAATAAAAATGAAATATATTTAAAGATTTAATGTTCTCTTATCTAATAAGATTGAAAAAATTGAGTGTATTCTGCCTAGAATTGGAGAGTTTTTCATAATTAATGTTTTAGGAGAGGGGAAATTCTTCTTCTTTTTTTTTTTTTTTAAAGAAAGAAATGTATACCCATACTTTGACTGAACGTCTTATTAGCAAAACCAAGACAAAGATTTATGCCTATGCCTTTTATTATTGAAATGGCAACACATCAGAGTTATGTAACTTTTTTCAGTATTATGCTATTTCTCATAGAATCGTAGGTTTATAATGACAGAGAAAAATTACGTTTTGATTTTCAGATACGATAGAAATATTGACTTATAATAATGCAATCAATATATATATATATATATATATATATATATATATATATACACATTAATAATTCAATATATATGTAAGAATCAGATCTATTAGTTATTATTTTTAATGAATTGTCCCTCACTTTGCATACGACCACCCCAGTGGCTCATAATCACAAGTTTGCAGGGTAGCTAAGTTATCACCCAAAGAGGGGGAGTGCGAGTGAATAGTATGCAGAACTGAGTTGCAACCCTAAGGAGATGAAGAATTTTTGAATATACCTCAGTAATTTTTTTAGGTTGCAGGGGCATGAAGTGAGATGGCGTTTCCGAAATGGGTTTTGCATTAAATAAACTTTTTTAATTGATTATGAGTTATATGTAATATATTAAATATTATGTCCTCCATTCTAGCATTTAAATTCCCTTTCCTAAATCCAATCCCCAGTAATATTAATTTATCGCTTAAAATCCCTTAGCCACAGAACTTCCCATGAATCACATGCCTTTTTATTTCTACATGTGCACATGTTAGAAGTCAAGAGTGGGTTCACATTGCGAGCCCCAATATCTGTTGACTCTACAACTAATAGTCACATGTCTACCTCGCCTTCGCATTTAAGGTTGAAAGCTGATATTTCTTCTGAGCCATTTTTCTAGAATAAATGAATGTACTTTTGTAGCTCTAATAAATGATTTGGCCCGACTGCTTCCAAATTTAGTTTTATTCCTTTCAGGCTGAGTCTAGCTCCAGCCATGTAAATATGAGCTAGTTTTCCTTTTTAGGTTATAGTTTAAGGATGTGATGTAATGGGTATATTATATTTTATATATATACAGAGGCTGTTCACACATTTTTTAGACAATTTTGGTAAGCGGTAATAAAAAATCGTTTGCTGCAAAAGAAATAATTGCAATTGTACTATGATTTTAAAAGTCAAAATTATCGTCTGCGGCTTGAAAGTTTTGTTTTTATTCAAAATGGCGTTTTTAACAAAGCAGTGGTTCGAAGGCTACATTTATGCTCTTTCCGAAGAGAAATATGCATACTCCGTTATCCAAAAACGATGTGAGAGTCATGGTTTTGTGATATCTAAAGCGTTGATAGGTAATATCGTCAACAAGAAAGGAAAAAAAATGTCAAATTGGAGCCTCAAGTGGGACAAAAATTCCAAACAAGTATCCAAGGAAAAAATGGACATTTTTGACTATTGCAAAGGTACGTTGTTTAATGTTAAAAGAAAATCCCCCTAGTCAAAGGACAGTTGCAAAATCATTAAAATGCTTTGTGTCCACTGTAAACAAAATGTTAAACGTTGATTTAAATCTTAAGAAAGGGAAAAAATGCAATGTGCATCGTCTTCTTCCAAATCATATCGCTGAACGCAGGACACGCTGAAGAATTCTATATGAGAAACACTTATCCAAAGAAAAAAGGAAAACAATTGTCACAATAGATGAATCATGGGTGTATTTAAATGATTGCAACAAAAAAAGAGCCATTTATTATCATAAAAGGGGAGAAAAAAATTTAAGCATATGGTTCAAAGAATCGAAGAAAGTTTTTCTAAGGGATTCATGATTGTTGCTGGTTTTTCTTATAATGGCAAGTTAAAAATAAAGAGAGTGGAAAAAAATGTCAAGATTAACTCCAAATACTATCAGGAACATATTTTATCGCCAATTTTTTTGAATGAAATACCATCGCTTTACCCACAGTGCCATCAATCTGTGAGACTCCATCAGGACAAAGCTAGCAGTCACACATCAAAATCCACTGTAAATTTCCTAAAAGAAATGGAACAAAAAACTGGTATCAAGGCCATACCCTTCACTGATATCCCTACTAAATCTCCCGACGTATCACCTATGGATTTTTGTGCTTTCGGACTTTTAAAATCTGCATTCTCCAAACGTCGTCCCAAAACCCTTACAGGACTCTGGAAAGCTGTTCAGGAGGAATGGGATAGAATACCACTTCTGACACTTCAAAAGGCATTATTATCCTGGAAGTTGCGGTGTCGAAAGATAGTTCAGAATAAGGGATGTCAAATAGAACATTTAAAACACAAGAATTTTATGTAATTTAGTTTTGTGAATACAATATACATTGTCTAAAAAATGTGTGAACAGCCTCTGTATATATATATATATATATATATATATATATATATATATATATATATATATTCGTATAGTTCACCAACCAGTATGAGAGCAATATGGTATTTTGCCTAGAGAGATTACATCTACTTTTAGTAGAGAAAGGTACACTGTTGATAATTTTGATTCTGCTGTTTGTATGATCTTTTATCATACATCATAAAATTTCTGTCTCTCACTCTTTTTTTTTCTTTTCTCTTTATTTTTCTTTCACATGGATAGAAAAAGTGGAATCATCCATTTTTTCTATTTATATCTTGAATTGGAACAGTGGACCTCTGCAGTGCTCGGAACTTATTACTATCATACAGAATTTGAAATTATTTGGAAGAGTTTCTGTGTATTATTTTCATATGAGTTTCACTATTTTTCAATCTAGGATGGAAAAAAAATTAATTTTTTTAGGAGGTAAATTCACTCTAGAGAATTTTAATTTACCCCTGTTTCATCTGCAAATAATAATAATAATAAAATGTGTTTTACTTTATATATATATATATTTATACTGTGAAACTTCCCTATGCCAACCAGTCATGCTTAAAAAAAAAAAAAGTGGACATATTGAGGGAGGGGTGTTGAATAGAAGTGACTGGCTAGAGAATTTTCACTGTGTGTGTGTGTATATACAGTGGACGCTCGTTAATTCGAACTCAAAGGTTCTCGGAAAAAAGTTCGAATTATCCGATGTTAAGAGAAAATATATAACTTTAAAAGTGTATCACTGAAGAAGAAAAATCTCCTAGTATGTATAACCCCAGAAAATATATTATACTATGTTATCTAAAATTAACATACATATTAAAAAGCAATACAGAGTTGCCTTAATCATAAAATGAAGCAGAAGATATGAAGTAGAAAGTAAACTTTAATTAAAAATACGAATGGCACTTTGGGGAAAAACTGTAAAGTGGATGTTTGGTTTTGTTTATCATGCCTACATTGTTCAGCCGACTTCTCGATGTGAAGTAAACATTTCAATTTATTTTCAGAGGAAGGTTCCATCTGAATAAATGTTTTCAGAGTTTTAGAGTCCATTATGGCCGCATTAAAAATATCTTTCGGCAGGTAAGTAGAGAAAAGCCCTGGCAGTTTCCTACCGAAATTAGTGCATACGTCTTCGTTTACATCAGAGCTTTGGACACATTCAGTTTGATAAGAAATATTGTGCCTTAAAATCGAGAAAGCCATCCATCACTGCATTTAAAATCTTCAATACCCTTTCGACTTGCCAATTCATCAGCCTTCGTCAGCACTAGGGGTCCATTTATCGGAAAATTTCGAGATCTAACATCCTGGAACCATAGCAGTAGAGCTTTTTCTAGATATTCTTGGGATGCATTTCTCTTGCGTTTCCTTCCTCTAGCAAATTTTGATTTTTCCCATGAATCTAAAATTGACTCCTTGTTTTTCAAATAAGTTGACAAGATATTTTTTTTTTAATTCCATAGTCAGCTGCTAACTTTGTTTTACATTTGCCATTCTCTACTCTCTTTAAAATTTCTACCTTTGTCTCCAAAATTAGGGTTTTGTACTTTCCACGCGTAGACATCCGGAATTTTTACACTTTCACATCACACACTGAGGAAGAAAAACTTGATGACATTAACTTGTCTGCACTGCAGGCATAACTGACGCAGCTCCCTAGAATCTGTAGTAAAAACTGGTTTTTCTGAAATTCTAAGAAAATCGATACAAATAACGGGAAATCGCTTTGTCCGTTAAGCACTGATAAGGACAATAGCCACTAACGTTTAGCGGAAATGCAATAGTCTAGGAATGCGGGCATGTGCCTCTTTACATAGCAAAAAAAAAAATACAGGTGATTTTGACACACAAAATAATAAATACAGCGTGTATTTTCTCCGTTAATTGAGGAAAAATAAAAAAAATTTTGTCAAATTATTAGTTCGAAATAACCGAATTGATAAAAATTTAGTTCGAATTAATGAGATATTTTTAACATTAACTCCAATACAAGTTTTTTGGGGCCTTTGGATTAGTTCGAATTAACTGAAAGTTCGAATTGACCAAGTTTGAATTAACGAGCGTCTACTGTATATATCTTCTGGTTGTTTAAAATATAGTTTATGCTCTATAGATGTTACCTAAATTTTTCCAGAAGACAAATTGAAGCCAGATAGAGGGAAGGAAATTGCCTTATTCATATACTATTGTTAATATTGTGTGATTTTGTGTAATACGTCAGTTACAGACGTAAGAGGCAGGTTTTGCTGGGTAACTTTTTCTTGTTTCTATGTTACTTGTTTCTATGTTACTATGTTTGTTTTACGGTGTTTGTTCTCACTGCTGGAGAAATTATCCCCCTTTTATCAAAATTTATGAAAATCAAGATAAATAAAATTGTAGTGATATAAACACAAGCTATATTTGTTGACCCATGTGTAATTTTAAAAAAAAATGTTAAATTCACTTTTTCTTTGTATGTGATTTTATTACATATACATTACATATGACATAATCAGTTTCTGTCATATGTAAGAAGAGGTGGGGGGAGGGTTATTAAATGATAAATTAATGGCAACAAGGGCAAGCCAATTTTTTTTTACCTTCTGGTGGGTGGTAGTAGCTGAACTGAACTCCTTCTCCTTGGTTGTTTAACACTGTTACTATCAAATTGGTTTGAAATAAATTGCATCCATAAGAACCGATATTTACATTTTTTCCCCCGAGGCATCTCCCGAGAATTTCCTTTTCGTAGCAGAGATCAATGAGTGAAATCATTCATTTACATGAAATACATATTTTAAAAAGTATATTTTTATATAACGTAATTGATGCATATTGCAACGTAATCTTTTATTACTTCTGAAGTTATAACTATGATTAATTTTTAAAAATCTTTAGATAAATGCGCCAAATATGCCTATTTATATTATTACATTAATTGAATTTTGCTGAATTCGCCCGTACACTTCGTTTCATTCTGCGTGGTTGTGAGCTCACATTTCCCATTAAGCACTTAAAACAATCAATAGTTGATATTTTTTCTGTAAACCGTATGATGTAGCTTGTGAAAATTATTTCAGTAGTATTACTGAATTATATGAATTATACTTGTTCTGTGTAGACCCTCCTCCCTCACACACACTCACACACATCCCGCGTCAAGTTTTTTTTAAAATTTTTATTTTCCCGATCGAGAAAGTTGTGTGCACTGTACATATTTCCTTATTTGTTAATTTCGATATCCGCGAGATGGCGCTGTCAATCCGTTTGTTTTTTACGTACTTGCTCACACGCATTCTTTTCTTTTCGGTATTTCAGAAGTTTCCTTTTTTGAGTGTTTTAGCAGATGTTGGGCAGTTGATGATGTTATTTTATTTCACACCGTAGTAGACTTGTCCGGATGCTTTTCTTAGGTTCTTGGGCACTGTTCATTTTAAATATTTTTCTGTCTCGTTACCTACATTCACTGAATATGCTTTACAATATTTTGCCGATTTGTCACGGGTGAGTTTTTTTGACTTCATAAATATATAATCCCATCATTAATAAAAAAAAAATTACTGTTAGTAATTTCAATATTTTTGTCTTTGTTATAAACAGTGACTAGTTTCAACTTTTTTTTTTCTGAGTGTTTAGATTTTTCAAATGGTAAAAATTGTTATTCTTTTATTGTGAATTATTTCAAGGGACAGTTCATCCGTTTCATCTGAATGCTTGAAAAAATTTTTGCTTGGAGTATTTATTTATTCAAATTTTTGCATGTGATTATTAAGGATATTGTTTATGCTTTATTTTATCTCGCTTGAATTCTTTATGTGACAAATAATTTAGCATCCATAAAGTGTTGGGATACTGACTGTGTTTTTTGCTGACCGTTCTGTTGAATTTTTAACATCAATATTTTGTGTTTTGACTAAGTTGATGTGTAATAGAATTTATATATCTATCATCTTTGTTGCTTTAATGACATTTTTGGCTCTGTCACAGTAAAAACTTAATGGCAAAAGAACGGTCGCACACATACAACACTGAGTGATAAATCCGAACTGGAAAGAAGATATATTAAAATAATTAGTTAGCATTTTTTTAACTCGTTTTTCTTACAGGCAATGAGATCAAGAAATGCGTATGAATCCGTTACCAATAATATATCTTTTAATCCGAGCTAATTCTCAGGTTAAGAGCTCTTTTTCTAGGTAAAATCCTTCGTGGTATGTGCGATTATTGAACGAATTCTATTTTTTTAAAAGTTTGGTGTAAGTTTTAGTCTGATGGTAAACAGAATTTGAAAGATATAATTTAGAATTTTGTCTTGGCTACAGAACGATTCCTATACTGCGTAATAATACAAGGGAGTGTTTTTTTTAAATTCAAATTTTTTAAAAATTATTTATTTATAATATGGAGGCACTTTGCGACGTTCGCACAGATCCGCAGAAATTGTTGAATACTTTTTATCCGGGAGCATCATACTGGTGAGTCAACATTACTTCCTTAATACCACCTCAATTTTGATCGAGCATCCCCAGGGCGACATTTGGAAAGTTCGCACCTTCCCCCACCCACTGACCTCGTGGAAGGACTTTCCGGTCTACGGATTTAATGTGCCTATCAGCGGTGTAGCTAGGGGGGGGGGAGTAAGGGGGTCTATCATGCCCCGGACGCCAGTTATGCTCGCTACGTCACTGGTGCTTATATTCGGTCTAGTCAGGAAGGTATTTAATGGCGTTCGTCGGGATTCGAACTGGGCTCTTTCCACTCCGAAGCCCATCGCGCTACCACTAAGCTACCTCGGGCCCTAGGCGAAGATATTAGGCCAGATTCATATTAGTATGTTTATGAAATTTTCGGTGAACTTGGCGCTATCGTTAAGGTGAAAAATTACCCTGAATTGTTACTCGAGGAACGCCGTATAAATCAATTGATCTCTACTTTTTATTCTATCTTCGTATAATATGTTTTAATGATTATTCTGTGGAACAATAGTAATTTTTATTCTTTAAGTGGGGAAGTGGGAGTTCGTGTTTATGCATTCTACGAACGCATTCTGGTAGATGTTCATTATGTAGTGGTGGATTATTGCAGATTCTCGTATATAGACTGACAGCAGAGAAACTAAATTTGATAAAATGCCACAGACCAAATTATCCAGAAGAAAGTATTCAAATGTGGATGACTAATGGCAGCAGTGGTGCACCTAGGGGGTGGGCCAAGGGACCCCCCCCCCCAAAAAAAAAAAAAAAAGAAAAAGAATTTACATTATGAATATTGAATTTACATTATAAATATCTTTATTCGTTCAACTCGGCCTCCTCCAAGATTAAAGCCTGGTTGCGCCACTGAGGAGCTGTGATAAAGATGTTTTGAGATATTACTCCATATATGATGACGTAGAATGTATCGTAACTTCCTAATGTCGTTATTTGGTGGAGTCCGGGTTTTAATTGGTTATTCTAAAATGTGACTTCTTTTGTCATCTCATGCAGTGTTTAAGAACTCATCAGTGAATGCTATACTACTCTATTTAAATTATAAGCGAGCGGGACATCACATGCGTAAGGTTTTATCGCAGTCTTTGAAATGGACGTTTGATTGCAGACTGTCTCTTTCAGTCATATTGCAGATGTATGTCATTGTACTACATGTGCGGGTACAAAGCACCGTGGAGTATTAGACAATATTGTTGTGATAGATCTAGATGTTAGTTCCTGGAACCCTCTTGTATTCAGTTGCTTCCTTAGGCCAATGTTGCTGTTGTAGTTAGTCTCTGCGATTGGTCGGACCCCCTGTTAGTAACGTGATCTTAGTGATTTTACTGCGACATCTATTCGACCTACTTGCCAGTCGATGCGTCTGAAAACCAGCCTATATATATATATATATATATATATATATATATATATATATATATATATATATATATATATATATATATTAATTAAAAAAACTTTGAAAATGGAAGATTATTAAATCGACTTTAGAAATATTTTCAAACGTATTACTTGTGTAATACTTTTGGAAATATTTCCAAAACCATATTCCTATTAATTTTAGGTAACTAGGTATCATTCCAGAGATATTTAAAAGGCATTTAATTAAAATATAAAATGTCGCACGTCTATAATGCTCAAGCAGTTATGTCAATTTTCATAATAATGGCAAGAGAAATAAATTTTGGGGAGAACTGAAAGAACAGCATAGCTGGTCTTGCTACTCTCTGAAGTCTGCTATTGTTCTATAGGGTTTTTATTTTATCTTGCATAACTATAGATTTTTTGAGTTACGTGATTGTACCCAAACTATGTTGTAATGATACCGCATCTCTGTGATACAAAATATAAACAAAAGTCGTTTCACGAAAAAAAAAAGAATATGTAGAACACTATTTATTTATTTATTGTTACGAACATAGTATTTTACTAAAGCAACGTGCTAAGAGACTTTTTAAAAAAAATAAAAGTTCAAAACTACGAATTGTATGTCTAGAATGTAACAGATTAGACTTGATGAAATCCTTTTGGTATAGAGCGTAAATGCCGAGTAATGTAAGGCAATAACCAGTTCGCATAATTTATGTTCGTATATATTTATATATTATATGTCTTCGAGATATCCAGTGGGATTGAGTAAAAACAGGAAACGGAGAAAAAAATAATGAAAATCAACCAAGCCAGTAATAAGAATTGCATTGGATACAGCTGAGTCGCTAAAGACACTGAACAATGTGTATAAATCTATGCTCATAGGCTTGTAAAAATATCGTGTTTTAGCAGGATATCTGCACTGGAAACTTTGACGTCAAATGATTCTAGGTACCAGCTTGGAGCTTCCATACTAATTTGATTTAAAAAATAAATAAAAACCACTAAAATAAAGTCGGCCCTCCACGTTTCAGGAGGTTTAAGGGCAACGGCCTCCTCGAAAGTAGAAAATCTGCGAATATCTTTAGACCCTCCGTAACTTTAACTCCTAATATTGTTTAATTTTGTTTACACGCACACGTAAAAGTAATACTCCATAGTGTACGGTTAAAGTGCACTGCATTCGTTGAAAATTGCGGTATCAACACTGTAGGCCAATGGTTCGCAAACTTTTTAGACCCTCGGCTCTCTTGATCTACAGATCATTTCCGGCGGCACCCTTATTATGAACCAACCATTGTACAATTCAGAAAAATTTTAATTATATTTCTAACTAGATTACTTTTCACTTAATAGTATTACTATAAATATGAGGTGGTAAATGTTAAAAAAGAAGATAAAAAAAAATTGCAGTTTGTGTAAGGGCTTTATTGTTATAAAAATGTGAATTATATTTAAATTTAACTATTGCTGTTTACATTGGCTTCATATTAGATATTCTCAGAAGACATGCGAATATAAGACCTTTTTATGTCACAGAAGAAACAAATTTCCATATGAAAAATCAGTCCCAATATCTAAAACCTAAACATCAGTTAAATTTTCTGTCCTAATGAGAGGGATGTGCCTGTTTATCTTTAATTAGTTCATGGTATCTTGGTGTTATTTTAGGTATAGCATCACGGATTTCTTTTTCAATATAAAGGTTAGCTCTATATTTAAATTTTATTACGGCAACAGCAGAAAAACCACACTCACAATGGTAAGAATTAACAAACGGAATCGTAGCTCGAAGTGCCTTCTTGCTTATCACTGGATACTCATATTTGACACTACACCAAATCTCAAACGTCTGACACTAGAACCTAGATTTCAAAGCTGCGTCCTTAGAAATGTCAATGAGCTGCTCTGCCTCCTCATTGGTAAAATTCGTGAAGACGTTGGTAAAACGTTTAAAAGGAAATCAAAGTCCATACAAAGCCGTATGCCGAGGCACGGTGCTCCTGAGCGCATCGGCGCACACTTTGAGAACCTCTGCCTTAGACTATGATTTTCATAAGTAAACTTTTAAACTTTGAATTTTCTGTGATTAATTAGATCAGTTAGATTTTTAACCGAAATTTATCAGTTGAGTATTTTACTCGAAAAAGTGGAGAATTTGTGGGATTTTCGAACTAGGATTTGTCTTTACAATTAGTAATAATTAATTTAGCGAAATTACTAAACCAGTGTTGATGCACTAACCCAATGTGGACAGGCTTTGATAGTGTTATTACTTGTTTAAAATCTTACTGACAAAAGACTAACTATTTGGAAACTTGTAAAAAGAAAATCAAGTATTTTAGTTGCTATAACTATTTAATAGTCATACTATTTTACTTCTCTTATTTAGAATTTAACTCTAGTGTTCTTCACAAATTGCATTTTGGAATTGCATGATCCTAATGGTTTTTTGGGAATCAGTATCGCGCGTATCTGATAAATTTAGAATTGTTTCATTAACTGCTCCTTTTTATTTCACTCATGTACTGCCTTCGAATTTCTGTTTAGATAAAGCAGTGTATGGTTACATCCTTTTTCCTTTATTTTTGTTGACAAGAAAGCGAAACCTTTCTGAGAAAAAACAAAATCTTGTTTAAATTGAAAGCGAAGTGGAAACGCTAAACCGTGACCGACTTTTTGTTAAGATAAACTATTTAGAGCAGAACCTGCCTGTATTGAAGAATCTGTGTTGTAAAAAAAGAGTGGTAAACTTAAATTTATTTCTTCTTTTCCTTTTGAACTTTCTTTTTTCATAAATTTGGGAGAGTTAGAGAGAGCCAGAAAAATCTGATATCCTTATAAGGCTCTATTCTCGATTAAATTTTAAAACAATAAGAAAAAAACCCAAACTTGCATATTTATTATTTCAAAATCTTATGCTGTAATATTTTTTCCTCCCTGCCATTAATACCTGTTCATTACCTCATCATATATAAAAATAGAAATTACGTAATCAGTATGTCTCTCTATCGTATATAATATATAGTGGACAGTTTTTAAAGTGGCCGTGCAAAGTGCCATGTAACTTTATTTTAACGAGAAATAATATGAATTCTTACATAAATGTGCACATCACTGAAGATTCCTTCAGTTAGTGGCGTAATATGCATATAAAAGCCATGAATTGGAATTGGACTGACTCAGCCAAGAAAATTTAAGGAAAATCTCCCTACAAACAGAAAGAGTCAACTCTATTGCTTAAGATGCCATCAAATCGTAAATAACTGCTTTCGCAGATCACAAAAAATCCTGTTCGAAAGTTTTGGGACTGGTGGCAACTTAAGAAAAGTGAGAAAGATTCGCCTTGTCATGGATTTCAATGATCATGCAGATGTTTCCACTCCGTCGACTCCCATGATAATTGGGGACGCAGTTTGAAAGGGTGTAAGAGACTCAAATCCTAGATCGTAGATGACAAACACATGGCGCGCGTGTCAGAGGTGGCCCGCAAAAGAATTTTGCTGGCCCTCGGGCGACCGATATTTGAAAAGTTGAATTTCGTGGACCTTGAAATACATTTGAAAGGTTTCAATCCAGTTCTGTATAGAAACAAAAGGTTTGGAAATGATCTGGAAACTAGTGAAATTGGGCGGTTATCGCTCGGTAACAAAAATGCTAGAAACAGTAAAATTCAAACCTAAAAATTTCATTTGTTGCTAAAAACTTTCCATGGCTGTGTCGAAAGTCTTTTTTTTAAAATTAGCATACGAATCTTTAACTTTGGAAATCAGCTTCATAAAACACAATTTGGGAAATGGATTAATGTTCGGTAATTGTTCTTCTCAGAGTGAATAAATTTGATCTTGATATAAAATATGACGACCGTTATGTATTAATCAAAATTACACTTAATGAATTATTGACATTCATTTTCTATTTATTTTATGCGACTTTTGTTAATTTTATATCTTGAGTCATTTTTTTCCCCTGTTGGTAACATAGTGCACATTTTTTTCTGTAATTAATAATAATTTTTTATCGAAAGTTTATTTCTAGTGTCTTTATGTTGTCAATAAATTAGCTGGCATGTTAGCACCTGAAGGAATGTTTTTTTTAATTTTTTCGGCACGTGCACACACACACAAAAAAAAAGGCTGCCTCTCCTGTCCTAGACTCTAGAGGGGAAGAGAGGGTAATATGCTACAGGCGCTTGAGCTTAAGGCCAGGGGCCCACTGGCAACTTTTAATTTGAGAGATTAAACAGTTTAGTCACTTGAAAGTTGCCGGATACCTTCGGCAAGCGCACACTGGCTACTAAACAGTTGCTTTGCACTCAGTCTAAAAATGGATTTCGTGGAAGCTGTAAGTGTTTGTGCCCTCGGTCTATGGCGAAAAAGTAAACAAAACCACAGAAGATTTTGGGTCCATCCAATAATAAGTACGAGATTATTTGATGGGCAATTTTATAAATTATTTGAAGATTTAAGAGTACACCCAAAAAAATTTTTCAACTACTTTCGGATAAGCGTTGAAATTTTCGACAACCTGTTGTTATTAGTGGGGCCCAGTATTTCTTATCAAAATACAAGATTACGTTTGGCTATACCACCGCAGGAAATATTAGCTGTGACTTTAAGGTAAGTAAAAAGAGTTGCTTAAAAATTTGCAAGATTATTGAAATAAAATACATATTACGTTTATTGAAATAAAATACATATTAAAAACATTTTTTTGTAAATTTTTTTTCTACTGTGCTTCTAGCAATAGTGGATTGTGATTACAAGTTCATTTATGTAGAAGTTGGAGCATACGGTTCATCAAGTGATTCTAATATTTTTAAACAGTCAGCATTTTCAAGGTCGCTTGAAAGAAACCAATTAAAAATTCCAGAACAAAGTTGTCTCCCTAATGATGACAATGGAACGGCAGTGCCGTTCACTCTAGTGGGGGGATGAGGCATTTGCTCTTTCACAGTTTGTATTACGACCATGTCCCAGCAGAAATCTGTCCGTAAAACAACGTATCTTTAATTACAGATTAACACGAGTCCGCAGACTGGTAGAATGTACATTTTGGAATTTTAGCAAACAAATGGAGAATATTCCTCAGGCCTCTCGATACCAGTATTGAATTCAGTGAATCTGTTATTAAAGCATGCTGCATTGTACTCAATTTTGTTAGAAAACACGAGGGAATACGTTTTGAAGACACTCTTTGACTGTTCATTGGAAAGAATCTCTACAGTTGGAGTAAGAAGCAACAATCAAGGTTTTGCGATAAGAGATTATTTTACATATTATTTCATTTCTCCTCATGGAAGTGTTCCTTGGCAGTATGACAAAATTTAATATAAAAGCTGTATATGATAAATGAAAAGAGTTAATATTAAAAAATTATCAACCTACTCTTTTCGTTCTTTTGTTTTTCCTCCAACTTATCCCAATTTTCAATGAATTGTTGACACAATTCCTCCCATAAAGTCTTCTTTAAATTTTTGTCAGAATATTCTTTTGATTTTATGTTGTATAAAGCTGGCCGTTTTTCAATTTCACCTATAAATAGTTCAGTGTCGAGCGACATGTTTACACCGAGTACTGAAGCAAATTGGTGATCTTCAACTGTGCCAACTCTTCGTGAATCGGACTAGTCAAACACGCCCTCTATGATTTGCCTTGATCATAGGCGTAGGGGGGAGGGGGGTGCACGTGCCCCCCCAACTTAACTTGAAATAAATTAAAACGTTAATAGAAGTTCAGGTAAAATCGGAAAATTGTAGAAAACTTTTAAAAAAGATTTTTTCCCGCTTTTTTCAAACTGTGAAACTAAAGACTCCGATTATGTCTTTAGCCTTAACATAGTTTTTAACAATGATATGATCCATAACAAAAATTCGACGATATATTTTTTTCTCCTTTTATTTATATTATATTTATTTTTCTCATTGTATAACTTTTGAATACTCCCCAAACATCAATTGTATTGTTATTCAATTTCAAAAATATCATATTTCATATTTTAAGGACCGTCTGGCAGTCCATGCGTGGAAGAGGACCCTAACTGAATTCAATTCGTGCCCCCCCCCCCCAAAAAAAAATAAAAATAAATAAATAAATAAATATATAAATAAATAAATAAAAAATAAAAAGTTAGAAGCATGCTACGCCTATGATCAGATCTATTGCAAGCAACTAAATAATCACCAGTGAGCGCGGTCCTATCTAAACCAACATGATCTATTTTCACCGGCAACAGTTTCATCACCCATAGAATCGAACGTGTTGGAATTTTTTAGTTGCCCCAACCGAAAAATCGTCAATGGGCGCTTTACCATAAGAATCAATGTGTGTCATTTTTGTGATTAATAAGTTGCTTTGAAATAATCGCCAGTGGGCCGCTAGCCTAAGGCTAGGGGCCCACTGGCCAAACGTAATCTTGTATTTTTGTAAGAAATACTGGGCCCCACTAATAACAACAGGTTGTCGAAAGTTTCAATGCTCATCCGAAAGTAGTTGAAAATTTTTTTTGGGTGTACTCTTAAATCTTCAAATAATTTATCAAATTGCCCATCAAATAATCTCGTACTTGTTATTGGATAGACCCAAAATCTTCTGTGGTTTTGTTTACGTTTTCGCCGTAGAGGGCACAAACACTTGCAGCTTTCACGAAATCCATTTTTAGACTGAGTGCAAAGCAACTATTTAGTAGCCAGTGTGCGCTTGCCGAAGGTATCCGGCAACTTTCAAGTGACTAAACTGTTTAATCGCTCAAATTAAAAGTTGTCAGTGGGCCCCTGGCCTAAGAGCTCGGTATCGGGTCTCGACTCCCTTGCGAGTTTTAGACCGGGATGCGATTGATTTGTATTGAACGATTCTTCCAAGAATCATTTTTCTCTACTACAATATAAAATTGTTGATTTCTAACTCAAACTAACTCAAACTAGCTTCATTTTATCTGCCTAATGAAGTAAATTACACGATGATTATCTATAAATGTAATCGAATATTCAAGATTATTTAGTCTATCTTGCTGATCTGAATAAAAGTCTCTTCACCTTTTTCGTATTACGTTTAAATCCGTTGTAATGTATTTTTAACTACCGTGAAATGCAAGCTTAAATAATATCTAATTCATTTTGTTCCTTCGAGGTTATATTTTCTCAAACGATTGTATATTATCAAACATCAAGGATAAGTATTTACGAATAAATGTAAGTATAGGATTTACTTTTAAGCGTTGTTATTTTAATCAGTGCTTTAGCGTATCTGTGTAATTTTCTAGATTTTTTTTTCTTTCCTTTTCTGCTGAGGTGTTTTCTTTTTCTCGTATTGTTTCGGCCATGGAGAGTATCTATTGCTCCCTTTTTAAGCTTTAAAAAATTGTGGGGATTTTGGTAAACACATACCTTTTATAAGAATGCGCCTTGCCTATTATTATCTTACCTTTACAACGGAATTCGGAATGCTGTGTAGAACTATTCAAACTACCCAAGATTTTTCTCGCTCTGTCCTGATGATGAATAGAGCGCGCGGTCGCGCAGCATCGATCTTGGAGTTGCATTCTTCCGAACGAGGTCATTGCACTTAACGCTTGCTAAAATATTATTTTAATTTCAGTAACGTGTGAGTAGAGGAATCGGGATTGTTTTGAACATAAGTTTATAGTTATTTCGGCCGCTTCTTTACTTCATAATACCGGGATGCTTACTTGGGCTAGTGTTGATGGAGTAGTCGTTTGCTACACTCGCCGGTGGGGGTTCCTCCCGGAAGGCCTCGAAGCTATATCTGGCCCCATCTGGGGTATTAAAGACTTTAAAAAGAGAGCTAATTTCAATTAACGATTTATGTGTGTATTCGTAAAATTGTGATTAAAAAACCTTTTTAACGTAGAACACTGGAAACGTTTAAAGCTAGGCAATTAATTACACCCTAACCGACTTTTAATCAATATATTTAACTTATAAAGCACAGTGTATTAATACAGTCGAACCCCGTTATAACGAACTTTAAGGGACCAAAGGTTTTGTTCGCTATATCCGAACCATTAAGTAAAATGTTAGAGTTCACAAAATGTATAACTCATTAGTTGCTATGCATATTCAATTATGATGTATTGAAAGAATGATTAAATCTATTAAAAATGATCATTAATGAATTAAATTGACTAAAATCGATTACATTAAACAGACACAATACTAATTAAATTAACTAAAAATGAAGACAAATGGAAATAAAATGATTTTATCTTTAATTGTTGCTCACTAAATTTGATACAGAAATATCGGTAATCTTCTGCTGACGTGATGCCGATTTCAAAAGCATTTTATGAATTTCTTTGTCCAATACATCAAATGACTCCAACACTCTTTCTTCCACTGTTTGTGTAGACAAAAACTTATTAATTACACGCATCGCTGCTGTAGCATCTGAGAAGATGGAGATTTCGTAATTTATGTGCTCCTCTTCATCAGCATCAGAAGCAGAATCTTCGATTTCAGAATGATTCATTTTAATTTCTTCCACAATATCTTCATCAGTCGGATTTTCACATGTAATGACTTCATCATCACATGTTTCGAACAGTTGCACACCACAATCTGAGAATGATGAAATTTTGTGCTTTTCTAGCCACATTGCGATAGGTAAATCTTCATCATCATCTTCTTCAAAACGTTGCATCTTCAACATTCTTAAAAAGTTAAAAAAAAAAAAAAAAAATCAGTTGTTGTCTGAAAAAAAGGTTCGTTATAGTCGATTCTTAAGATTTCGGAGGTTCGCTATAAAAGGATAAATTAGCATTAAATACAATACGAAAACGGCGGGACCAAGATTTTCGTTCGTTATATACCGAGTTCACTATAACGGGGTCCGACTGACACCTTGAAAACCATCACTTATCAACTGTTATAAAGTTGGGTCTTGGCATATGTGCTCATTTCAACGTTGAAAGAAATAAGCTTCGACCGAAAGCTAAATTAGTTATTTTAATGGAATATGAATAAAGGTATATCCATCTATCTATCTAAATATATTTATCGTATATTCCATAGGTATGTCGCATTAGCCGCACACCCTAAAATTATCTAGATATTTATTTTCTTTTATCACGACATTTCCCAGGTATTTTTATTCGTTTGAAGGAAGTGATAGACTGTCAGTCTGTGGGAAATGTATATAAAAATTATTTCTCATCATCCGAACAATCGGTATCGTTGGGAACGATTTTCCCTTCTAACGTGTGTGTTCATACCTAGCGCCCTAGCTACCAATTTTAGCCGGAGTGGGAAAGAGGGTGGGGTAAACGCGGTTCCCTCTACCCGTATGTGCGCTTACGAAATCGCTCAACCAGTGAAAGTTGCCGTGATTTAAAGCATTCATTGCCGTACGGGCAATTTTCAGTCCCGCTCAGCGATTCTCCCATCCCGGCACGTTTATTGTACCGTTTTGTTTTTATATTATACTAGCTGAAGTACCCGGCGATGCCCGGGATTTTAAGAATGTTTGTTAACCAAAATCAATTTAAAAATTAACACAGTATAAATAACATAGAAAAAATATATGTGAAATGTTGGTACTACACATCTCAGAATTTAGGAATTTCAGCCTTTCATCATTGTAGCACTAAAATCTGAAAAGTAAAAATGTCACATTGTCTAATGTTTGTTAACCAAAATTAATTTAAAACTAAACACAGTATAAATAACATAGAAAATAAACATGTGAAATCTTATAAACTCCTCAGAATTTAGCTAGATCTAGCCTTTCATCATTGGGGGGGGGGGGGGGGAAAGCTGAAATTACAGGTTTAGCAGAAATTTCCAATAGAACCATGATATGACTCCAGCGTTGCCTCTTAAAAAATGAAGTGTTTGATTGAGGGCGTAAATATAAAGTTTTAACAGCCAATTGAATACCAGTTAAAAACGATTGTTGTTTAAAATCATATGAAAATTACGCTATTATAAAGATAATAAAAAAAGCATAGGAAAATAATGCGTGCACATGAAGTTAACGTTCCGATATAAAGATAGTAATAATTATCTATATATATAAAACAGTTCCGTAACTGACTGACTGACTGACATACAACGTACAGACCAAACCGCAGGACCTAAAGGGCTGAAATTTTGCATGGAGATTCTTCTTATAGTGTAGGGGTGCACTAAGAAAGATTTTTGAAAAAATCTTCTTAGATTTTTTAAAATTAAATTTTTAAGCTGTTTTAGTAACTTTTTTTAAGTTTGCATTTAAAATAATAATTTGAGGGTTATAAAATTTATATCACGAAAATGACCATAAAAATTCCTTTAAAATGAAATATTTTTCGAATATTTACCTCCATTTTCTGATTTTTGAGGAATTTTTAAAGATTAATTTTTAGAATTTAATTTACTAAACGCTGATTATGTGATTTCTTTTTCTGGTACTTTAAATATATCTATCGTCACATAACAACGAAATAGACAAAAAAAAAAAAAAAAATTTTTCTTGCTAATGCAGCAGACGATTGGACATATCCAAAAAAATATTAAAATACAGTAAAAGATATGTTCATCAAACTTTACTATGTTAACTGTACTATATTCTTTAGTATGTCCTATTAGATTTAATTTGAATATTTTCTTCTACATTATTTTGTCTATAAAAATATCCCTTACGATTTTTTTATAAATATATTTTTTCCTTTTTTTACATCATTTGTATACATTGATCGTCGTATTTATTTTATATATATATATATATATATAATATTGGCAATAATTGCATATATTGACGTTGTATTTAATTTTCAGCTACTATATTATGAAGATAATAATATTACAAATGGGTTAGAATACTAAAAGTTTAAAATAATGGCGCCATCTACTGCACGTTTGTGAATCGAGAGGCGCATCCTTCAAAAATTATTGGTTATCTATTAATTAAAAAATTGGAAAGTTCTTGTCTGTCGGTAAATATACATGTGGGAACAGTTTTAAGATTTATAAATTATCAACCTACACAGGGGATAATTTATCCGGCGTTGTCCGGTATTTTAAAAATGTTTGTTAACCAAAATCAATTTTAAAACTAAACACAGTATAAATAACATAGAACAAAAAGCATGTAAAATGTTATACACATCTCAGAATTTAGGTAGATTCAGCCTTTCATCATTGTACCACTAAAAACTTAAAAATGTCAAATTATCGAATATTTGTCATCTAAAATCAATTTAAAAACTAAACACAGTATAAATAACATGGAAGAAAAAGCATGTGAAATGTTATACGCATGAATAAAAAGAAAACCCAATATAAAAAACCATAAATTTACAATTATTTCCTCAGACTTCAGCTAGATTTAGTCTTTCATCATTGGAGCAAAAAAAACCCTGAAAAGTAAAACATAAAATATATGCATTTATAATAAACCACTAAAATCTGAAAATGAAAAATGTCAAATTGTCTTTAGGAAAGTAAAGAATTTTGAAAAGTAAAGCTGAAAAGTAAAAATGTCAAATTTTTGAATGTTTGTTAACCAAAATCAATTTAAAAACTAAACACAGTATAAATAACATAGAAAAGATTTAGCCTTTATCATTGGAGCAAAAAATCCTGAAAAGTAAAACATAAAATATATAAATTTATAATAAACCTACCAAAATCCATTAAAAAACTAAACACAGTATAAATAACATAGAAAATAAAAGCATACGAAATGTTATACACATTAATAATAGGATAACCCAATTAAAAATATATAAATATATAATAAACTCCTCAGATTTCAGCTATTTTCGCTCTTTCATCATAAAAAAGCTGAAAAAAAATAATAATTAAAAATAATAATAAAATAAAATAAAAATAATAAAATAAAAGCTGAAATAAAAAAGCTGAAATTACAGGTCTAGCAAAATTTGCACGACTTATTATTCGAACCCGGGTCGAGAGCATAGGACTTGCACGGTCTTCCTAATGCGCCACGATGACACAGTTTTCTATTGAGTAAAGTGAAACATATTCACACTGAGATTATTGGAAAGTTGCTGTGGGCTGGTGATTATATATGTCAGAGGAGTTTTAAGTCAAAACTAAGTTAGCAGGATAGGAGCTTAGTCTTTAGCTCTTCAATAGACACAAAGATATAGGCAAGGGGGGGGGTTGCAGTACCGATTTAAAAAAGATCTCGTGACATTTAGAGTGGTTGATTCAAATTTTCCATCATGTGTCGAGAGTGTCAATATGCCGTTGGATCTGATCTATTTTAGAGTATAAAATCTGACTTGAAAGATTATTTTCATTTATTATTCTGGTTTAAAACTGACTTGAAACTTTTTGATTTTATTTATTTTTATCTTTTTGCTTGCTGTTTGCCATCTATCCCTAACGTGGCCGCCATATTCAGAGGGGTGATTCCACAAAGTGTAACAGCTTACATTTAGTTTAAAAAATTGTTTTTTTTTATTAATTAAAAATCAACGGTAATTAATTTCGATTTTGAAGTTCTTCAAACCCTTGGCTATTTTTAAAGACGCCTGTATGTAAAATTTCACGATCATTGCTCCTAAACTGTGGATTTCTATACAATTATAGACAGACAAACATTCATTTTTATGTATTAGATTTTACTGTTTTAAAAGGGAAATCATTGTGTAAGAACTTTTGTAAATATTCGAAACTACTTTAAAAGTCATTTTAATTATCTTTTGTAAATGTGTTAGGCCAGTGTTTCCCAGCCTTTTCCGAGTTGCGACCCCTTTCAATGGTTTCCAAGGATCTTACGACCCCCTCCCTCCATTCCCACCCTGCCTATTTGCTGTAGCGCTAAAAATTGACTGTAGTGCTCCAAACCAAACCAAACCAAACCAAACCAAACCTTCCAATCCAATCAACCATATCAGATGAATTGTACTTTCCTTTTCTTTAAGATTTGATGGTCCTGGATCTAACTGCTTATTGTCATTTTTGGCCTTATTCAACAAATGCTCAATTGGATTGAGATCTAGTGATTGGGATGAACCTTTAACTTAACTGGATGTACTTGGTTAGCAACAATATTCAAATACATTTGGCATTCATACATTATTCTACACAAATTAAAGGGACCAGTCAGTGACAGGAAAACATCCACTTAACCATAACACTGCTTCCACCAGCTTGAAGTATTGTAGCAATGCACTTTATATCCATACTTTCATGCTGTTTTCTCCATATTCAGACTCTTGATTTAATTAAAAATGAGAATCATTGGACCACATTACCCTTTTCATTTAATGTCTAATCCTTGTGATCTTTTGTGAACTGGAGATGTTTCTAGCTGCAGAAAGCAAATGCTTTCAAACAGGCCTTCAGCTTCCTTACCCAATACAGTATAATGTGTAGTGAACAGTATGTTTAGAAGCTATCATAGTTGATCCCTGCTTAAGATTACCTGTAATTTGATGTTCAATTGCCTTCCTATTAACTGGACAAATCTGGTCATTCTCTTTTCAGCTTGAGCATCCAGTAGTTAGTGACGACCAATGCTGTATATTGATACCCCATTTTTTATTTGGTAGCCCACTCTTTATAAATATGAACAACAGCTGCTCTTCATATGCAAGGCAGGTTCACTGATACTAGCTGCACTACCTCTAGCATTCATAATCATTACACATTCAAAGTCTGTTAAATCAATGTTTGTACACTTCCTTTGCAAGCAATACATTTCAATTGTCTTCACTGGCATCCAGGAATTTCTTTGTATACCAGTATCTCCCTCTAGCAGCTAGTGTGTGATGTTATAGCTGATAAGCATCAAATTGTCAGGTGATCATAATCAATTGGCCTCTGAGTTTATATGTCAGGAAATTATTTAAGACCAATTGATAGCAGTTTTTCATCTTTAAAATCGTAAGCACAATCACTTCCACAGTTACATATTTCTTTACCAGATAATGTCTCATTCTCTTCTGCACTCCAGTGTTAGATTGCATGAGAGGAAGGCAGCTGGCAATTTTGGAATAGTAGAGGAGTTTGTGTTTACTTCTTATATTACAACTATACCTTGAGACACTGGGTAGATGTAAAAGAATACATATTGCAAACTATCCAAGAGCAATATAGCTAAGAACTGAAATATAAAACGAAAAGGAAGGAAATATATTTAGAACAGTATTACAGGAAAGGGATTATGGTTATGTTCAAAGAATTTGAATTAAAGGCATGTTTAATATTTAATATTATTTTGTATTTTTATACATAATGCAAGAAAGTATGAATTTGGTTGCCTAAAAAAGCATAAAGTTTTTTTAGACTGTTTGTGTATTAAAGGTCTTGTAATTTTTAATTTTTACCTTTTGACTTATTTTCTACCTTTCCAAAATTCTTTTATTTTTTATGAACACTTTTGTTCCTTTAGCTTAGCCTTGATATTGAGTGTATTTCCATATTCCTGTTATTCATTACCAGACATGAATAAAGATTGTTTTTCTTTAGAAATGTAATATTTATCATTAATTAAATATTTGATCTAATCTTGAATAAGTTATTGTTCCCCTTTATTAAAATTTGTTTTAAGTGGTAAAATTAATCAATCTGCATAAAGTGTTTCAAGTTATATTTGCAAGTTTCCACAGTGTTTAAAGAGGAAGAATCAAAATATGTGCTTAAAGTTTTAACTAGAATTGAATGTTATGACTGTATTAGGCATATTATTTATTTGAAAGCTCATATTAAAGGAATGTTATTTCCTCCAATAGATCATACACTTTGAAGATGTTTGGATATTTCTATTTATCTGGAACTACTTTATTGAATAGATAACTATTTTAACAATTGCATATTTCGCAGATAACTCTAAATAAAATTTTGTTAAATGGGATATTACTAATATTTTCATAATACAGGCTGAATTTGTGAATGTTTATATAAGAATGGCATTTATTTCCATATATATATTTTTTCTTTTTAGGTCTGCCCTCCAAACTCTTCATAAAGCTAGTTCCAAAGCAAGAGAATATAATTATTTCAAGTCAGGTGGAACACATCAGTGGGTCGATTATTATGAGAAACGTATTTGTTCTGATCGATCATGTCTTAATGAATGGTAAGTATAAACTTCAATGAAAATTACCGAATTAATAGTAATCTATATTTATATTCAATGGTCAGAGAATGCTAGATTGGCTGATATGAATACCAGTTATCTAAATTTCCCTACTAGTATATTTTATGCCCTAAAATGTGTGTTTTAGGTTTGTTTTTGTTTTTAAAGATGTGGCAGTGTTTCTATTCTTTTCAGTTTTGTCTTTTTAAGTATTATAACCTGATGTTACTTTACTGAATGTTTCCCTTACTTAGGAGCTACTTTACTATTATAGAAGCTTAGTTACACTTAGTTGCTTAGTAAATGCAATTAAAAATTATAAATTTATAGAACTGATACATTTTGCTCATATTTGGCTTAAGACTGGGTATACAATTAAGTACATCAGTTCTATTGAAAATATTTGTAGTGAATAATTTTATGTTGCTTTGAAATATAAAAGAAAACGGGGGAAGTGTCCTGCATAATTGTTAAATGGTACTGTAAGCTTCTACTCAGATTAAAGTTGTGAGAAACACATGATTTATGCTTCAGCTACAAATGTACACATTAAAGTTCAAGAATTTATTCATATTAACACTTTTTTAAAATTTGTGATATTAATTTCTTATACAAGAAGTATTTTCTTTTTTAATACTAAGGGACATTATTTTTAACCCTTAAGTCATACTATTAATTACCTTGAAATGATATTAATTGCATTTTAGAGAAATATGCTTTTTTCATATATCAGCATTTTATGTTTTAATATGCATGTGATTATTTCATTTTATGCATTATGTATGATTTAAATATTAAGCTTCTTAAGGTATTTCATAATAATAATACTGTTAAAATCGACGGCTAATTTTTGAGGAATGTATCTTTATCCTTATGAATATTTCAGAGCATAATTTTTCTCACTTCGGCAAATTTTTTCAAACATTTTCATTCACATAGAATATTTTAGGAAAGACCATCCTATCTGTAAGAAAAGAAAACAAAGTATAATGTATCAGAAAGTCAAACATTTGTCTGCTATGAAAGGTGAAACTAATCAGAGTCTCTTACAAAGGTTTTAAAGTTTCCTCTGGTCAATCATAGTCAAACATTATTTTATAAAATGAAGTAAAGAGTTGATGTATCCAATGCATCGTAATTTAAATTAATGAATGTGAATGTGTTAAACAATAGGAAGGGTATAGAATGAAAATTAGTTGCAACACTATATGGGAAGAATAATGAAATTCACTCAAATCACTTGTGCAATTAAAGTTTTTTTCAGGAAAAAGACAAAACAACCTTGTATTTTCATTTCAGAGATAGAATTTGCATAATGAATCATTTTCATACCTAATTCACATTCATATCTGAGTAATGATGAATGACTTGCTATCATAGATTTTAAAATTTTTTGTACATTTACATACTTTGAGAGACACTGTCATTTACAATACATTGTAACCTGACTACTTAATATTGTATATTTTTCATTTAAGGAAATAGTTAAAGTGAAAGTTTTAGCTAGATAGTGTTGGTAGTAGCTTTCACAAAACCTTTTATAAGTAATCTGATGTACTTTTACTTAATATAAAGAGTAAACAGGTCAAATTAATTACCTATACTTCTTAGGTTTAATTTTTCTCTTATGTTTTAGAATGTTGCTTATGCTTTATAGATTGGTGTAATAAAGGATTTTTTTAAAATGTTTTTTTCAGGCATGCTATGGATGATATTGAATCGAGAAGGCCGCCATCACCTGACACACTTCGGCTACAGTATGTTTGCTAAAATTTTACTTAATCATGCTTATCTTGTAAGGAATGTATAATAACTGTTGTTTTGTAAGAACACATTTAGACACCTCACATTTTATTTATATTTTATTTTATTTTTATTATTTTTATTATTATTATTATTATTTATTTATTTATTTTTTTTTATTGGGGGGGGGGGGTTTCATAGAAAAGAACTGAAATATACTGAAATATATTTCTCAATATTATTAGCTGATATTCCTATGAAACTACACTTGTGTTTCATAAGACTACACTTGTGTTCCTCTGCAGTTTAACTCCAAAGGAAACTTCATGAGTTTTTTTTTTGTGTCAAACAGATGAATATATTTTCCCTTTCTTATATTTTTATATCAGTTTACGTCTCTGGCTATATGTTGGTATCTGTAATTATGCAACCATAGAATTACATGTTTTAAAATTCCTTAATGTAGTTGTGTATTTTAAAACTTTTTTGATGCCTAGACTTAACTGATGGAATTTTTATTTTGCAAATTTAACTTTGGTTAGGATACAACCACACACACGTGTGTGTGTATGTATATATATATATATACACAGTGGAATCTCGATCTATCGTTTTTGAAGGGACTGACTGAACTAAATGATGGATGCGGGAAAACTATAGATGCAGGAACATACAAAAAAGTATTCACATACCTTAAAGTTTGATATCCCTAAAATATATTTACTCGCATACATAAATGCATACATACCCGTAATGTAACTGAAGATAAAATTACAAAGTTGTACTGAAATCGAAGATAATAATAATAAAAACAGAAATACACATAGATACACAGGAATTTTGATTCAAATAAAAGTACTTAATCACCATTTGTTTTTTGGCGGTTTTCTCTCCACAAGTAAACAATATTTTTTTGTGTTGCAAATTGCATTCTTTTCGGTATCGGTTATTTTGTGAGAGTATAAAGAAGCGGTAGCCGTGAATTGTTTGTAACAAGAACCAGGGCTAGATTTGAGGTGGAACACGCCGGAACAGCGTTCCGGTACCTCTCTTTATCAATAATTTGGAATACCCCCGACACACCCCGGAAGGTTATCGTTCCGGCACCTCTATTTCTAGAAATCTAGCACTGACTAGAACCATTCCATTGCACTGGATGGGGTCCGACATAAGACCACCAGAAAGTTCTGCTTCCGGGTGAAACACTCATCGGCCAGTGTAGATCTGCAGTAATCAGAAACTTCTCTCACACTAGATACATAGACCAAACACCAGGGCGCCTCCATCCCAAGGCCAACAAAAAAGCTGACTGTGAGCCATTGCTGATAAGAGCAGAAATGTTGAATAGTCGGTGAATTTGGAATGAGTTGCCAAAAATAGGGTACTCCAGGGGCTAAAGAATTGAGGAACACCAACGACGAACAAATAATGGTAGAGGTACAATAAAGCGAAACCAGGCTAAACAAGAGAAAACAAAAATACGAGACCGTACATCTCAAATGTTCTGCTCATTGTTTAAATAGAGCGTCATTCTAGCTCAATCCAGACATTTATTTATATTTCAGGTTCAGTTATTATGAACAAACGATCGATCCGATAGATTAATGTAAAGCTGCGATATTCTGAACGAATATTGTGGGAAAACGATGGATCAAGGAACGATCCATGTGGTCTTTTTTTCTTGTTTTCTATGGAATTTATTCGGGACTGGGTGAAATAAACGATACATACGGGAAAACGATCATTCGGGGAACGATCAATTGAGATTCCACTGTGTGTGTGTATATATATATATATATATATATATATATATATATATATATATACATACATATATGAATGAGTGTGCACATTTTCCAAAATTTACTACAGAGGTTGTTCACACATTTTTTAGACGATATATATTGTATTCACAAAACTAAATTACATAAAATTCTTGTGTTTTAAATGTTCTATTTGGCAGCTCTTATTCTGAACTATCTTTCGACACCGCAATTTCCAGGATAATAATGCCTTTTGAAGTGTCAGAAGAGGTATTCTATCCCATTCCTCCTGAACAGCTTTCCAGAGTCCTGTAAGGGACGACGTTTGGATAATGCAGATTTTAAAAGTCCGAAAGCACAAAAATCCATAGGTGATACATTGGGAGATTTAGTAGGGATATCAGTGAAGGGTATGGCCTTGATACCAGTTTTTTGTTCCATTTCTTTTAGGAAATTTACAGTGGATTTTGATGTGTGACTGCTAGCTTTGTCCTGATGGAGTCTCACAGATTGATGGCACTGTGGGTAAAGCGATGGTATTTCATTCAGAAAAATTGGCGATAAAATATGTTCCTGATAGTATTTGGAGTTAATCTTGACATTTTTTTCCCACTCTCTTTATTTTTAACTTGCCATTATAAGAAAAACCAGGGACAATCATTGAATCCCTTAGAAAAACTTTCTTTCGATTCTTTGAACCATGTACTTAAATTTTTTTCTCCCCTTTTATGATAATAAATGGCTCTTTTTTTGTTGCAATCATTTAAATACACCCATGATTCATCTATTGTGACAATTGTTTTCCATTTTTCTTTGGATAAGTGTTTCTCATATAGAATTTTGCATCGTGTCCTGCGTTCAGCGATATGATTTGGAAGAAGACGATGCACATTGCGTTTTTTCGCTTTCTTAAGATTTAAATCAACGTTTATCATTTTGTTTACAGTGGACACCGAGCATTTTAATGATTTTGCAACTGTCCTTTGACTAGGGAGATTTTCTTTTAACATTAAACAACGTACCTTTGCAATAGTCGAAGATGTCCGTTTTTTCCTTGGATACTTGTTTGGAATTTTTGTCCCACTTGAGGCTCCAATTTGACGTTTTTTTTCCTTTCTTGTTGACGATATTACCTATCGACGCTTTAGATATCACAAAACCATGACTCTCACATCGTTTTTGGATAACGGAGTATGCATATTTCTCTTCGGAAAGAGCATAAATGTAGCCATCGAACCACTGCTTTGTTAAAAACGCCATTTTGAATAAAAACAAAACTTTCAAGCCGGAGACGATAATTTTGACTTTTAAAAACATAGTACAATTGCAATTATTTCTTTTGCAGCAAACGATTTTTCATTACCGCTTACCAAAATCGTCTAAAAAATGTGCGAACAGCCTCTGTATATATGTTATGCATTTTTTAATAAAAAATATGGATTGAAAAGTTGTGGTCCATCATGTTTAATTTGTGGTTCCAAAGTGATAAATGTTAACTTATTTGAAGTTCATGTGTATGATTTCCTTAATTTTACAAGAAAAACTACATTAAAATAAGTTTTAAATTTTAAATTAATTTTCACACATTGGTTATTAAAATGAATATCTTTTCTTCTGTTTATATATATATATATATATATATATATATATATATATATATATATATATATATATATATATATATATATATATATATATATATATATCTAATATATAAAATGAATGTTTGTATCTCTGTAATTGTATAGAAATCCACAGTTTAGGAGCAACGATCGTGAAATTTTACATACAGGCGTCTTTAAAAACAGCCGAGGGTCTGAAGAACTTCAAAAATCAAAATTAATTACCGTTGATTTTTAATTAATAAAAAACCAACAATTTGTAAGCTGTTACACTTTGTGGAATCACCCCTCTGAATATGGCGTCCATGTTAGGGTTAGCCGGCAAACAGCGAGCGAAAAGATAAAAATAAATAAAATCAAAAAGTTTCAAGTTATATATTAAACCAGAATAATAAATGAAAATAATAATCTTTCAAGTCAGATTTTATGCTCTAAAATTAATCGGATCCAACGGCATATTGACACTCTCACACGCGATGGAAAATTCAAATCAACCACGCTAAGTGTCACGATCTTTTTTAATCGCTACTGCAACCCCCCTAGCTTATGTCTTTGTGTCTATTGAAGAGTTAAAGACTAAGCTTCTATCCTGCTAACTTATTTCTCATTTAAAACTCCTCTTACTCCATAAATGTATGTATATTCACCAACCCATAGCAACTTTCAAAAAAACTCATTGCGTATATTTTTTACTTTACTCGACAGTGTTGTGTATAATCGTGGCGCGTTCGTTAAAACTGTTCATTTGGTACACCGTAAGACTCGGGTTCGAGTCTGGGATCGTGCAAATTTTGCTAAACCTGTATTTTCAGCTTTTTATGAAGGCTTTTTTATTTTAGCTTTTATTTTATTATTTTTTAAATTATTATTTTTATTTTATTTTATTATTTTTTTAAATTATTTTTATTTTATTTTTTTTCAGCTTTTTTATGATGAAAGACCGAATATAGCTGAAATCTGAGGAGTTTATTATACATTTATATATTTTTAATTGGTTTTCATATTATTAATGTGTATAACATTTCGTATGCTTTTTTTTTCTATGTTATTTATACTGTGTTTAGTTTTTTAATGGATTTTGGTAGGTTTATTATAAATTTATATATTTTATGTTTCACTTTCCAGGATTTTTTGCTCCAGTGATAAAGGCTAAATCTTTTCTATGTTATTTATACTGTGTTTAGTTTTAAAATTGATTTTGGTTAACAAACATTCATCAATAATTTATTTCTGGGCATTGTATTGCTAACAATTAGGATAACGAGCAATTTTTGACGGATGCGATTCTCGATTCATAGATGTTCAATAGATGGCGCCACTATTTTAAACTTTTAGTATTCCATAAACCAACACTTCCTAAACGTTCGTTTAGGAGGTGTTCCTAAACGAACGGTACATTCAAATGAAATACAATGTCAGTGTATGCAATTAATGCCAATATATTTATATATATATATATATATATATATAATAAATACGGCGATCAATGTATACGTTTGATGTAAAAAAAACAAAAAAATATATTAATAAAAAATCGTAAGGGATATTTTTATAGACAAAATAATGTAGAAGAAAATATTCAAATTAAATCTCATAGGACATACTAAAGAATATAGTACAGTTAATGTAGTACAGTTTGAGGAACATATCTTTTACTTTATTTTAATATTTTTTTGAATAATGTCCAATCGTCTGCCGCATTAGCAAGAAAAAAAGTATTTTTTTGCCTATTTCGTTGTTATGTGAAGATAAATTAATTTAAAGTAACAGAAAAAGAAATCACGTGATCAGCGTTTAATAAATTAACCTTTTACATGCCAATGTTCCTTTTTTGGAACACCATCTTTAATATTTTTTTAAAAATAAACTGTGATATCTGTCAGTTTGAAAAAATTACCGTATATTATAGATGATGATTGATTTTTTGATTTTTTTTTTTTCAAATATGAATATTTTAGGGTAGAAGAATTTCTAAAAATCAGCTTTTTTCACAATTTTTACAGTACGTAAGAAAAAAAATTCTATAAAATTCCTAAAAATTCAAATCCACCCAAAAATTTCCCCATCGTACTTGCAAAAGACAAGTTTAACGAGTTAATAAAATAAATTAAAATAATAACAAGAAATATTTCCTCAAGACTGCGTAAAAATGCAGTGTTCCAAAAAAGGAACATTGGCATGTAACGATATACAAAAGCAGTGATATCACACGTGATCAGTGATTCTGCCGTCAATCAGTGATTCTGCCGTCTGATTACGTAGAAAATTCAGCCGAACTTACAAAGCTGTACGCCCTACAAAAAGGAGACTCTTTAGACGTCGACGCAAATGACATTCGGCAGTTTCTTGGATTACTGTTGTTTAGTGGCTACCACTCAGTACCTGATGAAAATACATATTGGAGCTCTCAGGAAGATTTGCATATCCTAATTGTTAACAATACAATGCCCAGAAATAAATTTCGGATGTTAAAAAAGTATTTCCACATTGTTGATAATAGTAAATTGGAACCAGGCGATAAATTAGGAAAAATTTCTCCTTTTTATAAAGAGGTTGGAAAAAATTTTCATCAATTTGGATTTTTTCATGAAAATATGAGTATCGATGAATCCATGGTTCCGTGTTATGGGCATCGTTCGGCTAAGGTGTTCATACATGGAAAGCCAATTCGCTTTGGTTTCAAAGTTTGGATGATCTGCTCAGCAAATGGTTATCCTTATGCTATGTCTATCTACGGTAGAAAAAGTTCGAAAAATGAAAATTTGCCACTTGGATCAAAAGTTGTCTCCGAACTATTATCTTTTATTGACAATCCAGAGAAACGCAAAATATTTTTCGATAACTTTTTTTACATCGTACAGTCTGCTGACAGATTTATCTAACAAAGGCTTTAAGGCAATCGGCACAGTGCGAGATTCCAGAACGGGACAATGTTCTCTTAAAACAGCAAAAGAAATATCGAAATTTCAACGTGGAGAGTTTGATTACCGATGCGATGGAGAAGTTTATATGTGCCATTGGAACGATAGTTTTGTTGTAACTATTACATCAAATTTTATCACTCACGAACCATTAGGAAGAGCAAAAAGATATGTCCGAGCTAAAATAAAAGTCGATTTTCCTTAACCTTACATTATAAAATTATATAATAAAGGAATGAGTGGAGTACACCTGTTGGACCGACTTCCTGGAAGTTATCGACCAAAGTTACGCAGCAAAATATGGTACTTTATTCCTTGATCATAGTGTGGCATGTAAAAGGTTAAATTCTAAAAATTAATCTTTAAAAATTCACCAAAAATCATAAAATGGAGGTAAAGATTCGAAAAAGATTTCATATTAAAGGAATTTTTATGATCTTTTTCGTCATATGAATTTTATAACCCTCCAATTATTATTATTTTAAATGCAAACTTAAAAATAGTTACTAAAACAACTCAAAAATTTAATTTAAAAAAAATCTAAGAATTTTTCAAAAATCTTTCTAAGTGCACTCTTACACTATAAGAAGAATCGCCATGCAAAATTTCAGCCCTTTTATTTCCCGCGGTTTGGTCTGTACGTTGTATGTCAGTCAGTCAGTGAATCAGTCAGTCAGTCACGGAACTGTTTTATATATACATATTATTGTTACTATTTTTATATCGTAACGTTAACTTCATGCGCACGCATTATTTTCCTATGCTTTTTTTTGTCTTTATAATAGCGTAATTTTCATATGATTTTAAACAACAATAATTTTTAACTGGCTTTCAATTCGCTGTTAAAACTTTATATTTACACCCTATTTAAAAGAAGTAGGGTGTAAATTTTTCAAAGAGGTTGTTTCAACACCCAACTTCAAAGAAGTAGGGTGTAAATTGTAGGGTAGAAAGTTGGTAAAATCAAAATTTTGTGCAATGTATTTAATTTCTCGATTAAAAGTAGTTTTTTTCTAAAAATTAATTTATTTCGCTTGAAAAGCTAAATATTTTATGCACACGGTTTATATTATTATTACTATCTTTATATCATAAAGTTAACTTCATACGCGAGCATTATTTTTATATGCTTTTTTTTATTATTATCTTTATAATAGCTTTATTTTCATATGCTTTTAAATAACTATCGTTTTTATTCATATTATGTTGGTTTTTTATTAATTAAAAATTAAGGGTAGTTAATTTCGATTCCGGAAGTTTTTATTATCTTTATTTTCATATGTTTTTTCATTTACGAATTATTCAAATGTTGGTTAAAAAACTTATGTAATTCATACATTTGCGTGAGTTTAATTATTGTAATTAATAAATTTATATTTCTGGAGAGGATGTTTCAGGTTTTAGTGGTACTATGATAAAAGGCTGAATCTACCAAAATTCTGAGGAGTTTATTATGGAGAGAAAAGGAATTTAATATATAGAGGATGTTTATAGGAGTTTAATGGGGAGAGGAGTTGAATGGTTTGCAGCCCTCAATCAAACACTTCATTTTTTAAGAGGCAACGCTAGAGTCATATCATGGTTCTATTGGAAATTTCAGCTGAACCTGTAATTTCAGCTTCTTTTTATGCCGAAATGATAAAAGGCTAAATCTAGCTGAATTCTGAGGAGTTTATTATAATTTTATATATTTTTTTATTGGGTTTTCATTTTATTCATGTGTATAAGATTTCACATGTTTTTTCTATGTTATTTATAACGTGTTTAGTTTTAAATTAATTTTGGTTAGCAAACATTAGACAATTTGACATTTTTACTTTTCAGATTTTAGTGCTTCAATGATGAAAGGCTTAAATTCCTGAATTCTGAGATGTGTATAACATTTCACATATACTTTTTCTATGTTATTTATACTGTGTTGATTTTGGTTAACAAATATTGTTAAAATCCCGGGCAATGCCGGGTACTTCAGCTAGTATATATATATATATATATATATATATAATGTTATAAAAGCATGTATAACTAATTTTGTATAGTCTGTTAACATAATTATACATTTTTTTCAAAATTATTTATAGGCCAACAGAACGAGATGAAACAGAAAGACACATAAGAACAAAATTAAAAGAGTTAATGATGTCAGTTGATTTAGATGAAGTCACAAGCAAATATGTAAGTGAAACATTTCCTAAAAGAAATTACTCTCAATGTGACTATTTCTTATGATTAAGAATTTATTTTATGAATTATTAAAAAAATTTAATTTTGTCCATAAACGTGTATAGTAACTGCATTTTTATTCATTTATCTGTAAGGAAATAACAGCAGAGAAAAACAATAAGATTAAAAAACGGGGCAAATGTTATGCAAGATATGCTTTTTTAATTGAAAATCTGCATATGCTTCACAGAATGCTTAAAAAATGTTACATTGAATTGAGCATCCTAAAACTCATATGTGCTATCAAATTTTGGGGCCATTTCTTACACCTTTCAGGAGTGATTTTATTGTTTCCATTTTTAAGAAAAGCATTTACAGGTTTTCTTATTTTTGTCCTGTTAATGAATGTTATCAGTATATATCTCATGACAACCGACACATCTAATGACGCATGAACACATCTAATTTGGTAACTTAACTGTAAGTAAAAGTTTAAAGATGCTTTTAGCTTTAAACATTGAAATAATTAATTTAAAAGATTTAAGAAATTGAAAGTTACATATGAATGATAAATTACACTCTTTGCAGAAATTATAGTATGGGGTGCAGCAGAATGGATTCCCATATTTCAAAGCAGTGATAATAAAATAACAAAAAATTTACAGAAAAAAGCTTTATATTTTTGGAAAGTACTTATAATCTAGTTTATTCACTAGGTTTTGAAAATAACATTCAGGTGGTGCCCATTATTTGTGATGCACTGCTGAAGCTGTTCTCTAAAGTTTTGCAACATTTTGATGAAGGACTTATTCTCCAGAAAGCTATTTCAAATATTTTGATGGAAAAAAGCATAGCTAACTACTGAACATTAGTTTGTACCTATAAAATGACAAAAATTTTAATGTTTAACTTTTACTTCCATTAATTTTGGACATCCTTTACATTTTTATATTTAAATCTAATATTTAATTTATAACTTGTATTTTATTTTAATGAAATGTAAATTTTATCATTTACTTTTAATTATTTTTCACTGTTGTCATATAGTTAACCTCTGTTAAAAAGTAATGGATATTTTGAATTTTGACACACATTACTCTTAGGCAACCAGTCTTTGCTATCTTTCATACTGATAGAATTCGGTTGCTTTATCCAAAATTGACCTGCTTTTTGACATGCTCTCATTCATAAGATATGCTTTCAGTTCATAGGTCTGGAATTTTCTCTGTAAGGACAATACAATTTGTATTTTAATTTTTTTATTTTTCTCTAGATAAGAACACGTTTAGAAGAAATTTTGGATATGGATCTCAAAGAATATAAATCCTTCATTGATCAAGAAATGTTGACTATTCTTGGCCAGATGGATGCACCTACTGAAATATTTCAGTACCTTTACTTAGGATCTGAGTGGAATGCATCCAACTTAGAAGAACTTGTTGTCAATGGGTAATGTTTATGTTTTTCTCTCCCCACCCACAAAAACTTCGATAAGTTTAGAATTTTATTTATTCAAAATATTCTCTGTATGGAAATTAATTACTACAAACTTAATATTTTTTTAAAACCTTTTTTTGGGATAAAATTTTGTGCTGATATAATCTGTAGATACACTACCCTACAATAATGGACTTGACAGCAAGATGTGATGGTATAAGGGAAAGAATATATGCTTTAATAGGGGAATGGTCCCCCACATGCTGCAATTTCACTAGCAACCCTTCTGGGCATATTTTTAACAAGGTTTTGATACACAGCTATGTGTGTTTATGTCCATTCCTGCTGCAAGTATGTTGCCAGCTCAGCTGTAGATTTCGGATGTGGTTCCCTGGTCCATAAGTGTTGCTCTAACTCATCCCACAAATGTTCTATTGGGTTTAGGTCAGGACTCTGAGCAGGCCAGGGAAGACGTTTTACATCCATATCTTGCCACCACTGCTTGACAGAGGCTGCAACATGACAAGGAGTGTTGTCATCCTGGAAGTAACATTCGTCCATTCCATAAAATTGCCAGAGCGAAGGAAGAACCTGATTGTCCAAAATGTTCATGTAGGTGTCGGTGTACAATTTACCAGGAACAACATACAAAGGTCCCAGGCCATACCATGAAAAACACCCTCAAACAAGTATACCACCACCACCGAATTTGCGAGTTGGAATGATGCACTCAGTTAACAGGTGTTCGCCTGCCATTCACTAAAACCAAGCACACCCATCCAATTGGAAGAGCATGTAGCATGACTCGTTGCTCCATAAAACAGTTTTCCAGTGGTCCACAGTCCAGTTACGACATTGCAAACACCAAGCGAGTCTGTCGGCTTTGTTGGATGGGATGATGTTTGGTTTATGTGCGGCAACACATCTGTGGATATTGAGGGCTTGCAGTTCTTTTTGCAAAGTATTGGGGTGCACCATAACCCCTGCTGCCTGTTGATGATTTAGAGTGGTTTCTTGTGGTTCGTACGAACCTCATGCTTCAGGACATGCCGATCCCATTCGGTCAGTTTATGGGGATGACCAACATGTGCAGTTTGTGTCCCAACTCTTGTAGTATTCCACTTCTTTACAACATCACCAACAGTTGACTGTGGCTGTGATAATTCTACCACAATTGCGTGAATAGACTTGCCACTGATGTGACAATCAACAATAACACCTCTTTCAAAGTCACTAAGTTCCTTTCGTTTCGACATATTGTCACATGTTCACACAGAACTAATGACGTTACTACTTCGTGTATAGTATTTAACCTTAACAGGTCACGCACAAGCTCTGGATTTGCATAAAATCCGACATGCAGTCAGATTTTATGCAAATCTGCTGGCGTCCGGTCCATTATTGTAGGGTAGGGTATATATTTTATTAAAATCTGTTTTGTTTTCTAAGCTAATTATATATTTATTTATTTTTATAGAATTGGTCATATATTGAATGTTACAAGGGAGATTGATAATTTTTTCCCTGGAATGTTTGATTACCAGAATATCAGAGTATATGATGATGAATCAACTGAAATTTTACATTACTGGGACAAAACTTATCGATATATCAGACGGGCCAAGTAAGTCCCTTTCATTGTGTAATATGTAAAAATTCATAAAATGAAATTTATAATATTTAATATTGTATTATACTGTTTGGATTTAGTAACAATTTAAAATTGAGGAACTTGATATTTTTCAGTTATGTATAGACTGGAGGAATTAACTTAAATTTGTATTTAAAAGTTATATTACTAGCAGTTATAGGATAGTTAAGAAAGTTATTACAAGCAGCCAGGAAGCTTAAGATTGTCAGATTATTGCTTAATGTTTGAGAGCAACATTTTGGAAGTGTTGTAACATCAACAGAAACTTATGATTCCTTCTTTTAATTTCTTTGAATAAATTGTTCTTAAAAGAAAAACTTTTGTTAATATAATTCTAGATGCAGTATTTTTAAAACAAGTATTAAAGGAAATGTGTTATGATAATTTTAGGAATTTTACTACTAAATAAAGATACAAGTTAATAATTGGGCTTTGATTTTTTTTCTGCAATATTACAATATTTTATAATCAATATAATAAGTATTATGTGAAGAAAGTTGTACTTTAAGAGGTACAGGACCCCTTGAAAAACTATTAATATCTCTTAGCATCCAAACCCTAAATTTTAATATTTTCAGCTGTATTAAAGACACACACAAACACAAAAATGAATGAAAGAATAAATTCAATACTTCTCTTCAACATAGCATGTTTTTTAAGTATAATATATTTTATAAATTTAAAATTGCACAGTCAACAGTATACATCAACAAAATTGCTAAAATCAAAACACACACAGAAGCTGCCTAACTCTCTTAACTTTTCTCAAAGCAAACTATAGCTTGATTAAGATAGCTCTATTAAGAAAATCTGTATTACTTTATGCTAATTCATTATTTTATTTCTTAGGGATGAAGGATCCAAAGTTTTAGTCCACTGCAAAATGGGCATCAGTCGCTCAGCATCTGTCGTGATAGCTTATGTTATGAAAGCGTATGACTGGAACCTTGAAAGAGCTCTGGAGTTTGTTAAAACTAAGCGAGGATGCATCAAACCAAATTCAGGTTTTTTAAAACAGTTAGAGATTTATCAAGGGATATTAGATGCCAGGTAATCAAACCTATAATTTCTTATTGCTTTGTAAGTTTTATTTTAAAAATTTTTTTGTGTCATAACAAGCAATATGTGCAAAAAAATTTTACCTTTAAAAATTTTAACGCAATATATTTTGCAATGTTAATTTCTTTTACTGATTCTAAAAAGTCCTGAATTTGTACATTTTATCTTAAAAAAAAAACAAAAACAAAAACAACATCAACCGGTTACATGTCCGGTAAAAAAGAAACAAGTAATAAAATACGATACAAGACTATAATATGTCAAGTATCACAAAAATAACTTAATGCAACAGCGATACACCACCGCTGAACTACAGTTTCACTCGCTATATATAGTGCTTAAACAAGGTTAACAAGTTGCAGTTAGATTTCTGGCAGCCAATCATAAAACAATGAAAAAATTTGAATAATGACAGAAAATTTGCATTTAGCGAATCAAAATACAATGAGAGTTTATCTTTCGCCGGAAAATGACGGTGACGTCATTTTCCAACATAGCGTTGTTTACAAATAAAAGTTCGAAACCCCCGCACTCCGCGGCAAAGCCAACATGAGAGGACACATAAATTAAAAGGAAATAATAGGCGTTCTTATATGTTAAGGTGCCTTTATTTGCGCATAGTTGCCGGGATATAATCAAAGTTAGGGATAGCGATCTTTATAAGTAAAATATGCCGATAAATGGCGCTTACTTCTAACAGTACATAAAAAATATTACATTTACTGTGCTTAAGAATGTTTTAGTCTTATTGAATAATATTTTAAATAAATTTAAACTTTAGGCTCCAAAATTAATAATTTGTTGACAGACTGATAATCTGAAAGAATAATTGATACAAAGTATGATATTTTATTCATTACATTTTCATGTATTGAAAAGTACCTAAGATAATACCTTGTAACCAGAAAAGCTAATATATATACTGTCTCAAAATATGTATTTAAATATAAAGTTTATTTAAAATAAATCATCTAATTTATTGTTTTCCATAAATTTTGTCCTCCAGAAACCTTGCTTTGCATAGAAAAATAGCCTCTTGTCCGGTAAACTAGTACTATACCTATTGTAGTTGTATAAAAGTATAACTTTATGAGAAATAATATATGCTTTTTATTTTTAACATATATAAATAACTAGCTGAATACCCATGCTTTGCTACGGAGTACATTCAAATTAAATACAAAGGTCAATGTATACAATTAATGCATACATTGACCAAAATATATATATATAATATATATATATATATATATATTTATGAAAAAATTGTATCTGATATTTTTATACACAAAATAATGTAGAAGAAAATATTCAAATTAAATACAATGGACAGTGTATGCAATTAATTTGTATGTTTAATATCCATAAAATATACTAATTTGAATTAAATTCTTAAAAAACTTCCATCTCAATTTGTCTAGTGGTTAAATTTTATCTTTCACCGTATTTTAATATTTTTTTTTGTCAATTTATTTCGTTGTTAGCATGTGACACAAAATTAATTTAAAGTATCACAAAAAGAAAAGAAACCACATAATCAGTAATAAATTAATCTTTAAAATTTAACCAAAAATCAGAAAATAGAGGTAAAGATTAAAAAAAGATTTCATTTTAAAGGAATTTTTATGATCTTTCTCATGATATGAATTTTATAACCCTCTAATTATTATTTTAACTGCAAACTTTAAAAAATACTGCAAAAACAGATTAAAAATTTAATTTAAAAAAATCTAAGAATTTTTCAAAAATCTTTCTTAGTACACCCCTACACAATAAGAGGAATCGTTATGCAAAATTTCAGCCCTTTAGGTCCAGCAGTTTGGTCTGTGTGTTATCTGTCAGTCACGGAACTGTTTTACATATATAGATAACATCCCTACCATAATTGATTTTAAGTCATGAACATTTCTTATTTAAAAACTTTTATTTACTTCTGAGATTGGGAATTTTTAGTGACCATTAGGGTCACATTTAAGTGAGAGTCTAATGAGTTTGTTCATAAAATTATTTACAACTTTCACTGTCTCTCTCTGAAATTTTTACTAAAAAGTCTCTCAATAATTGCAGCAAACAACGCCATAACAGCTTGTGGCGTTCCAAATCTGAAACAAATCTTAAGTCCTCTCCCAAACCAAAGAAAAAGAATGATGACAAGATGAAGCAAAAGATGCCTGAAAAAAGTGAATCGCTGCACCATTTAAGAGTTTGTAATAATACAAATTCACGTCCTAAATCATGGTCTCCTAATGATGCTTTGGCTGATATGCTTTTTCCACCTCAACATTATTCTTGTAAGTACTTTCTTCCATTGTCTGTCATGAAGGCATTCATATTTATGTTTTAGATATGTTTAAGAGGATTTTCCTAAATTTTTTAAAGTCTTTTTATGTACTTAATATTTAAATTTGTTTGTCTTGTTAAACTGTTATCTTAAAGAGAATTATTATTTTTATTTTAGCTTTTGTTTTTTACAGCAGGGGTGCAAGTGCTGCGACAATTGAGTTAATCAGTTTCAAATGTATTTCTTGTGTCTATTAGCTTTTTTTTTGTCATTGTCTGTGCTCAAACTGCACAAAGCTCTTCCAAACGATGTGCCCATCACACTATTCTTCAAGTGCAATAGGCAATTAAATAACATTTGACCTCATGATTACTTAATGGCAATAATTTTTGAGCAGAAACTAATGATAGCATGTGAAATGAATAAATGAAAACTGTGGATAGGTGTAACTTAGGTTTTGATATGTTTAAGCCCTAGGTGCTAATCTGCTACTGTATGACTCTACTAGTATCACATGTGTTATGATGATGATCAAAATTAGATCACAAGGCATAATTTATTAAGCGAGAGGGGGGGGGGGCACAGCTTGGGGATCACCTCTTTTCTCAAGGTTTTATTTATTTATTTATTTTACCAAAAACTGCATCATGACAATTTTAAAGTTTTTAAAAAGTGTAGAAAAAACTTCTCTGTATGGTATAACAAAAAAATGCATGTAACAGATCACAACTAAATTGTACAGCAATCTTTTTTTTTTTCAGAGGTGCTTCTCCAAAGAAGGTTTTTTTTCCTGTTCCCAAATAAGTTTGAAGCTCTCGTGCCCCTGTTATATTTAAATCTTACTTTCTTGGTTTTCATTTCAGAAAATATGTTCAAAGGAGTTGCAAAGGATTGAGGGATTAAAATTGAAATTTTCAAGCAGAATATCATTTTATCAAGATTTTTCTTCTAAAATATGTCACTACATTATACATGAAAAGTAGATAAAGGGAAAGCAATAAGTGTTTGTCAGGTCATTCATTTGTTTTTTCAGCATGTTCAGAGTATTAAAACTTTATCTTGACCATTTTTTATTTGAAAATTAACTTAACAAATGAAATCTTTTGCTAAATCTTCCTAAAATATCATGCATTTTCATAAATTAAAAAAAAAATTTAAAAATCATTGAAAAATCCTAAATGTATCACATGAGGATTTTTTAACTCTTTTTTTACAATAAAAAGGGGTTACATGTAAAGAAATTTTTTTACAAGCATAGCAGTTTTCATATTTGTATTAAACCACCTGTCCATATAGTATTCATAAATTGCAGAGTTTGATTGCAAAATGTCCCAAATGCATTACCCTGTCCTTAAAGACTAAGTACAAAATTAGGTGCCCTATATAAAAAACACCCTGCCCTCAACTAGGTTTAGGGTGATTTCTGTAGTTTATTTATTGACCTCAGTGTAATTATGTATAATTTTTGTTAAGTATGCTCTTATAAATTTAATAAAAATACTCATTTTCAGAAATTCAAGCCATTGAAAATAATTTATTTGCAGGTCTTAACCTTTTAAGCATGTTTTTTTATCCCTGTTTCTTTTTTTTTTTTCAGCTGGAAAATTGCGTATGACAAATATTTCCATCTTTTAGTTTTGTATTCAAAAACATCGAAATTGTACCATCCAAGACACCAAATAAATAGAATAATTCATCACAAACACTTTTCAAAATGAAAGTTTGTGACAGGAAAATATCTCAAATGCTTAGAGGGTTAACAAATTAATTACTATCAGAGACCAAGTTGATGATGCAGTGATGGTATTTGCTTATTGTTGAGTAATTTCACATTACTAATAAGAAAGTTTATATGCATGTGTTATGATAATGAGTCTATTTAAATATTAACTATGGTTTAAATATTGAATTAATGATTACATTACAAATGTAATAAGCTATTTAATGAAACTATTTTATACTTAGTATTTATAAAAATATAAAAATAAAAAAGCTGATCTTTGGAGGTCCATTAATAAAGTAAAGTAAGACTTCTTAAATCTATCTTAAATGTACATAATAATGCTTTTTTATGATCCATTATTGTGTTTTAAAGAAGTTTTACTTAATATATATTACACAGTTGTCAACTGCTCTGAAGTAAGCAGAGTTCCTCTGCACACACACACACAAAAAGGGCTGCATACTGTGAACAATTTATCATCTGCTTTCAAAAAGTGTTGGAGCAAGGGTTGAATGCATTTTCGTGTGACTTTTTCCTCATTTGAAAATAATACAGCAAATTTTGCTTCTCTGAATTAGAAAAGTTTGTACATTAAATCACTTTTATAGTGTGTTCGTGTATTCATAATAGACAATAAATTAAGGAATTTTTAGTATTTTTAATGTTCATATTGCTCTAGAAATAAACGCACCTGAAAATTTTTTAATGGCTTTGAGAGCTGCTGTTAAAATGAGTAGACAATACTGAAATTAGTTATAATTTGTCTGAATTTGTGAACCATTCCCTTAAACCTTTATTTTGTGTACACTGTAATGCATTTAAAGTTTCATATGTTTAATTAATATATATATATATATATATATATATATATATATATATATATATATATATATATATATATATATATATATTCTTTCTAAACATTTGTATATATGTTACCAAAGAATTTGATTAGTAAATTCTGGCTTATTTTAGTGTGTGTTGTTTAATGCCCTTTTCTATTGATAACTACTATTTTTTATTTCATAATTTATAATTTATAGAATACAGCTTCTTTTTAAAACTAAAACTTGAAAAAACATCTATTTTCATTAATCTGTTTACTTTCAGATGATGAATCAAGAATGTCTGAGGGTAAACGTCTTACAGAGAGCTTTCACTCTTCAGTATCATCAAATGATTTTTCACTGAGTAGGTCAAAAAAAGAAAGTAGCAAGAGTACTGATGTTCTTCATATTGATGTTCCATTATCTCGTGTTTCATCTATCAAGGATAGGATCAATGAGTTGGAACATCAAGTTTCTTCCACAAGTGATAAACTAACAAAAAATGAAGTAAAGTCTCCCACATCACAAGGTAGATCAGGTCTTGTCTTTAATCTGGCTAATCAGTTTGAATCTGGTTCAAAACCTTCTTCTCCTATTGATGAAGGCCTTGTAATGAAGCTACCATCAGAAGAAATTGTGGAACCTGTCATGTCTCAAACCAAGCCCCCTGTGCATAAACACCATGCAATTTTAGTTAAGCCTTCTTTATGGCCTGAAGAGAGTAGCTCTTCAGATGTAGAAAATAAAACTCTTTTTCCTCCAAATTCAAACAGTGTACTTGTGAATAAAACTAAAATTTCATCTGACTCTTCTTGTTTACATAAGAGGGTACAATCAGATGAAAGTACTTGTGATAATTCTACTGCACCTGTTCTTTTGGGCGAGGGTTCTCTGAGCTCCTTCAAAGCTAGTCACTCCTTGAATAGTTCTGCTTTTAAACCTTTTGATGCTTCTACAAATCCTCCAGCTAAATTATCACCTGACAAAAGATTAAATCCATATCAACAAACAAATTTTATTTTTAGTAATGAGAGAAAGTTGCCTGAAAATTTGGCCACTGTTTCCAATAAAGAAAGAAATTGTTCAAGAGAAACAAATAAAATGTCTTTAAAGGGATCTTCAAAAAATTCCGAAATATTATTACCAGTTATCAAACCTCCTGCAAGAACACTCTGTATAGGGAATTGTAGTCAGACTGACATTTTAAGTGCGAAAGTAAATTATTTTTATGATAAAGAGGATATACCTTTTACCCCTGGCAGAGTGTTGCGTACTAAACAAAAGATAGAAGAGAAAAACTTGACACGAACTACATCTTTTGATAGTGGTTTTCCATTTCAAATTTGTTCTACACCGTCCACACCTTCAGAATCAGACATCAGCACTGGAAGCATCATTCGACGTTCACATAGCCTTCGTAATGACAACCGAACTTCTGTTCCATTTTATGGTAAGTGGTACCCTCTGCCAGCATTAGCATCCAGTATACTACCCATAACTATGGATGACTCTCAGTGTGTAGAGAATAAGACAATGATACATAGTGTTAGCACACCGTCTGTTGTTGAGGCTGTAAATAGAGTTATATGTGGAACACAAGAAGTTCTGACTAGTGCCATTCATCTCATGCCATCTGAAAAGAAGGTGTCTTCCACACATTCGAGCTCAGATTCTGATTTTGAGTTTGGAAGTGCTAGTTCTTTGCCCGATATAGAATCTAGAGACTTGGCTTTCATTATAAAGAGTCCCAGCACTCAGAGTGAAAGCCCTGTTCCAGGTCTTGTCAGGCAACAATGTGAATTGTTGGAAAATAAAGCAACAAGAACTCCAAATGAGAAATGTACCTCTGATTCTTGTAAATCCCGAAGAGATGCATCTAAGCTGCTTTCCTCTGACATGGGAAATGCTCTAGTCCTCAGTGATGCATCCAAACAAGAAGATATTCGAGAACATGGCATTGTGAAGAGGCTTAAAAAGGAGCTTGAAGCAAAATCAAGTACTGAAAACAAAAAAGATAAAAGTGCTATTAGTGCTTCTGAAGCAGGAAGTGCAGAATCTGGACATGTTGTGATGAGTTCTCTTGAAAGACAAGTGAGCCATTTGAATTCTGACCTTAATTCAGATATTCAGATGACTAGGCTGCATTCTTCTTTGTCTTCCTCTCAAGCAGTTTTTGAAGAAACAAAGGCACCTCCGACACCCCATAGAAAAACAAGCCTTGACCTCAGCATATTACACAGGTTTCCGCTCAATATCAAGCTTGGAACACAGCCTACAGTTCCTCAAATCAAACTTAATTCAAGGACTAGTGATTGCAAAAACTCTTTTGAACCGTCTGCATCAGAGTGTAAAAGACCTCTACTGCAACAATCTGCCAAAATCAGTCCTTGTGTATCCGAAATTCCTCCCCCTCCACCACCTCCTTCAGGTTTACCTCGAAAAGTACGCAAACAGCAAGGAAGTACACACCCACTTAGTAAACTAATTAGACAAAGGCATCCAAATCCTTTATATAATACAATGTAATAATGACATGTCTTAAATTTATGGAATAATTTATTGAGTTGATTTCTTTTTAAATGCAAAGTCCTAGGTTCTGTAAAATGTTTATAAATTATTTATACTTTCTTTGTAGGACAATTTGTAAAAGTAAAATTCCTCACAATCTGGTCTGAAATTTGTTTGAGTGCCCATATCGTGATGCATCTGTTTTACAATGCATTTTTTTCAGATTTAAAAAAAAAATTTTGTTTTCTTCCTTATGATGTTGCAAAAGTTTAAGTGATATATATGTTTGGTCTAATGCAGGGGTTCCCAACCTTTGAAGTTGGTCACAACTCAGAAAAGGTTGGGACACACTGGTGTAATGTATACCAAATGTATTAATTTGTACTTTGTTTTAAGAAGTTTTTTTTTCTCCATGATTTTTGATTTGGCTATTTAAGTTCAAATTGTGAAATTATTTTAAACATTTAGTGAGCAATTTAGTATGAAAAGTTTTATTGGTTGGCTGTAAACTGCATCTTTTTTTTTCTTTAGTTGCTCTTGATTTATGATATTTAATGTTCCCTAAATTTATAAATTATGCTACTGATCATAAATTTTTTTTTACTTCTTTAAATCTTTTAAAAGCTTGTTACAGAGCATTTTAAATAAATTACAAAAAATATGCAGTTTATTTTCTCAGAGCTTGTTCTCATTCCATTTTAGTTTTATTTAAGTTTTAAGAGTGCTTTAATTTATAAACTGTTTAATTCTGAAACCTTACATACTCTCACATAAATTAGTATGTGAAAAGTCTTAAACACTTGTTTTTCCACAATTAAGTAGAAAAAATGAGACGAATGACATAACTTTATATAACAGTTATGCAGATCATTTATTAAAAAAGAGAACATATCTGTGTTAATAAACATGTCACTGATTTTTACCATTAGAACAGAGGCATGTGAGAACTTTAAATATTTCAAAAATGCTATTTAGTTCTGATAATTTGAAAGCAGTGGAAAGGTAACTTACACATTTAACATAGAAACACACACTATTTGTATTTGTTTTAAATTTTAAAATACTTGAAATTTGAATGAGGATTAATGCTTACTGCATGATAATGGATAGTGAAAACAAACATGAATGTAAAAATTACTTTTTGTAATATGATAGTGTATTCTACAGTGATTTTAAAAAAAATTATGGACGTGCCATTGGAACTATCGTATTATCTAAAATACAGCATGTTTTTACTCTTTTAAGTTATATGAAATACTGCAAAGAATATATGCAATGATCTTTGAATATTTTGCATGTGACATCTAGCCATTAAATTTTGTCTGTTAAGTTATTTTAATGATTGTGAAACCCTCATTACATTTTATAATTTTTAAGAAAAATGATTCACATTCATCTGATTCTTTAAATTTACTCTGAATAAATCATTTTCAGCAGTGTGACATTTTGATTAGAAGAAATTCTTGTTATCCTGTGTTTATTTTTAAGTTATTTTATACATAAGCCAATCTTGTATCATTTTAAATAAGTGTTGTAATTAGTAATCCTCTAAATTATTTTTTAATATTGCATAAGATTATGAAATAGATGATGTACATGAGCCTCTTCACTTTCTCTTGCATGTCTTCTGACAGTTTCATTATATTAATGTATAAGCATTTTCTGTGATTTATGCTTCATATAATTGCATTTTCATGTTTCTAAACTTGTATTATACATATGAAAAGCATTAATATTGGCTTTTCTTGAGCTTGCAATTAAGTTATTTGTGACAAAGATGGAGTAGCGCACAGCCATTTTGATTTACATACATTTTCTGAAGTGCCTTTATGTGCCCATTAAATGTATTATGACTGTAATTCAAATGTAATTAGACTGTTCTAAAGTAATGTCTTGTATTTTTCTGTCTCAAGGAAATAAAACTATAGTATATCTTGATGGATTAAACTTGTTTCTCTTAATCCAAGTTTGGGCATCTTTTGTAAGGATTCAATGCTTGATACATTTGTTAGTTTTATATGTTTTTGGATTTATTTTAAAATTATTTGCTCATATTTCTAAATCTTTTAAAACTCTTTTAGACACAAAATTAAAAGGAAAAAAAATCTATGTTCACAAAATTTTTGAAAAACTTTTCACTTTTACTAAATGTACAACATGGTGATGTACTATGTTTTAAAGCCAGAGAAAATTAGCGAAAAATATGTTGTAGTGTTATGTACAGTTTCTGCCTGCTTTTATGTAATCCTTATGAAAAGGGATATATTTAATGTTCTGTTTGTAAGAAAATGAGAGATTATTTAAAAAAAATATAATAAAAAATAAATTGCTATCATTACCATAATTTTTCTTACCTGTTTTAAAATGTTGTATTTTTAACAACTACAGAAAAAAAGATTTAAGACCACAATCAAACATGGTTTTGAGGTACCCAAAAGGATGCTTTATATCATGTGTGTCCAAACTGTGACCCTTGACAGCTAACAATGTGGCCCCCCACAAGATTGTAAACTTTATAAGATATATCTCTCCAGAGAAAAATATTCTTCCTCACCATCATACCCTATTCATGTTATCGTTTTTTGGCACTAACTACATTTGTGACTATTTTCTAAGATGAAGCACTTGATAGCTTGGGAGCTTCCTAATTTCCTGCAAAGAATGGTAAGGATCCCCCTTTTCTTCTTTGGTGTTGCAATTATATTGTTATGCATTGATCAGATCATTTATAGGCTGCACGTGAATTTCAGGTGTTTTCTTTCTATGAATGAGAAGATATTTCAATGTAAAATTAGATAAAAAATTTCTGGTTAGAAACCTTAAGGACTCGCAAAGAATTATAACCACTTTGAAGCATTAATTTCACTAAAACAAGGTCAAATATCCTACTAGTTTTAAGTGTATGTTGCCCTCTTCTTCTTATGATAAAAAAATAAAGGAAACTTTGTTATTTATGTAAATTAACTAGCATATATTTTGTATGTGGCCTGAGGCAATTCCAACATACTCAGTGCAGCCCGGGCAAGCCAAAAGGACACCCCTGCTCTATATCCTTTCAAATTCTTACATTATGGGTCATTTAAATATTGAATCATAGTTCTTTATTTTTAAACACTATAAAGAGCCTATTTATTATTTTAATGTGCAATTAATTCTTAAAACGGAGATGAATTAGAAAGTTTACTGCAAATCAATTTAAACGCATGACTTCTATAAATTCTTAATTTTCCAGATCTTTAATCCATTTAATTTCACTACTAGATCCACTCTATAAAGTAATTTTCTAGATGTGATCACAGTTGTATAGCTCATGTACCTTGTATCAAGCTCAGTTTACTCTTAAACATTATCACAACTGACATATAAACATGTTTTTAGAAACAGATTTAAAGAAAACCATGAGGCCTTCTGATTCACAATTTCAAAAATCGTCCTATTTTGTTTTCAAGTGATCAACTTAATATATATTTGGTATTTATCCATTAATTTTGCTTCTACTTACTGATGAGATATTTATTTATGAGATCACCTGTTTAACGAGATATTTATGATATCATCTATTTAATGAGATATTTATTTATGAGATTGCTAAATGTAATTGGAAAATATTTCTAATGGCAAGATTAAAGACAACTGAGCCAAAAAAACATAGGAAAAAGAGAGCAAAAACATGACACAATAACAAAAGTCAGCTACAGTAATAGTCTATGAACTCAGCAAGTCCCTTGCTTCCCAATAACGATCAGAAAGGGAAATCTTTCGAAGAGCAGGACAGCGAAGGTGAGTTTCATCCAACATCTCCCGAAGATTGCAGAGCCCACAAAAAGGAACAGCGACAATTTTGAGGTTTTCAGATATTTTGATAAACAGTCATAGCCAATCGCCAGGCAAAATTCAGCAACAGCTCCACGCCTTGGACACTTAGGGATGTCTTTGATTTTGATCCACTAGGGTTTATGATAGTTGTTTTCAAAGAGCTGTTGTAGGGTGGCTTCATTGACTGACTTTCGGATAAGGTGTTTGATGGTACTAAAAGGGACATCAGCATTGGCATGTAATTAGAAAATATACAAGTATATTTTTTACTCACAATTAGCAAAAAAGAACACCCCTTCATCTATCTCATATGCTTAAAATTTAAAATTGCATTCCATTTGTTTTTTAAAAACATGAAATATGTATTGTCCCAAATGATTTCCTGCGATGATTGGTAAGAATCCCCACTTTTTTTTTTGGTGTTGCAATTTTATTATTATGTTACTAGAAGGTAACCCGTCATTTTGACGTCATAATGGAAAAAGTATATGAGAGTTAAAAAATATCCCGAATTATCTAACAATATTGCATTTAATCCACACCTTGTAAAAGCAAACCCTTTCATTATTTTTTATTTATTTAGTTTTTCATGCGATTGGAGTAGTAGACTGCCATCCAGTTTTTTACAGCTCACTATGCGATATGAATACTTGAGCTACTTGATTCATTCACATTCAAGTTTGTTTACTTTCAGAATTCATCACAAAAGTAACAGATTTTTAAAAACTGTTAAATATACAGCTAAAAACATCCAATTTTTTTTTAGTTCTGAATGTTTTATAGAAAAATAGGCTGAACAAACGTGATTTGATGGAGATATTAGTTTTTAGGTAACAAAAAATTCTGATCCACATCTGAAATTGAAATTAAGCCTAACCGACCGTTTGTTCACTGAGGGCTTCAACTGAAAGATGAGTACAGCCCGGAAGTGTTATACAGAGACAACGGCTACTATATATATAATGATCAGATCATTTATAGGCTGTATAGGAATTTTAGATGTTTTTTTTCTTTGAATCTGAAGAAATTTCAGTGTTAATAATGACTCACAGGCAACAATTTAAAAGGCTTCACAAACTTTTGATGCCAATTAAATTTGAAATTTTGGAAGATATCTTAAAGAAATTTTTTTTTTAATTTATACCAAATTTAAGATTTTTATTGGAGTGTGAAATTCTGAGTAGCAGATTTGTCCTCCAGTGGGATTCTTAAATTTTACTTCTTTTATCACACTTGCAGTATAAATGTATACTTTAAACACTGCAGGTATATTTAGGAGATGCATTTATTACAGAAATTATTGCAAAATTGTTATTTATAATAACGTTATTCATCTTCACAGTAAATCTTATTTGTAAGAAATTTCTCTTGATAATCGGCAAAATCTTAATGGTGTTTGTTGTAATATAATCTAGTGGCTTTTCTTTTGTTTGAATTAAAAAATTCAGTTTAGAGTAAAAGCTGATTATTTTCAATGACATACATAAATTTCTCATAACAATTTGAAAAATAGATTAAGTATAGATTTGCGTTGTTGCAAATATTTGACCATTTCTTCTTCAACAATAAGTTTTTAAAAAATTATTGACAGTAACATTTCATAAAAAACTTCTGAGAAATATTTCAGAGAAGTGCAAATTCTTGATGCTCAGTAGCAATTTTTGTGAATTTATCTTTTTTGCATCCTGTCTGAGGATGATTATTTTTTCAGTCAAAGTACTCTTAAAATTTTCAGTATGCCAGTACTCCATATTTTTAAAATGACATTTCAAAGTTTAGTAACAGAAATTTTCATTTTTTAGATCATGATTATGATTTTTCAGGTATTTAAAGTCTAAAAAAATTAAATATATGAGGAAACTATACACTGCTGAAAATGATCAGTATAAAAATTATCCTATTTTCTGGTCACTGGTTTTAGTATGAATATGTTTTTACAGCATTAGAAATAGCTTTACAAAGTTTTACTGTTTTTTTTTTTTTTTTTTTAAATATATCTAGACTTACTATAAAAATTACATATAAAGTGTCAATAATAAAAAAAAATATTTTTGTTATAGGCCGATAGTATCAGTAAGAATTGATGAGAACCCTCAAAAATATATTGTTTATTGATATCTTAACTTTTTTACCAAAGTGGTATTCATCAAAACTGAAATATATTTGTACTTTAAATTATTTTATATAGTAAAAATACATGATTTTAAGTTCAAATTTGATAATTACATAATATTCTTTAAATTTTCAGGAAATATTCCCTTTTTTTTTTTCTAATGAAATATCCAAGAAGGCTTTTTATAATTTTGTCAGGGAATTATTTTAGAGAGTACTCAAAAAGCCGCTTAGAATTTTTTATTCAAAATAAATCTCCTTTTCCATTTTAAAAATACAGAACTTTTTTACTGTTTAACAATATTAAGAAATACTGTAACAGCTTCTAAGATATCCTTGTCTTCTTTTTCTTGTAAACACTCTATCTGAGTAAAAATCTCATGCTGTTTTACTAGCTCACGTAAAGCTTCATCTTTTGATGCTAAAACTGACAGAAAGTACAATACCTACAAAAGAAAAAGAAAAAGGGGGGGGGGGCAGTTAATACCTTTTTATTTTTGATTGCAAGCAACATGTATACAAATAATATTTTAGAAGTAAATTCAAGTGGCACTAAATGTTTCATGAGGGATGTTCTAGCTTTCAAGAGAAAACTTAGGAGTTTGTCTCAGCAAGAAAAAATTACTTTCATCAATTAGTTCTTAATTTAGTAATGAGTATGATCTATCTCTGAGCTATCTTAAAGTTTCAGTGAACATGTTTATGTTTTGTTGTAGGGTTACAAGGTTGGAAAGATTCTTATTTAAAACAGATCTAAATAGCAAATACTGTTTTTCTTGTTAGATAAGAAAATGGGCTAAAATTGCATTGTTCGTTCTCTATAAATAATTTGCAGTGCAATTGTCATTAAGCACACCCTTTTTGTCATTAATTTATTCTCATTAATTAAATTATATTTTTTATTGTAGTTCTTTTGCTACTTTTACTTTTATTTACTATAAACATTTAACTATTTTTAAATGGAATTTATGAAAAATCTGGTAAGGATTTTTTTTCCCCTTTTAAGTCTGAGCTGGATGAAAAGCTTGAAATCAAATACCTCGTATACAGTGGTATTCAAAAAGAATGAACCGATTTCATAACACAATAACTTATAATTGAAAAGTAATGCAAAACTCAAGTTTTATTTCCTGTCTTATAAGCATTCAATGTGGCGCCTGATGATTTGAGCTTTTTTGAATGTAAAAGTGCCCCACCAATGGTTTAATCAGAATGGGACCCAAGACCTTGCTCTTTGTGCTTGGCCTGCGAGATCCCCAGACCTCACTGTGTGAGATTTTTTTCTTGTGGAGATATGTAAAAGATCGTGTTTATGCTCCACTCTACTCACTAACCTCCATGATCTTAAACATCATATAACAACAGCAATCAACTCAGTGGATAATAATATGCTGATATGTATCTGGGAGGAATTATCTTATTGCTTCGATGTTATCCTTGCTGCAGGCACACATTGAACACTTGTAAGGCAGAAAATAAAACTTGATTATGAGTAGAATATTTGTGACTTTGCTGGAGTTTTGTATTATTTTTTCTTAGTAAAATACTGTGTCATGAAATCGGTTCATTCTTTATGAATAAACGTGTATTATCAGCCCAAAATGTTTATGCTCAATCGTAAGAGATGAAGAAAAGAAATGCAATCTCATATGTGCAATGGTATAACAAAATATCATAGCTCTGGTTAAGAGAAGGGGGAAAAAACTATTGCTGATAATATGGGGGGTAAAATGTTAAAAGTTACAAGAAACTAAAATATTTTTCAGTGTTAGTTAATACGCATAAAATGAGTAGTTGAACTTACAAATTATAATGAATATGCTATTAAAAGATTTGCCTAAGAAAAAAAAAATAAGCAGAATGTCTGCAGGAATGAATCCAAGCAATTTATGCAACTGAATTTTCATAACATCTAAAGTTGAATGTTTGAGAAATAATACATGTGTGAACTTGAAAATGTGTCATACTGAGCGAGGAGAAAAGGATCTATTTTCCATTCATCACAGTTGCACTGCAATTCAAGAGGTAAAATATTAATTTTTTTAAAAAAACTCATGTAACATTAAATTCTTAAATATCTAATACATTTAAATGGGTAGAAAAACACTTAAAATTAATCCAATACACATTATATAATACATCCATCTTTGTATCAGCTACAAAGTCTATTACATATTTTTGGTCCCATCACTAAAAATGGTATGAGCTGCTGTTGATTAATTTATATAATAAAAGTGCTGTGACTGATATAAGTTTCATCTAGCTGATCATAAATTTCTCAATTTTTACCATGCATTAGACATGCAGCTAAGCAATGAATAAGCCATGATAATTATACAGCAACAAAAAAGAAAGAGAGAAAGAGAAGAAGGAAATATAAATAACAATATCTAGTTTTGATGTTACCATTCATTCAGATAATGAGAGTAATTACATTTGAACAAGTATATACATTTGAAATACAGAAAAATAACTTTATACATGAAACATATAAATAAGATATTACATTTAACATATTTTAAGCAAACGACTTTCCAAATAATGAATAATTTAATATTAATTTGAAATATAAATCTTAGTATGCATAACATTAAAAATCTCAACTTTTTAATTTTTTAGCTATATTTGATACGAACCAGATAAATAAGACTTTTTGGATTCCTGCCATACATAATATCCATCAAAGAGATAAATATATATATCTTTTCATCTCGATTATTTTTATTTTCATCTCAATTATTTTTATTTGCATGTTTTTAATTCTTTTTGAAATACTTACTTGCAATATCATGGAATTTTCCAAGATTAAATTAACTTTCAAACTATCAATAATTGGCATCAAATGAGATATGTTAAACTTGGCTGTTCCAGCTAAAGAAAAATAATAAAAGCTTTACTAAAATCTATATATTTAAAAAAGGTAATAGAAAACAATTTCACATGTATAATTTTTTTTTTCAAATTAACTTTATGATTAAATAATAAAAGCAGAGTATTCAAGCTATCAATACAACTGATGAAATATGAGAAATAAGTTTATGGTAAACATAAGTAAATGACACAGACTATGTGTTATCCTGCTTTATTACTGTTTTTACTCACTACTTATACTATAGTAACAACTACTCCATTAAAAGGAAGAATAACATAACTATGAAGGCTCAGCTCATTACCTACAAAAGAAATTTTACAGTTTACATTCTCATTTATATTAGACTATAAAACTACTCACCCCAAAATAAGTGATTATAAGGTATGATATATTTACTCTGTCATACCCTAGAATCATACTATTCATTTGTAATGATATGATGAATCTATTTTTCATGAAGCATTGTTTGTTCCTTTTACTTGTGGGAAGACAAAGAGATTAGAATTAGGCATCAATTCTTCATACCTGCTCTGTGTGTTTTTATGTATATGTATTTATCATATAAGATTATTTCATTGAGGATTACAAATTTTTATTGGCTTCATAAAAAAATAATAATAATTTTAATTCATTAGGTTTTTTTTTTTTATCAAACCAAATTATTTTTAACCAAAATAATTCTTTCTCATAAAGAGCACCAAACTACAAAAGTAATTCATAAAACAAGTTTTTAAAAAAAAATATAACTCATTTGGCAGTTGGATTCAACACAATTTAATGATTTATTTGAAATTTCTCTCTTCCTCATACACAGAATAAAACCTTCTTTATATATCTCATCAATCAAACACACATTATGTAGTCTCTTGAAGACTAATTATTTCATATTAACATTCATTTATATTTATTTAGTGTGATCCTATAGAAAACATCTTCATGATCCTCAAATACAAATGTATGCATGTGCATCTAAAAATATTGCAGTTCATCTAGAATCATTTTTCATATTTGGTTATTTAGTAATAATCCTTTGGTTTGAAATGTTAGATTTTCTGGATTACTATTTTATTTTGTGTAATAATGGAAAATAATAATTCATGCCACTGTACCAAGCACTCTATACCAAAATTAAAAACAATACATTTAAAGTCTATTACCTATTACATTGGATAACACCCACATTGCTTCTTTTGATAGATGTATACAGTCCTCTTTAGTAGCAAGTATTTGAAAGCTTGTAAAAAATCCAGGATGTAAAGCAAGAAATTCACATATTCTGAAATCATAACTTAAGAAACCTAAACAGCGTACTAAAGGTGTAGTAATCTAGTAAAAATCAATATAAAATTATCTTTTTTCAGTATTACATATAAATGAATTATCTAAATTAAAGTACAATTATAGAAAAAAATTAACTAATTGTCTCACTTTTTGTTCATGCATTTAGTATATTATAATTGAAATAAATTATAAGACCTTAAGCTTAAGTCTTTAGGCAAGTAATAATGTACAGGGAAGTTTTACTTATCTAAATTAAACTTACCTATACATCAATCATTATTCATCTACCTCAACATTCTTGATAGGTCATGTACAATGATGATCTCAGTTCACTGACATACATACAGAATAGAATTGAATCAACAGACATCAAGTCTTAGATTTAAGACAGTGTCTGTTGATTCAGTTCAATTCATCTTGGCTTAGGGTAGAACTAAACTCAAAAGTTTTATTTTCACATGTACCAGTAACTAAAACCTAAACAAATATTGTAAAAAAAAACACTGTTTCTAATATCAAATGGGGAAATTTTTTGTTATGAGTAGCAATACACTGAGTGAGAGGCTATATACTGCATAACCTACAGAGTGTCTGCTTGAACAGATTTATTATGTCAAAACTAATATCTGATTTTTGTTTTTTTTAGTGTATTCAGCATTTTAGTTTCATTGAATATAATTCATGACATATTTACATATTTCTAGCTTACTATGGATTTTAGTGGCTTTTATAACTTTTTGTGTTACTGGAAAAACAGATAGAATGGCATAACTATTACATTTTTATAACTACCCTATCTAATATAGTGTGATATACTTAAAGATTTGCAAGATCAGGAAGAGTAAATCATGATATGGCTCAAGGAAGCTGGAAACAATGAGAGAAATAATGAAATGCTCTGAAACAGAAGACAATTTGGAGATGTAAATTCATTACTCAATTGGTAACAAAGTGGCTCTGATAATTGGTATTGACATTAAGCACATACATAATTTTATTATTCATTATTATGAAGAATTTGCACATGGAATTAACTTTGTCCTGAATCACAATATTGTACTAACTGTACTATTGTACTGCTATTTTTAAAATGGATTTATGTTATATGTACATTCAGGCAGCTGTTACATTTATTTAAAAAAAAGGAAAGAAAGAAACATCAAAAGTAAAAAAATTAGAAATTATCTAATTATTCTCTCATAATAAGCATGAAATATTAACTTCAATACATAACAAGAAATACATTCAAAGTAATTATTTCTACATAAATCAGATTGTAATACTTGTTTCATTAACAAACAAATGAAATTAATCAGTTTCCCATATTAATATTTAATACTTTGTTTAATTGTTATTAATATATATACAATTAAAACTTGTACTTACTTAAAGCTTGTGAAAAGACATAAAAATACAACACAGCTTCTTAATATTCGCAATAAAAACAAACAATGGACTATTTTTGAACTAATTAATATAGTTTTTCTTCTGGTTGAGAAGCAACAGATGTCATGGTCTCTATGAGCAATTCACAAATGTGAAGACTATTCAACTCAGCTATATATAGGGGAAACAACAGAAAATTCCAGAATCAAGAGACAATCACACATAATGCTCCTTGACCTAATGAAGATCTATATCTATCAGTTCAAAACTAGTTGCAACTCTCCATTTTTATTGTGGATATTAAGAAGCTGTGTGTTCCTGTTAATTAAAAGTTACTTGAAAAAAAATCTATTCATGTTATTATTAGGTACAGTACAAACTAAAAGTGCTATCAAGATAATATAATATTGACTTATTTAATTTGAAATTGCTTACAACATAAGTCTGATCATAAACACAAATAAAAAAATAGCTCATGTAAATTTCCAAGATAAACATAAATCCGTCTATTATCATCTATACAAGTATATGTAATACCAGCACTATAAACATATATGAGTAAGACAAAACATACATCATTATACTATTTATAAAATAAATATTTTTGCTATTTTTACAAATGTGCACAACACAAAATTTTGCATCAATATAGCCAGCTACACAGATTTGCTACCAATGTACTTAGACACTTTAATTAATTGCATGATACAAACTCTTACCAAAATATTAAATTCCTTATTCAGAATAACTTTTAGTAATAAAAGGAGAATCCTTTCAGCATCTCTAATGTCAAGGCAGTTCAGAGAATGTTTGGCTGATCTACAAAAAATAAATAAATCCTAAACTTTACACACACAAAATTCTAAATTTTTCAAACAATAGATGATTTTTACTTTTTAATTTTCGGACAATTTATACATAAATATTTTGAACTTCAAAATTTTAAAAGGAACTTCCGGTTGTTATTTTGAATTAATTTGGATTACTTGGATAATGTATAAATGTAAAGAGAATTTGGAACAAGAAGTTTCAACTGTTTGTAAGAATATACAAAACCTAAGTTAACATATTACAGCTAAATCTATGCTCTGACATTGCCAATAAGCTAACTTAAGTAAATATTAAACTTATCGAGAGATGAAATATAATATTCTTTCAAGTTGAAATTTAGTTTTATGTTGAATAACATTTTTGGACATGTAAAAAATTTTTAATAAGAAATATATACACAAAGGTTTTATCTTTGGAAAAAAATTGAAACTACAGGATTTTACCCAGAAGGCACATACTTTGAAATTATAATTAAAACCAATTTTGAAGAATTTATTTTCTATGATTTTTTATGATAGAAATAAGTTTAAATGACGAAATACATATTTTAAAATAAATGTGACACTGAGGAATATGTTGTTGTTGTGGCTTATTCCTCAAGGTCTGGCCGAAGGCTAGACCAAGACCAAGAGGTCGTGGATTCTCAAAAAGTCATATACAAGTAGAGGCATAGTAAAAAGGTCCTCATGCAGCAGCCCCACGTAGTTCAAAAGATGGGTAGGAGAGGCTAGTGCTGAAGCACATTTAGTGCAACTTCAAAAAGTTTTCTGTCCATTGATAAAAGTAACGCTCCTGATATGTCCACTCATGAGTCTACCAATGGTGAGCTGGTCTGCCCTGTCCCCTTAAATTCTGAAGGCACTACCAGGAGATTTCCCAGAATACCAGGAGTGGGAAAGAGGAGTCAACATAATTTCCGGTTTGATATCTTAATTTTTGAGCATATTTCAGAATAAGTCAGGCCGACACCTGAGGTTGATGGGCTAGAAACACCATCCTTTGCAAGATTGTCAGTGGTCCCGTTTCCATGGAGACCTATATGTGAAGGAACCCACTGGAAGTAAATCCTGTGCTGCCGTGAAAGCACTTTCAGGTCTTTTAGTTTTGACAGAGATGTTCTGTCACTAGTTGCTCAGATGTTGTAGAGCACTGTGGCTATCAATCAGGATCCAAATGTCTGCAGATGAAATTTCAGACACCAAAGCCCTAAGTGCCTCTTTTATAGCAATGAGTTCAGATCTAAACACTGAGCAGAAGTCTGGGTTTCTTAGTTTGATTTGATCAGAGTGAGATGGTGACTCAATGAAAACGCTACTGCCACAGGTACAGTGATCATCTCTACTGCCATCAGTATAAACCTGAATAGCCGTAGGTGGAATTTGGTTGATCTCTAGAGCAAGTTGTAAGTTCACTAGTCTGGGCTCCAAAGACAGTCTGGAAATGTATGCCAGGTAAGCCCTCCAGTGGGTTAATGAATGTCTTTAAGCAGTGTTCCTCAACATCTGTATATAACAAGTCCATCGAATGTAGTCAAGAAAATGGACTGACTGTCTCTCATCAATCTCTAAGAAAAATAGATGTTCTATTGTAATTACCAAAGCTATAAAGTTTATTGAAATGCTGAGCAAGGCCCATGCTTCTTCTCAAACTCAAAGGCTGCAGGTCACATTCATAAAGAACCTGATCCATAGGACAATAATTTCTCCAATCATCTGCCGCATTAGAAAGAAAATAAAAATATTTTTTTGTCAATTTATTCTGTTGTTATGCACATGAAGCAAAATTAGTTTAAAGTATCACAAAAAGAAAAGACCATGTGATCAGCATTTAATAAATTAAATTCTAAAAATTAATCTTTAAAAATTCACCAAAAATCAGAAAATGGAGGTAAAGATTCGAACAAGATTTCATTTTAAAGGAATTTTTATGATCTTTCTCGTGATATAAATTTTATAACCCTCAGATTATTATTTCAAATACAAACTTTAAAGAATGTTAAAAAAACAGCTTAAAAATTTAATTTTAAAAAAATCTAACAATTTTTCAAAAATCTTTCTTAGTGCACCCTTAAACTTCACAGTCCAGTCATATTGATGCGACCACTACCTACTATTGACGTCAATGTTAAATAACCAATTGCAGAAGGCACGTGTCATCAGCAAATTTGGTGGATATATAAATTGTGTTGTAGGCATTCGTAAAACATTTCAGTTCTTGCAGTCATGCAGAAATGGAGCGATTTATCCGACGTCCAAAAGGGCATGATCATTGGCTTTCGGGCCAAGGGTGGAAGCATTTCCAAAACGGCTAATTTTGTAAACTGTTCACGGGCCGCTGTGGTAAAACTATTCCGTGCATGGCAAAATGGCACTATCCAAAATCAACGACGTGGCAAATGTGGTGCACCACATTTGCCACGTCAAGATGGCCATAGATGGCAGAGGTGAACGACAGCTGTTGAGATGCATTCGGGCGAATAGACGTGCAACCGTTGAGCAACTGACCGTCCAGATGAACCAAGGGACTACCAACAGTGTCTCCACAACAACGGCTCAGCGAGCGTTGCTGCGTATAGGCCTCCGCAGCAAACGCCTGGTTAATGCACCTATGCTGACTGCTGTTCATCGGCGACGAAGGCTGGAATTTGCACGCAAGTACCGTAACTGGACTTCCACTGAGTGGAGACAGGTAGCTTTTTCTGATGAATCCAGTTTTATGCTCCATCAGACAGATGCACGTTGGCATATACGGCATGACACGTCTGAAAGCAAACATCCTGCAATAATTGCTGGAAGGGTCCAAGCTAGAGGAGGGAGCATTATGGTCTAGGGAATGTTTTTGTGGTATTCTCTGGGTTCACTCATTGTGGAAGGCACGATGGATCAACACAAGTATGCATCTATCCTTGCGGACCATGTTCACCTCTACATGCGAATTCTTTTTCCTCAGGATAATGACATTTACCAGCAGGACAATGCGACGTGTCATAAAGCTCGCAGTGTATGTGCATGGTTCGAAGAGCACCAGGATGAGTTTACCGTACTCCCTTGGCCAGCAAATTCCCCGGACTTGAACCCAATCGAGAATCTGTGGGACCACCTCGATAGGGTTGTTAGCACCATGGATCCTCACCCACGTAACCTAGCACAGCTGGCCACGGCACTGGAGTCGGCATGGCTCAACATCCCAGTGAACACCTTCAGGAACCTAATTGACTCTCTTCCTGTACGTTTTGTAGCGGTCCGCTCTGCGAAAGGTGGTTATTCTGGATTTTGACAATTGGTCACATTAATGTGACTGGACTGTGTATAAGAGGAATCACCATTCAAAATTTGAACCCTTTAGGTCCAGCGGTTTGGTCTGTATGTTGTCAGTCAGTCAGTCAGTGAGTTACAGAACTGTTTCATATATATATATATAGAGAGAGAGAGATTATATGGTACATAGAAAATGCACTACATAAAAAAAAGAAAGCATACACATTAAAACACAATGACAAACAATTTTAATAAGAAAAAAAGCTTTTAAAACTCACAAAAAGCAGCAGTTACTCAAGGTGAAAGCTGCATCTAAAAATATGGACTTGTTGGAATTATCTTGCTCTAAAAGAAACAGCAAGCGTTTGATAAAACTTGATTGGATGGTTGAACTGGGAAATAAATAAATAAATAAATATATATATATATATATATAACATCAAATTTCATAAACAAAATACATGAGTTAACAATCAAATGGCATTCCTCCCATGGTGTGACTCCCATAGAAGGTGCCAAATCTTGGCTGAATGGTAGCCATGATATTTTGCTACATCATGGCAAAAATAGCCCTACTATAACCCCCTCCACCTTAAAAAAATAAAAATAATTACACACTGGAGTACAGAGTATGATGTTTAAACGGTATTAAATTTTGCAGTCAGTTCACACAAATTTTTCAGGGTTTGGTTTGGAGCGCTATGGTCAATTTTTAGACCAGGGCCTACTGCTTAAAGCCAATTCTAAATGGCTGCAAACGTCCATGCCAAGAGTGGAACTAGAACCCACAGACTCTGATACTGAATGCCAGCACTCTATCCATTTGGCCTTCATCCAAAAATTTATTAGGGAGTTGGCGAGTTTGAAGATTGGTGGTGTAATGCTTTTCAGTCATTAAAAAAGGCAAGTCATAACGTTGGCTTTTTTTGGTATGGAACAGGGTTGAGTTACCAAGGTCTGTAGTTTTGGGCAATCTAGACTGATTACAAATTATACAAGGTGTGGCTAAGATAAATATTATTAAAAACAATTTCAAAATGTCTACATACTTAGACATTTTGAAAAAGCCAAAAAAAGAAAAAATTTATATTTAATATCATTGAATCAAGGGAAATGAAAAAGGGGAAAGAGCTGCATGAGGCTCGCAAGCTGCAGTTTGTCTACCACTGAACCCTTCATGTTAGAAGTGAAATACTTTGATGTATGTTGAAAAACCTTCAATCAACTACCATATCACATTTTGAAAAAGCCAAAAAAGAAAAAAAATTATATTTGATATCATTGAATCAAGAGAAATGAAAAAGAGGAAAGAGCTGCATGAGGCTTGCAAGCTGCAGTTTGCCTACCACTGAACCCTTCATGTTAGAAGTAAAATACTTTGGTGTATGTTGAAGAACCTTCAATCAACTACCATATCAGTAGTGGTGAGACTGTCTTCTCACGTAGAATATTTGAGAAAAAATGGCAAGTGTAGGAAGGACCAAGTATAAAGTTTGACCATGAGCTTAAGTTAGGGATGGCTAGATTTTCACATGTATATAAAAATTTAAGATTACTTTAATAAAAGTTAGTTACTGAGCAAATTACCTTTTGCCACTCACTTAATTTGGCAGCAGAATAGATGCCAAATTATGATGAGTAAAATAAAATACCATAGAGATTCTTTATACTATATTAACTGATGAAAAAAGTTAAGAAAAAAATACTTCTTATATAGTAAGAATAAAGATGTATAATTGAAAAAGTATGAATTACTTTTCCTTACATAACTATTGGATCCTCATACTGGGTACAGGCATTCAATCCAAAAACAACACTCTGAATAACACTTGGTGATGAAGATGATTGCTAAATAAAAATATGTAAATTAAAATAATGTAGTCTGAAAATGTTAATTCAACATAAAAAAATTTAAAAGATAAGAAAAATAACCTTTTTTAATGTTATGAAACTACACTGTATTACCTATGTCAATATGTATGCAGAAAAATTCTTCAAATTTCCTGTTTCTCATTGGCAAAAGGTATTTCAGCCGTCTTATAAGAAATTTAACAATGATGTTATAAAAAAAGTATTTTTCCTAATCTTTACCTTTTGATGTACAATTCTTGAAAGGCTAGGGGAGAATAATAAGGAAAGTCTGTGTAGACTGAAATTAAATATTTTCTAATGTTAAAAGAAGAAATCATTAAAAGATAATTTTATTCAACTATTTATTTATTTTACCAGGAGATGTTTTGTCAGAGGTTTGTCCAATATTTTACAAAACAGTTCTAGTTGGTGATTTCTGACACCAGGTGTCAGGGATAAAGCAAGCAGAATTCACCAGAATAAATAAGGTAAAACTCAGCATTTTGATTTGGATCATATTGGTAACTAGCTGAAGTACCCGGCGATGCCTGGGATTTTAAGAATGTTTGTTAACCAAAATCAATTTAAAAATTAACACAGTATAAATAACATAGAAGAAATATATGTGAAATGTTATACACATCTCAGAATTTAGGAATTTCAGCCTTTCATCATTGTAGCACTAAAATCTGAAAAGTAAAAATGTGTTGTAACCGTATTCTTTTATTTATTTCTTATTAATTTATTTTAACTGATGTTTTAACGTATAGATTATTAATTTAAATTAATTTAGAAAATCTTAAGGATTAACGTTAGATTGAGGCGCGTTGTGAAAACCTCAAAAAGAATAAGAATTTAATTTTAACCGCAATAACCAAGTTCTAAAGGGAGTAGCGAGTATTTTAACGATTCTGTAATTAACCAAAAAAAAGAGAAATAATTAAAACTTACTCTTCAATAAAGAATTGACGACGAGACACAAGCTTAGGGGTAAAACACAAATTTTATTTAAATATTAACTTCTTATTACTCTTATCGTAATCTCTAACAAAAATTAAAAACTTGACAAGTAAGAGGCACAATTCCCCGATGACACACATATATATATATATTTTTTTTAATTAATGAATTAAACACATAACGAAATAATAAAACAAAAATTAGTTGGTGGCTGGTTAGAACCCCAAAAAAATATATAAAATAAAAATAAATAAATAAAAAAAAAACTTCATATAAAACCTTAATAATAAAAAAAAAATCAAATAAAATGTATATTACCGGTTTAATGACTGCAGTCTAGAAAAATAAAGAAATGAAATAGGAAAGAAAGGCCATAAGGAAAGATTAAAGTTTAGGGGAGTTTAAGGGAGGGCATGCCCAATTTAAAAAAAAAGGTTATAGGCCTCTTCGTGAATTCAAGTCCTCCATCATCTTGCAGGAACGCATCTTTTTCTCCATCAGGGCGTCGAAGGGGGCGACTCTGCTCTCTCAAGGTAAAAATCTCTCTCTCTCTCTCCACGACTTTTTTTTGTTGTCAACTCCGGAGCCACTTTTTCACTTGAAACATCCGCGTCGAAAAAAGTAGTTCTTGCTTCTCCTTCTCCTATTGGGGAGTCTCGCCAAGCCTCTGTTTGTATCCTTGCGCGTCACAGACGTAAACAACTCCTTTCGCGGAATCTCGATCTTCGGTGGTCTTTCTGGTGAGTCAGGGATTTGCTAAAAGCATTAAAATTCCGATGTTCTGGTGTTCTAATCCCTGAGATCATGGGAGAGTTCAACTCGAGTAATAATAATTTGACAAACTCCCAAATTGTGACACGTAGTAAAAATACAAAGTCCACTGGCAAATGCAATTATAATTTAAGGCCCAGGGACAGTAATGGTTTTGTGAAGAAGGTTAATAACAAAAAATGAAATTGTGATTTTGTATTGAGTATATCTTTTGTATGTAGATTTTTTTTTTTTGATGTTTGATAATTATAGTAAACATTTAGAGTACAGTGTGTTTATTACTTTGCATTTTTATATAGGGAATGTTGTTTGTACATCTATGGTGTAAATTTTTTTTTTTTCCCGGGAAAGAATTGTAACAGTTTTTGATGTATAAAACTCAGATACAAGTGAGAGAACAATCAAATGTGAAAGAAAAAAAAAAAAAAGTCCTTAGGTGCAACAATGTTATAGACTTTCACCGGTCAATAAGGCCCCATGGACTTGTTTGTGAACCGCTTTGGTCTTCTCTGTGTCACGGCTCCCACTCATAAATTTTTAACCAACGTGTATCGTCAACAGCATTGATGGAGGGGCGGTCTCATCTTCATATCTTCAACCTGGCCAGGAGTAGACACATCCGCTGGCGGAGACATCTACGGAAGTGTATATATATATATGTGTGTCATCGGGGAATTGTGCCTCTTACTTGTCAAGTTTTTAATTTTTGTTAGAGATTACGATAAGAGTAATAAGAAGTTAATATTTAAATAAAATTTGTGTTTTACCCCTAAGCTTGTGTCTCGCCGTCAATTCTTTATTGAAGAGTAAGTTTTAATTATTTCTTTTTTTTTTTGGTTAATTACAGAATCGTTAAAATACTCGCTACTCCCTTTAGAACTTGGTTATTGCGGTTAAAATTAAATTCTTATTCTTTTTGAGGTTTTCACAACGCGCCTCAATCTAACGTTAATTCTTAAGATTTTCTAAATTAATTTAAATTAATAATCTATACGTTAAAACATCAGTTAAAATAAATTAATAAGAAATAAATAAAAGAATACGGTTACAACAAATGTCAAATTGTCTAATGTTTGTTAACCAAAATTAATTTAAATCTAAACACAGTCTAAATAACATAGAAAAAAAACATGTGAAATCTTATACACATGAATAAAAGGAAAACCCAATAAAAAAATATATAAATTTATAATAAACTCCTCAGAATATAGCTAGATCTAGCCTTTTATCATTGGGGAAAAAAGAAAGAAGCTGAAATTACAGGTTTAGCTAAAAGAAAACTCTTCCCCCTAATTGCTCGGAATAGCTATTTGAATCTCAATATGAAGTTGCTCATCTATAGTGCATTCCTAAGACCTATTTTAACTTATGCTTGCCAGTCCTGGTACTACTGTGCCAAATATCATATTACTAAAATCTGTGCTGCTCAGAATAAAATTATCAGAGATATTGTTGAAGCCCCCTATTACTTTAGAAATTATAAAATCTATGAAGAACTTAACTTCCCCACCCTAACTAACTTTATTAACTCCATAAATATTAACTTTCACAATAGCACTGAATCTAATAACATCACTTTATTAAGTGAACTTTCTAACTATGACTATAAGAAACCTTTCAATAGGAAGAGACCAAGAACGTCTCTTGCTCTTGACTGGTAATTTTCCTCTTCTTTCTGTGTCATCTGTTACACTGAGGTAGAGCGCGGTCCTCCTGTCCTGTTGGTTGCGGGATCGAATCCCCAACCTGACTAACTTTTGCTGTTGCTGTTGCTGTTGACTGACTAACATACAACGTACAGACCAAACCGCAAGACCTAAAGGGCTGAAATTTTGCATGGCCATTCTTCTTATAGTGTAGGGGTGCACTAAGAAAGATTTAAAAAAAATTCTTCTTAGATTTTTTTAAATTAAATTTTTAAGCTGTTTTAGTAACTTTTTAAAGTTTGCATTTGAAATAATAATTTGATGATTATAAAATTTATATCACAAAAAAGACCACAAAAATTCCTTTAAAATGAAATCTTTTTAGAATCTTTACCTCCTTTCTGATATTTTGGTGAATTTTTAAAGATTAATTTTTAGAATTTAATTTATTAAACGCTGATCACGTGATTTCTTTTTCTGGTACTTTAAATATATTTATCCTCACATAACAACGAAATAGACAAAAAAAAATTTTTTTTTCTTGCTAATGCAGCAGACAATTGGACATTATCCAAAAATAAAATAAAATACAGTAAAAGATATGTTCCTCAAACTGTACTATGTTAACTGTACTATATTCTTTAGTATGTCCTATTAGATTTAATTTGAATATTTTCTTCTACATTATTTTGTCTATAAAAATATCCCTTAGGATTTTTAAAAAAAAATATACATTTTTCTTTTTTTTACATCATTTGTATACATTGATCGTCATATAATACTAAAAGTTTAAAATAGTGGCGCCATCTACTGCACGTCTAGTATGACAGCTTACATTTAGTTTAAAAAATTGTTGGTTTTTTATTAATTAAAAATTAACGGTAATTAATTTCGATTTTGGAAGTTCTTAAGTCCCTCGGCTGTTTTTAAAGACTCCTGTATGTAAAATTTCATGATCGTTGCTCCTAAACTGTGGATTTCTATACAACTATAGACATACAGACAGACAAATTTTCATTTTTATATATTAGATGTGATTAACCTGTCTTGTATCTTGTCAATCAGTTATACTGTATAACTTGTATTCTATATTACATTGGTAAAAGTAAATGCAACTATTTTGTATTGGACTTCCATGTCTTTTTATGGTAACTGGCCCAGTTCCATGCAAGGAGAGACCAACAATGGGCTATGAAATATAAAAATTTAGCTTCTGCCTAATTTGAACAGCCAGATATCACCTCATTAATATGTCATTCCACTTTTACAATCAAAGACAACATTTACAACTAAAGTTTCCGAGTTCTTTTTTCAGTATCCAATTTCAAATGAACAAAGACAGTTCAAGTATAGAGTGCTTCTTCAAAGTTGAAGAAGTACAGGCTACACTGTCAAACATAATTGTTAAGTTCAATTACAACAAATTTCTTAGATATTACTTTCAAAACAACTGTTATTTCAGGTTCAATGAGAATTTTCAAAGATAAATGCTTTCAACTTTATTTTGAGGTGAAGAAAATCAGTAAAAAACAAAATTGTATACCAATCTCATGAATAAATAATGTGTAGGATAAAAATATAAAAAGCATAAAATCATTTATAGAAACATGAATCATGTTAAAAACATATAAATCACACTGAGGTTGTAATCATGCCAATAAAGGGATCTTAAATGTTTGATTTAGGATCATGTTAGGCTGTAATTCAATAATTTTGAAGCAATTACTATTAAAAATGATTTATCAATAAACACATATAAATGCAACCAAGATTAAAAGTTTCTAAAAACTTCATAAGCTTTAAATGTAATAAACAATGTTTTACGAGTTTCAACAGAAAAGTTTTCATTTTTGACACCATTTTGGTGCTTCTCTACAAAGATTTTTATTAGATTAGTAATAGGTATTATCATGTTGTTAGTGTATGTAAGGACTTAAATATTATCAACAAGAGAGAATAACCATAATAAAATGTTGTCTTTCTAGTGGTTGATCCCCTTGGTTTGGGTAAAACCTAGACTAATAAACTATGTTAAATAAGCCTATGCCATAAAGGGTTAATTTTTATGACTTCAAAAAACCTGAAGAGTTATATTTACATTAAAAATCTAGCAAGAATTATAGTACCCCTTGGTTTGGGTAAAACCTAGACTAATAAACTATGTTAAATAAGCCTATGCCATAAAGGGTTAATTTTTATGACTTCAAAAAACCTGAAGAGTTATATTTACATTAAAAATCTAGCAAGAATTATAGTACCAACCTTTTAATCTTAGTAAAAAATTGGCATTGGATAAATTATTAATGTGATTATTAATTCTGATAATTTATAGCATTTTTATTCAATAAATTAGGTTCATTAAAAAATTATCGGGTTCTTACCTGAAGAGCATTCAGTAATGCTGACAGAAAACCTTGAGCTTTAATGATATTAAAACATTCCAAACAGTCATTAGCTATGTTTGCAAGAGCCCAGAAACTTTGTTCCTTAATATAATATAAATAAAAAATCTGTTACAAATATTTGTTAAAATACATAGCTTTAAATAATATATCTCAATAAAACCACTTTTAATTTATATATTTTTTTAAAAACCTTATTTAAATATAAATTTTTTTAATAGCAATAAATAACCATTTATAAAGCACAAGTGATATGATACTGACATATAAATTATATATGATGTATATATGATGAAACAGACTTTGGTGGAGGAAGGATATTAAATAATGATGAATATCATTAGGTCTTGATTTTCTAAATTCCTTCCAAAGACATAATTAGATAGCAAATTAAAAAATGAATCATTCAATGGATACAAAGCAATTAAAGTTGTAGGAGTTTGGACCAAGAATTAAAAAATGCATAGATTTGAATTATGTTTTTATTGCATGCAAAAACAGATTTAATTTTCTAATTTATTTTCTATTGATAAATAATTTAATGCCTTGTAAAAAACTTACCACTGATTTTGATCTAAATATTTTTGTATAGTTAGTTTTAAAATCCTGGAATATTTAGATAATTATCTGAAGAAAATTTCTGCAGTGTTAAAAAAAGCTATCTGTGTCAGAAATTTCCTGAAAACCCAGATTTGGATGAAAAATGGATAATTTCTTCTCCCTTTTATACAAGTCTCCTTTTCCTTGAAAATTCTGTTCTATAAAAGTGTACCAATTCTGAGTGTAAAACCAAGAACATATGCATATTGAAAGAAAGAATGATTTGACAGTTTTTGATTTCTTCGATGAAAGAGGGTTAGAATTTTTTTTTTTAAAAATTGCTTTAATTTAGAAAATTTCTAAAAGCCAAATTTTTTGGTAATAATGCGAAACAATTATTTTCTGTAGTAAAGGATTGTTAAATCATAAATAATGACATTACAGCTAGGATTAAAAACTTTGCAACATTGTTGTAAACCTACAAGAATCCAACAAGATGTTTCTAGAAATTTATGTATCCCATTTCAATTTCCTGACAATTCCTACTTTCTTACAAGTATATGAACAATATAAGATTCTCATATATAAGGCATTTTTAATCTTCAGAATTCCTTAATATTTATCAATAATGAGAACAACAGCTACCAGTGTCAAATAACTTAACACAACTACCATAAGCCATGCTACCTTTCAAAGCTACAGACATAAGAATATTAAGTAATCTAATAGCACAATCAATCTTTCTCTATGCAAATAACTTTCCCTTTACTCTAAGCCATTACAATGCAAAATATAACAACAAATTAAGGTTACATAGTTCTAGGATAAGATTATAACATATTTCACTGATAAATGAAAATTAATGTATCAAGTGAAACAAAAATAATTAGTGATGAAATGAAATCATTATAAAAAGCTAAAAATAAAAATAACTCGAAAAAAAGAATAATAAAGTTAGCTTGGGTGTTTTCTGTAATTTTCTTACACACCTCTAGTTAGTCATAAAGTACATTAACACAAAAAATTCACACTAGCATCTTTCATAACTTAATAATTTAAAAAAGTAACTAGTAAAGACATTACATTGCTAGGTGCAAAAGAGAACCAAATTTCACAACATACAAAGAACACATCCTTAGGCCATTATGAACACGCTGCATGCGTCTATCTGATTTTTCAATGTTTTGAACGTTACAAATGCATTTCCTGCATTCTAAAGCGATTGTTTTCACCAATAGGTTCAACACTAAATGGCATTCAAATATAATTTCTTTCAATAAGTAGATTTTTAGGTTATTGTTTGGAGAATACATATAGTATAAAATGGAATCAGTTTCGGGTTCTTGAATTTGGCTGGACGCTTTTCAAAACAAGGTGATCCTATTCGACTCACAGAAAGACATTTTGCAGAGTACATACCCACACCTAAAAGTCAAGAAGGACTAAGATGTGCAGTATGCTGCAGAAAATCAGTAAGTGGGAAAAAAAGTATGTAAAGACAAAAGATTATGGTGTAAAGGCTGCAAAGTGAGTTTATGCTTATCACACTGCTGTAAATTATACTATACTGTAAGAAATTTCTGAACATTATGTAAATAATAAATGTATTCTTAAAAATTTTATGTTCCATTTATTTTGATTTAAAAATCTTAATTATACTGAATACATGTTTCGAACATTCCTTCAGAATGTGATTCCTAAAAAAAACCAACACTGGGGGAAGAATGGAAAAGCGAAAACTCAATGGCCTAAGGGTTAAAATAATAATAAGGTATAAGTATGGATAAGTCTAAATAAATTACTTGTAGAAAATGACTGCTTCCATACGTAAATGAGACAAAGTAGGCTCCTGATGCTTTGGCAACTTTATAGGTACATTTGTGAGAGCCACATGCTATATTCGTAAGACAAGCTGCAGCTTCCAGCTGTTTTTGTGCATCATTGCCAATGAAAATCCGTATCAGTGAATTAAAAGCTCCATCATTTCTATAAAAAAAGTGTATATATAAGTATTTAAATATACACAAATTATAACAAATAGTAAACACTGATTTCAGAGTTCTTGAAGTTAGTTTACATTGTTAATGGTAAATTAAAACATTAGTTAAGCAGTGTTATTCAAGTAACTAGCTCGGTATTTATGCACAGCTCTCCAAAATAGTGTTATTTAAGATTTAAACACACCAATTAATGCTGAAATATAAAGAATTTTAAAATATTTACATTGAATTTATTTCAGTATGAAAGCATAAAACAACTGCGGTTGCTCATGCCATCTTTCAGTGGTGGTGCTAAAAAATATGCAATAGATTTATTTCATAGCTGACAGAGACAAGGATAAATTATTTTACGCAAATTAGATAACTGTTTGACGTTTTCTGTCTCAAAAGGTAAGCACTAAATGGTAAAAGAATAATTTTATTTTAAATAGCATGTTAATGCCATTTTTGCAATGTGCAATTTTTTAAATGTTGAATTCTGTGCAGCTTTAATAAAAAAATAATTCTTTCAGTTTTATACATTTTCATGAAGACAAAGTGAGCCCTCCTGGATATTATCCATATACATTTAGCGGTAAACATTCAGGAAATTTATTAGCATAAATTGGTTATCTTCATTTCATGCTGATATTTATGCAAATCAATACAATTCTTGAGCAAATCTTTTATAAGTATTTTTATTAAAATTTGATGATTTAGTTACTCATTCCACACCTTTTCAATCTTTCTGAAAAGCAATTTAGATTCTCTGTACCTGTTCTAGTATGTAACATTTACCACCAAATAATAAGCAATAAAACAATTTTTTCACCATCTCTTACCAAAAGTTATGATGTTTTATTATAGCATTGAACCTATAATTTCATATTTTTCCCAAACTTTTTGATATGGTGTAACCTTTAGGGGATTGATAATGTCACAAGAATTTGATTTCAAGCTTTTCTAGGTCTCTCTCCAAAAAGATATCTGTAATAAATCGTGCATCAAATAGCTCCTGCAAATTTTAACGTTCTTAATTAAACATTAGTGTCAAATTTTAGAGATAATAGTAACTATACAACAATAATAAAAATTAAATAAATAAAAATAAATGTAGTATTGGTGGAAAAAAATGTGTAGAATCAGAATCCTACTTCAAAATGTCTGGTCCAGAAAACCAGAGAGATTATTATTTTAGCCCAATATCTCCATTTCCTTAGTTAAATTTTTCTTTTTTTTAACCCAGCTTTATTTTTTTCTTTTGGTAAATACTCTTTACCACCCCCCTTAACCTCTAAAAGCTTAAGTTTTCCCATAGTCGAATTTAGCTCATTACATTCTTGCATTCACCAAACTATGAGCTGAAAGGCCACCCTTAAGATTACAAATATACTCTACATTTTAAGTTCAAGTAAAAAAACCTGACAGTTGTCCAAATCCCAGTACAAAAACAAACAGTTTTGCTTGAAAAGTACTCATGTTATCATATTCATATAAGGAGCATAAATTTCCAATGCAATAAACTGGCAGATGGGACCAATCTAGCTGTTGCCAATGATGCAAAATCCAACCAAGCCTTAAAACTGAATCAGCACTTCATAGCCAAATATGGTTACAACATAAAAGCAAAGCAATGCTATTCAAGTTCCTGTATTGAAATGTGTGAAAATTCTGGTTTTTAAGATGACTAGAGAACTCTTAGCCAATTAACCAACCACACAATTCCAGTGATTTATGAATAACTTATTACCAGACAGTGTACAAGTGGACTTTTTGGGGAGCTCTTAACATGTTTTTTTTTAACCAACAAAACAGAGTGAAAATAAGTAAATTGTATATCACTTTTAATTATAATTTATTTAAAATTTTTTAACAGTTTACTCCAAACAAAGTATGACAGGAATTTACTTTGAAGAAAAAAAGAGTTTAAAATCATTGTGCAGCCAGCACTTGTGGCCCTTAATGATAAACAGTCTCTGAAGAGCAAAATCAATTTAATTCAAGACATAATTTTACAATAATTTTTTAAAATTTTTAATATATGATACTTTCCGTAAGTTTAAATAATTATTTGTTGTTCAGTTTATGACCCCTCCCCCATAAAAAAATAACTATTTTATGCTATTCCCTATCTATACATGCATAATAATTTAATGATACTTGTGAAAAGTAGTCATATGAAAAGCATATGAGCAAGTGAAATAAGTGCATAAAACAGAAAATTTTCATAATAAATGGATTTAACATGGATTTGTGGTAGTTTTGAGCTTTTTATTGAAGGGTTACTGATTTTAGCATTTCTATAAGAAATATTTTCAAAAAATAATTATCTTATGCTTCCACCAGATGGCAGCAATTTTTTTACTCAGTAATCAACCCTTATCTTTTACATGGAATTTTTTTTAGCTGACAGCTTACATCATGTTCTAGAAAAATTTCAAGATACTTTTTTACCAGCAATTAAAATTACTACCCATATGTAAAAATTCTTCCTAAAGCTCCAAATAGTATGAAAGCATGTACAAATCTGTGTCCAAGAGGTAAAGGGCACCAAGTCCATTTCTTAAAAGTACATGTTTTACTTTATTCCCTCGTATTTTTTGCCCTATTTTAAGTGGAGCAAAGCTCTTACTTGAATGTTTATGTAGAAGAGATCTTGCCAGTTGAAAATGGTACCATGTCATATCATTATATAGAGGTAAAAAGCACTAAGTGAATATCTTCAAGCTCTCCAGTGAAATTCAATCATTATGATTTAGTGTCTTTTACCTCTGGTATACAGAAATATATCCTATTTCCTCCACTACTGAATCCAATTTTGACAAGATGAGGAACATGGCTAAAGAGTATTATTTTATGACAAAAATTTTGACTAAATGAAAAATGTTATCAATGTCTAATACTGTATAGATGTTCCTGCTATTTTTACAGTTAGAGAAATCAAGAATTTCTTGTATGCTTGAGAAGAAATTTTGTAGGATTCATATTCAGACTTTTTGGTAACCATGTAGTATGGCAATGTTAAAAACTAAAGGCCTTCTCATTTAACAAAACTGAAATGCAGATAAAAAGGTCAAAGATAAATTTGCAGAATTTTGGAACACCCCATGAAGAGATAAAAGAAAATTTTTAATTTGAGTAGAGAAAGAAGTTTTCCAAGCTTAAACGGATTAACAGTCTTGTACGTGCCAGAGGTGTTCACTTACCCTACAATCCTACACCAAAATTTCTTAAATACTACTCTATAACATCAGTATATGATGAAAGGTTATACTAACAGCACTAACACCAACAAAAATTTTGAATTACTGACACAATACTTGTGCAGGAGTTCGATAATATATCAGAACAGGAAATGCAACATGTAGGTGGCATATTTCACTGTGTTTGTAGCTGTAAATCAAAGTTCAGATATTGAAAGCAGTTGAAGATACTATTATGAAAGATCTTTATTACTGTTAGTAATGTCTGGTTTATAAGTCTTTTCTTTAATAAACTTGTTATGATACAAAATGTTTGGCATTATTTTGTGCTTCCTATACTAACAGTTTGATTCAAGCATATATAAAATGAAGATACAGAGATACTTTTATTAAAATGGAGAAACTCTAATGATTCAATTCATTAATTTTTTTTTTCTTTCAATGCAGAGACACTTGTCTTCAGAACAATAATCCATCTACACCATGATTATGTTGGCCTCTTTATTATGAGAGCACTATTTAAGTGAACCAGTGAACCAATATCACCTACTATGAAGGAACAACATAAGAATTCTGAGCCTTAACCAGGATTCAACTCAAGCACATAATGCTAACTATTATACCATGAAGGGAGGATTCATTAAAAACTAAAAATTTGAATCATTTCAAATAAGATTTAAATATATATAAGTTAATGATTAATCAAAAAGCAACAATAACTTTAAGATTTACAGTAACAAAAAATTTCAAAGATTTTGTTATTTATCATAAAATTCTCCTTGCATCAATTTTTAATAAAGAAAATGAGTGATTATTAAATAAAAGATCTCATACAATAAAACTTTTCTTGCATTATAAATATTGATAATAGCTAGTTTTAAAAAATAATTACCTCAAAAATGCTTCAATATATTCATGAGAAATACAAGAATTTTTAATTTTTCGTAGTATTTCCAGAGGCACAGACTTCTGCTTCAACTTTGAAAGTAATTCATTGAACTACATATGAGAGACAACATAAAATATACATCACATATTTGAACATTATCACTCTCTAACTGATATTTTTTTATATATTTATGATTTAACAAATATAAAAAAGTTGACATATAATAGAACATTGTTGGTGCATACCTCATTTACCTCCTTTCTCAGTTATATGAAAATTTCTAACATCTGAAATTTCAGTTTCAATTGTAAACATTAAATAATTTCAGTTATAGGTTTCTAAGTTCAGCCGAAATTTGTTTTATTGATATATTTTCTGGGAGAAGAAGAAAATTTTATTTTCTCAGAGGCATGCCATGTTGCTAGATACAAACTGAATGCCTTATCGAACATAACAAATTGAATTTAACTGAAGCATTTTTTCAACTGAAGAGTATTTTTAAAGCAATTCACAACTTACAACATCAACACTTCTTACTATCAACAATATAAGAGACAAGTAAAGGGGCAAAAGAAGATATTCTAACTCTGCAAGAAACCTACTATTAGAGAAGCACTTGCTACTTGTAGTGGCAATTGCTAAGAAATTGTGTTTAACTAAGGATAATTTAGATAACTAGATTGCAAAAATACCACTAACTCAGTCAATTTTTCTCAATGAGCACTTGAAAATCCTGAGACAAATAAGGTAGTAATTTTGTAGAGAAATTTTTGAAATTTCAGTTTTTTAGTACTATTTTGAGATATTAAATATATTTTAATTCTGAGAAACATAGAAAATTTTAGCTGTGGCTTCAGAACAAAACTAATTGATATAATACATAAATTAAATAAATTTGAAAATTAAGGGCATTAAATTATAATGTACTATATCAGGAGTCAGTAGCTCTTTAATTTGCTGATTTTTATATCGTTTATGAAATATTTCTTGTGCTGACATTTAAAGTTTTAAAAAATACATTTCCAACATAACATACTTTGGCAAATTATGGATAAGTGTGGTGAAAAAATATAAAATTCGAATAGTATTATATGATATAAATTATTATTATTATGATATGGGTGGCTGGAAATTTTTTTTTTATTGGCTGGTGAACCTTTGTTCCAAATAATATAAAATTAAATACACAAAAGTTTCTCCTCCTTTCTTTTCCAACCCTCTATTTTCTATCTCTCGGTATTACAATACGTCCAACTGTACCATTTTGCTTTGAAACTTTGAACTCTCCCATGATCTAAAGGATTAAGAAGCGAAGACACCAGAACATCGGAATTTTAATGTTTCTCACAATTCCAGGCCTCCCCAGTTAAAAGACCACCAAGGAAAAATTCTGAGAAAAAGGGGACATTGTTTACGACTTCGGCACACAAAGATAGATGCAGAGACTCGGCGAAACTTACCAATGCGAAAAAGAAGCTGAAGAACTATTTTTTCCGACACGTAAGATTCGGGAAGCGAGGTGGCTCCTGAGTTGGAGACAAAAGAAAAGTTTGGGAGACAGTCAGAGAAGCGCCGCCAGAGAGAACAGTCGCTTTCTAGATGCCTTAGCCAAAAGATGCCTGAGATCCAGTATGAGTTGACGGAGGTTATGAAGAATTCAAGGGCCAGCTAACTCCCTTAATTTGGGCATGCCCTACCCTACTTCCCAAACTTTAATCTTTACTATATTGCCTTTCTTTCTAATTTCTCTTCTTAATTTTTTTTAGATTGCAGTCGTTATCCGGTAATATGATTTTTAGTTGATTTTCTTTTATTATAGTTTAACTTAAGTAATATTATTATTATTTTATTTTTTGATTTTCCCCAGCCACCAATTATTTTTACTTTATTTCATTATGTTTTATTTTCATTATGAATATATATATCTTTTTATAATGTGTCATCGAGGAATTGTGCCGTTTTTGCAAGTTAAGTTCTTTTAGTTTTTGGTTTTGTAAATACGGCGGAAACAATAGGAAATTAATGTTTAAATAAAATTTGTGATTATTACCCCTAAGCCCGTGTCTTGTCGTTAATTCCTTTTTTGAAGAGTAAGTTTTAGTTTGTTTTTTTAATCTCTTTTTCTTTTTCTTTTAGGTGTAATTACAGTTTCGTTATGAAACTCACAACTCCCTTTGAACCTGGATATTGCGGTTAAAATTAAATTCTTATTATATTGAGGTTTTCACAATGCGCCTCAATCTGACTTTAATCTTTAAGATAATCTAATTACATTTAAATCTATAATCTATAAGTTAAACTTTAAGTTAAACTTAATTATTTAATTCCTAAACTTTTCTTTAATTCTGTCAATGTTAAATGTTTTTAAAGTATACTGAGAGAAAATATAAATACATACAACAATTATATATCGTACCAACATATTTAAATACTATAATTAGAAAACTCTCTATTTTAGATACATTATTTAATACTATTTTCAACTGAAAATGGTTCTTAGAAGTTATTACAAATTATGTGCAAGAAAGACAAAAAGGTATGAAAGTTCTAAAAATTATAATTTACTTATAATATTTCTGAGTTAAAAAAAAGACAATTACTAAGGTTTAAATATTAAGTGGTAAAATAATCTTACCTCTGAAAGAGAAACATCTTGAATATATTCAGAGACATCATGCAGTCCTAATCGTTTGTTGCCTAACAAAAATTCTTTATGTTTGCTCCTTAAATCTAAAATTCAAATCACATGATTAAAAACAGGTTTAATTACATATATAAGAAATATGTGATAAATATAAAGCTACAGTAAGATAAAAAGTTTAAGCTCAAAATACACTTCAATCCTCTAGTAAAACATATAACAAAAAACTTTTCTCTCCATTTGAAATATATTACTCTATAACTAAGAATCAGCAATTTGAAAAAATCTTTTTAGTTACTACATTACTTTGTGATCAGTTTTCAATCAACAATTACATCAACCCTTTTTTAATTTCAACATAGCACGCATTTCTCTTTCAATGTTCACCCATTCCACAATGTAAATTTGTTGGCTTCTTTATTATAGGAGCACCATAAAAATAAACACCACTCTCTAAGAAGGGGCAGCACAAGAATATCCAAGCCTTAGTTAAGATTCAAACCTGAGTCCATACCATGGAAGTACATGTCGCTAACCACTGTACCATATGGGCAACTACATCAAACCTGAGAAACAATTGATATTTTTTCTCAAATCCCTTTGACTCCATTCTTTTAGAAGGAATTATTCACTGAGATTTTTATATTTTTTCTGAGATCGCTATAACGATTACATACTTAAAAAAATTTTTTTAAATATTGTTGACCTTATTTCAAATGCAAATATACATTCTCTAACTTTTTTTTAAAACTTATTTGCTTTAAAATACTTTAATATTAACTAATTAGAATTCAGACATTCATTTCACATAATACTAAAAAACTCACACTCATTGTTGAACATTCCTTAATATTACTCATTGATTCATTAATGTAAAATAAATGGAGAGCAATATTTTAGGTTGTATATTTTCAAACAAACTAAAGTGTATGTTGAGCTTGATTTTTTCTCTTGCTATAGTAATACAGATTCCTACTCAAAGTTAAAAAATATTGGGAAGAGTTTCATATCCTGAGCCGTTTGACTTCATTTGGCGAAATAATTTCAAATGTTAGGAAAATGTTAATGAGCATTTTCCTAATCTGAATCTTACTACAGTTCTTTTAGCAAGCTGTAGCTTTAGTAAGCTATCTTTTTTAGGGATAGGATAACAAATAAAATATTTTCAGATAATAAATTAATTTTGACCTCTTCATTATAATCATATTTATTTTCAAATAATACAGCTTTTATTATTTAAGAAATGCTAATTCATCAGCTAATATTCAGTGACTTATGGGAGAGTAACAAGGGTTTAATAGAGTAACATAATAACAAGGTGATAGAGCCAACTAGTTACTTTATACAGAAGAATTCTATGGGGAAGTAAGATACAAGCTCAGATAACCTTATAAATTTCAATAAACTGTCCATACCATGACACAACGATCTAAACATCTGGTATTTACATTTACAGAAATGGTTCTTTGGTCACTGACATTGCAATTGATCAGCTAGGATAGCAGCTACCTTTAAACTACCTGAGAACATTATGGTCAAAATTATAAGTATTAACAATATCCATTATCTCCCCTGTTAATGAAAAAAAACCATCAAGATATGTATGACTGGACTATGAATTTAATATATAGCAATACCATTATTATTAATTAATGAAGGGAGTAAAATAAAAAAAAAGATTTTCAAAGCAAAATATCAATAAAAAATCTATTACTGAAATAGCAGTCTAGTTGACAATAACACCACAGGTACTTTTACAGCAATATTAACTTAAAAAACAAGTCCCTCATTATAAACCATACATATTTCAAGAACAAAATTTAGCAATGAATTTTAAATGTATATTCTTGTTCAGGGGCATGTCTAAGAATTGTCCATTTGACCTAGTGTTCCTAATACACTTTACAAAACAAGCATGACATCACAAATAAATTAGTGAATACTTATATTTTTCAAACTAATTGGAATGAATTTGAATTTTTGTTATTTCAAGGAATTCTGGTGAATTTCTTTTTTTGTTTAATCAATTGTTTTCCTTTCTAATGTGTCTCCGTGGATCCTTTATTGTAAATTTTTTCTATTGTTATTGGGAACTAAATTCTATATGGTAAAGAAATTATTATTTGATTTTGTTTCAAAGATTCAAAGAAGATTTTTGTTCAAAGATTTTTCAAAACTTTCTAAGCTTTAACCTAGATAGTTCATAGAAAGAGAGGAATGAAAATTTTATAGAGAGATTCAGATTATACTTTATCAAACATACTGTTAATTTGAAGTTATTATATAAATTTTCAAGATTTTGAAACAACTTTTCAAGAGGTTTTTATTTATCTGTGTATACAGAATTTATCATTTTCAGTTAATATTTCCGTCGCCAATTTTAACGGTTTTCTGATTTAATATTATGATAGAAGCAATGGACTCAAATAAAAAATTCTAACATACCATTGGTCTTTTGATAAACAATTTTGTTATTTTAATCTCATTCTTATGAATTGCAAGTTATTTTTGTACTTGATAAAAATTTTATATAACCATACTGATTGCAAAATATTGAATTCATTCTGTCCTAACATTAATTTCTTCCTGCTTAGCCCTTTCTACAGAAGGGAATTTAAGAGCCCCCTTAGCTCACCTTTGGACCCTATTTGAAGAGCAAGCATAGAAGTACAAAAGTACACACACTCATGATATATGCAAACATGGAAAAAGCACAATGATATATACAAGCATGGAAAAAGCACACATGGACATCAAACAGTCTAAGTCTTTTGGGGGCTATCTCTGATCTAAAAAATCTAACAGCACACTATTCTCAGCAGTTATATCTAGAATACGAGAACCAAACCCAGAATCTTTCAGGTTTTAGTTGAGGGATCCTGTCATATTGGTAAACTACTGCAAATATTTTAATATAGAAAAGACCATGTATAATTTTCATGACTTTCTTGTCTATAACTTTTTTTAATCTCTGATCTAAAAACATCTAACAGCACACTATTCTCAGCAGTTATATCTAGAATACGAGAACCAAACCCAGAAAGAATCTTTCAGTTTTTAGTTGAGGGATCCTGTCATTGGTAAACTACTGCAAATATTTTTATAGAAAAGACCATATATAATTTTCATGACTTTCTTGTCTATAACTTTAGATATTTACTAGAATATGGTACAGCTTTTGCAAATTTTTTAAAATTACCATTTATTACAATTATCAATTTTTTGATAAACAGCATACATATCATTCTTTTAGCAAGCATTGTACGGATTGTACATACAAACAGTTAATAAATTTAATAAGTAATAATTTATTGTATCAAATCAATACATTATATATGTTTTACTAACCTTTGAGATATTTACGCTTTACAGATCTTATTACAGAAACAGAGCTTGCATTTTCTTCATCCATTCCTGAAAATTTTTAAATTAAAAAAATAGTAAATTTATAAAATACAAAACTACAAATAAGTATAAAAAATTACTAGACACACTTTTCCTCATTTGTCTGAACTACTTTCCTTGTGTCCTTTGCCAAATTGATGGGAAAATATTTTTAACATATATTAATAAATTCAAAAATAAGAACAAAATCAAAATATTCTAGAAAAAAAAAATGAATGTTGGAGCAACTAGAATCACTTTTGTGGGAGGAAAACTTGAAGAAAATGGTGGAGAGTTAAAGTTATTTTTCAGTGCTAATAAAAAATTAGGTAGGCTTAACAAAGCACCAAATAAGAAAGTGTGAAACGCTTATAAGTTGAATGCTGTTGCTCTGAACCTATACAAATCACTTTTTTGCCTAAGAAAAATGTAAACAAAACTTTCTTTACACACCAATATTCATGAAAAATAATAGGGCTGTTTAATTTTAACAGTACACCAAAATAAATAATAAGTGTCTCAAATTACAGAACTCCAATTCAACTTCACAAAAAAATACTCAAAATTAGGGTAAAATAAAGGGATTGATACACACAAAAAATACATATTTTAAAGTTAGTATAATACAATTAAGTTTTATCACAAATTTTCAACAAAAAGGTTCAATTAAAAAGTTTATATTAAATTTTTCTGGTCTGAATTATGATGAAGTTTAAAATCTTTAAATAACACATAAAATGAATATCCTTAAACAAGTTTTCTAAAGAGATTAAATGGAAAATAACAATCACTCTGTTTTTTTGAGACTGGGCAATAAATATTTGGTTTTGACAACCCCTGCCCTCCATACTTTTCCACTTATTCAATATTTGTTCATTTGGGCATTTTTTATAAATACTTCAGAGGTATACTTTCCAGCAGAATCTTCGAGCTTAGAATTATTTTAAATTCAAGTATTGAAATATACAACACTTCAAGATAATTTAGATTTTACTTTTCCAATAATTTTAACAAATATTTAATTTTTAACTTTTTCACAGACATTGGATTTTTATTGGTACATTTCAGTTAGCCGGGCACAAGTGATATATCGCCACATATGGTTCACAAGTCGTATTTTCATCTGTTATGTTCAATTAACTGTAACTCCCATAATATGTGTGCATGAATGAACAGAATATTCAAGTAAACATGAGTATTTTTTCAGTAAGTAAATATTTATTTAGGAAGAGGCTAAAAATCTCTACTGTCCTTCAAGATGTCTTCAAAACGACCATGAGTACAGAAATTCAGCTAGGTACGGTTGCAATTGGTGGCATGCCATTCCTGTTTTTTATATCCCCATCACCATTTGGTGATTCATCACAACTGCTCAGTGTTTTGGGTGATTGTGAAGAAAGCAAGTACAGTTTCTGGTTAATTGGTTTCCAATTTTTATTCATGTAACTTTGGGGTTATTTAGATGGGAATATGAATCATGTTCTATCAGATTTATACCTGCTCATCCACCATCTCTGTCCAACATTTTGTGTGTGAGAATGAATCTTCAAAATTTAGCCTATTAAACTCTTTGCCTAAGGCTGTTAGGTTGGCAACATTTCATCCTCACCAATGGCAATACTTGTTAGGCAAACATAAAAATGTGCCCAGCAAACAGAAAAATACCTTCTTATTTTATTTATTTTTTCCACAGAAATTTGGTTAATGCTTAGGATTAAAACTAATTCTTAAAATTGAAATATACATCATTTTCAAAATATGTTAGACATAGCTATACAACACTTTTTATAAAAACGTGGTCTTCAAGAGGATTAGAACATTTTTCTAATTAGAATCATAATCACTCACAATATAAGGCACTAAAGACATAGTATATTATTTTTTGTTCAACATTTTTAATTAACATTTTCACTTCTAATAGTTTTTGAATTCAGAAATCAAAATTTTTTTACGTCCACGCGAAGCAGAAGTCGCCGCTCAGAGCATGAGTTTGTCAAAAACTCATTCACACAACCAGAATAAAAGAGAATAGCATTTCAAAACAACCATAACTGCTCCTATTAAAAGTTGTCCATTGACTACAAGTTTAGGCCACGAAACCAATATTCAAATTTTATGGAATTTAAGAATTGTAAGATCAGAAGAGTAAACAAAAATTGCATCATGAATTTACCAGAATACTTGAAAACAAGATACGATTGGAGGCACGGACAAAATTTAAGAATTTTCTCTTGAATAATAAATTCGATTGTCGCAAAAACTGATTGACAAGCAACCTGACGAATTATAAAGGCTGAAAGTTAAATTTGGGTTACGATTATACCCCTCCAACATTAAATTTTCTCCATTGCCATTACACAGTACAGTTAGCAACTGTTTCGATTTCCCCCTTTATTTTCCTTTCACAATTGCCAAATTTGTGGTATAAATACCAAAAATAATTTTTTTTACAAAATGCTGTTTCTGAAAGTGACACAAATATCTTACTGTCTAAAAATAGATATGCATGTATATATATATATATATATATATATAACTATCTCAAAATAGTAAGAAGAATATTTGAATATTTTATGTGAAACAAAATCTTAAAAAATAACAAATTTTCAATCGATTTATTTTATTTCGATCCCGATTACGATTGTGTTGTGCTGGGTCGGAAGTCGGGACGGCGATCGTCAAGCTGTCCTACTGTGTCTGTGTTAAAAGAACTAAGTGAAATTTGCTAGATATGGCTGCAGTCGTGGGAAAATTACTCAAAAATGATTTAGTTCGTGTGCAGTTTTGCCATCGATCTCAAAAGGTAATGCTTTTATTTCGGTTACAAGATGTCGAGCACAAATATTATTATCTAATGCGGTTGTATGACCTTGTTGACTTGACTATGTCGATCTCGAGCATTAATTATTATTTAAATCTTCATATTTTATTTATGTGAGTTGTGTACACTATAATTTTCCATTTTGGGCCATGAGACATTACTTGGATTTTGCTATATGGCTCATTTTGTATTACATAACATGTTACATAACAGTGATGCATAGATGTATCCCATTTAAATTCTACCGAATTTGTTTCTGTCTATTTACACATCATTTGTTTGTACGGTGTACATTCTTTTAAAAAGAAAAATTACGTGAGTATTAAGAGTCATTAAATGTAGATCTGCCTAAGTAAATGTGATAATTTGGATTATTATGAGGTAATATATATATATATATATATATATATATATATATATATATATATATTAATCTAACTTTAGATAGTTCTTCTACCGAAATTGGTAAATAGAATTTTTATAATAAGTGTTATTAATCTAACTTTTCTTTAAGTCGCTGTTCGAATATGAAATCATTGGCAGAGTATTTACAGCTTTTAAATACTAACAATATCCACATCATTATTTTAAATCCCTGTAATTTTTCAAGTGAACTCTTAGCCTTTCACTAAATAAATAATTTCCTTTCTATCTTCGATAAAAAATCGAAATCATTCATTAATTATAATTCGTATAATGTATATTAATAGGAAACTTGTTATAAAATATGTAATTTTATTTTAAATTGTTTGAAAAATTACTATTTAATACCTGATGATATTTATGTATGTTGATATTATATTAAAAAGGAGGGTGGCTAAAGTCTTTAAAGAATATATTGTAGATATAAGGTATACATTTTCAAACATTATGGTCACCTTAAATTGCATAGCTGGATATTGCAATGAAATGACTCTTGCAATATTCTCTTGCCCTTCTTGAAGTCAATCTGAAAAGTTAGGTGCTTTATTTGGTAAACACACTACCATCAATTAAGTTTAAAGTGAATACTTATTTGTAAACAGATTAAAATATCTATTACTAAAGGAAATTTTATAAAGTATTATGAAATAGTGTTAATAGTTTTATATGCTATATTTTATTAATGTATATTTTCCTATCAACAGTTTTCTAGTTTTCCTCAATTTTCAAAAAGTACAAAGAGGGTAAGTAACACATATTTATTTTTATTAAGTTTATATCTATAAAATTTGTTTAGTTTCATTAATATATATAGAGCTAGCTGAAAACCTTCACTTCGCTACAGAGTACATTGAAATTAAATACAATGGTCAATGTATGCAATTAATGTCAAAAAATATATATATATATTTATGATAAATACGACGATCAATGTATACAATTGATGTAAAAAAAAATATATATATATTTATATAAACAATGGTAAAGGATATTTTTAAAGACAAAATGTATAGAAGAAAATATTCAAATTAAATCTAATAGGACATACTAAAGAATATAGTACAGTTTGAGGAACATATCCTTTACTGTATTTTAATATTTTTTTGGATAATGTCCCACAATCTGCCGCATTAGCAAGAAGAAAAAAAAAAAAATTTTTGTCTATTTTGTTGTTATCATGTGACGATAAATTTATTTAAAGTACCAGAAAAAGAAATCATGTGATCAGCATTTAATAAATTAAATTCTAAAAATTAATTTTTTAAAATTCACCAAAAATCAGAAAAGGGAGGTAAAGATTCAAAAACGATATCATTTTAAAGGAATTTTTATGATCTTTCTCGTGATATAAAGTTTATAACCCTCAAATTATTATTTTAAATGCTAACTTTAAAAAAGTTACTAAAACAGCTAAAAAATTTAAATTTAAAAAACCTAAGAAGAATTTTTCAAAAATCCTTCTTAGTATACCCCTACACCATAAGAAGAATTGCCATGGAAAATTTCAGACCTTTAGGTCCAGGAGTTTGATCTGTGCGTTGTATGTCAGTCAGTCAGTTACGGAACTGTTTTATATATACAGGGTGGCTAATAAATACTGTGACAAATATCGAATCATTTAATTACACACAGATGAAATAGAAAAGGGAAAATACAACAATATTATGAACATTATACATCAAAGTTTACCATGAAATAATTTTACTCGAATCGACCGCCATCTTTATCGATTACTAAAGGTAATCTCTTACGCCACTGTCCTATTGCGGCACGAATCATTTTATGAGGTAATTTGTCCCATTCACTCCGTATGGAAGCTTTGAGGGAGTCCAAACTTCTGTGCTGCTTAGCATTTACTTTAGACTCTAAAATCCCCCAAATGCAATAGTCTAAAGGATTTAGATCTGGTGAAGAAGGTGGCCAATTTTCTTGCTTGATAAACTTCGGGCAATTGGCATGGAGCCATTCCTGTGTTGTTTTGGATCTTTCGGACGGTGCAGAATCTTGCTGAAATATCCAATTGTTTTTGGGATACAATCTGTTAGCATGTGGTAATAAACGTGTAGCCAATACTTCCTGTTTGTAATATTCAGCATTGATTTTTACCCCTTTATCGATGAATTTCAGAGGCAGTTTTCCATTGTGTGACACTGCAGCCCAAACCATAACAGAATTCTTGTTCTGAAAGCGTTTAACAGTTCGAAGATTTTCAGGTATATCGTCGAAGGTTGCTGAATATACAACATCATTTTTAGCATTATAACTTTGTTCTGTACAAAACAGCTTCTCATCAGAGAAAATTATTTTTTCAACACTTTTGCTACCGTGCCGGTTCAGCAATTTCTTACATCTTTGTAACCTTTTTACTATTTGTGCAGTAGTCAAACCTTGAACTTTTCTTTTGCGATAAGGGCGAAAACCCAGGTCTTCATTTATGATAAGTTGCATAGTTCTGCGACTGATGTTCTCTTCTGCAGCCATTTTATTTGCAGAACGTTGTGGATTTCTTCGTATATTTTCACGAATTCTTTTGATACGTTCTTTTGTACGAACAGTGCGTGGACGACCAGACCTTGGTCGGTCTTTACAGCTATTGGTATCCGATAATCGATTTATAGTCCTATATATAAACGTCCTATTAAAACCAAGGCATTTTAATTGCTTAAATATTTTACCTGCAGAAAATCCGAGATCATAAAGGTGTTTAACCATTAACCTTTTGGCTTCCATCTTTAAAAATATTCTACATATTTTACTTTAAACAAAAATCGTCTGCGTTTACAAAAAGTTGCCAATCACACAAATAGATAGATAAATTGTTTTTCCAAACGATTAAAATTAACTCTTATTTTTTGGAGTGTTACAGTATTTATTAGCCACCCTGTATAGATGGGAACAGCTTTCGTATACGGCCACATTGGCGATATTTTGTATTGCCGAAATTTTTGATGCCTAGCCAAACATCACATCGTTAATATCGTATGATTTACACAGAAATTTAATTTTGCAAAATATAAATTTTAAAAAATACAATAAGGAAAATAGCGTGAACTTTGTAGATCCAGAAATTATAGATAAATTTACACAGAAATTTTGACAAACATTTTGCTCCTTGCCAGATTTAGTGAATAGGTAATGAGCCAAATGGAATTAAAAATCAATCTGCCAATTAAGCGACGGCAAGGAGCTTTTCGCATGCCTCCATGTATTTTCTACTTAATATCGTGTTCGTGTTGCATAGAGTGTCTGGATCGACAAAATTCAAGCTATAATTAACTTTCAAATGTTCAAAGCCCTCCCTACCCACCCAATTGTAACTTTTCCAGCTATCAGAATAAATGGTAGACCCTTGCTCAATCTACTCCGTAATAATTCCCAACAATATGTTCGTTGCTAACACAATATAGTAGCTAACACAAAATATCGCCAATGGGGGCCTATATTGAAGCTGTACCATAGAATGTATTAATTTAGAGAGGTAATGAAAAAACATAACTTTGCCTTTTTATAGATAAATGTAACAAAAATTGAGGCTTATTTGAACATTAGAATATACTTCTGCTTTTATAAAGATTTGCATGGTTGTCAAAATATAATTCTTGTTTTTAAGGGCCCTTTTAAAAAAAAAATTTATATTGAATGACCTCATTTTTCTGTATTTACTTTCCTGTCATGAAAAAGTTTTTTTTTTTTTTTTCCTAGATCCCAAGCATGAGAATTTTAAATTTATTAGTGATAATGGGCCCTGTTAAAATACGGGTAATACTTTACGGGAATGACTTTTTATATAGTTAGTTTAATCTAGTACATCTCTGTCTGCAGATACGTGTGATCTCTTAGATTAAACAATAGTAACTGAGCTCTGGTTATCTATTCAAATAGATCAACTGCATTTGCAATGTGTCTGAAGTATCTTACTCCCTTTACATGCCTGCTTTCCATCAAATGGCCAGGAAGATAGAGAGTTGATACCAGACCCATTAAAAAAATTGTGCAGACCTCCCTCTCCATTTCACTGGGCTTGCAAATAGTTTCATTTGAATACCACAATGTTTGGATTGTAAATCTGATGCATAGTGTCTTAGGAGCTTTGTTATGTACACACAATAAACTTTTTAAGAACAAAGTTAGATGACTAAAAAAAATGTTTTTCTAATTTTTGGCAGGAATTTGAACATTTCAAGCATGGTGTTTCACTAGAGTATGCTAATTTTCTCTCGAAACTATCAAGATAGTTTTTATATTACTGAAAAATTCTTCGTATGGCAGTACCCAAACATTTGCTAGGAATTTCATTCCAGTGTATTTAAATTTTGATAATATGGATTATTTACAAGGCATATTAAAAGTAGGCAAAGATACTTTTTGCGATCTTAACATCATATGAACAATTAAAAAATCAGATTACTGTAGAATATGGTTGTCGTGACAGCACAAAATTAAAATTTATGAAATTTTCTTATTTTGAATAAGAATTCCTCTTTGGTTTCATACAGTGTTGGAAATTGATTTATGAAAATACGATTTTTTAACAAAAATATTTTCAATATTCATTAAAAATGAATTAAATTTTATATTTTATATAAGCTATGCGTGACAAATGAGTTACAAAAATAAAATTTCATACATAATAAACAAAAGCACAAGGTCAAAAAATAGATTTTTGTAACATAGAAGCATGGAAATTGATTTATGAAATATCACATTTCATCAACATTAATAGATAGTAAAGCCACCTTTCTTCATTAAAGTTTCTTTTATCCTAGCTGGCATTGATAAAACAAGATTTTGAATGTACTTATGATCAATTAGTTTCTAGTTTTGACAGATTGAAGCTTTCAACTGTACAAGTGACGTATAGCTTGTGTACTGCATCCCATCTGCATAAACCTTTCGAACAAGCTGTCCCCAAATGTTTTTCGATGGAGTTCAAATCAGGACTATTAGGTGGATGATCTAAAAGAACAATATTCTGTTCATCAAACCAATCTTTCATTATATTTGAAGTGTGAATACTTGCATTGTCTTGCATGAAGATGTAATCTAAACTATAATATTGCCATGCAAATGGAAGAAGGGAATTTTCTAAATCTGAACTGTAATCAAATGAAGTCTGGCAACCATTTAAAAATACAATCTCACTGCAGCCATCATAAGCAATCATTGCCCAAATCATTAAACTTCCGCCACCAAAATTTCTTCCGAATGTAGATTTTGGTTCTTTTCAGAGATCCCTCCAATAATACTTCAAACCATCAGGGCCATCCAAATTAAATTTCTTTTCATTGGAGAAAATTACCTTCTTCGAATTGTCACCCATTACCATGTACTTCTCGCAATACTGCAAACACATCTGCTTGTGATGCAGAAGTAACTTTGGACCAGACTTCATTTTCGACCATCTCAAGCTCCATGAACATTGTAAAATTTGCCTAAGTCTTCTAGAAGTAACAGGGAGGGATAGATCTGCACAAATCTTCTTTGAACTGTGGCCAGTGTTTGATGCAAGTTGAAGAATCCCCTTTTCCTCCATCCTAGTTAAACGTGGATTACCTTTTTTGTTAAAATTTTTGCCATAATTTGCTGAATCTTTTCTATAGTTATATATCATACCAACTTCTCTTTTAATTAATTTACTAATTTCCTGAATAGATTTTCCACATTCTAGATATGCATCGATTTTTGCTCTTTCGTCCTCAGACAACACCTTTCGTTTACCGATCATGAAAAATATAATTGAGATGTATTGCTTCTAATATATAACGCTTCTTATGTTTACTGCGCATGTGACGTTGCTTTGTTTTATGCAAATTTTTTGTCACATTACCTCAGAATAGCCAATGAAATGTGATATTTCATAAATCAATTTCCATGTTTGTATGTTATGAAAATCTAATTTTTGACCTTATGTTTTTGTTTATTATTATGTATGAAATTTTATTTTTGTAACTCATTTGTTACACATAGCTTGTATAAAATATGAAATTTCATTCATTTTTAATGAATATGAAAGAAGTTTTGTTAAAAAACTGTTTTCATAAATCAATTTCCACCAATGTATATCTTAAGCAGAGAAGGAAATTAGTTAAATAACCATGGACTTATTAGTTAAATAAATAGGTCCGTGAAAATATGTTCCTTGTTTCTTGAGCTGATTGTCAAGATTACTAGCATGAAATTTTAAGAAGGCATTTTTAGAAAATATTTATTTTTAATAGAGTGGTAATTGGTTAAGTTGCTTAAAGTCATCTTCGAATAAGTATTATAATTATGTATTCAATTATTATTTTGTAACCAATTAAAAATACTATAAAAGTATATTTTATATTGCAAGTCTAATGTACATTTGTTTAAATACATTTTATCAATCATTAGTACCTCAGTAAGATGTATTAATATAAAAGCAAATTTTTTGTAATGGAACTGTTTATGTCATTAAATGTTTCGTTTTCTGTTTCTCTTATAAATCTTTGCAAATGAATGTTTTGAACTTTCGGAAATGTTTATTATGTATAGATTAAAGATAATAATTATTTTTTTTAATTTGCATGGAGATGTATGTAAGGAATCCAAAGATATATTTTTCATCTAAACAGAAAATCATAAATGAAGCATCAAAAGAAAATATTATCCATCTGTATTATCTCATCAGTTTTTGATGATATAAAATATTTTGACATTGATATTAAGTGAAACAAGTCCTAGCTTACATGTTATCAAAAGGAAGTATTTTATTCTACAAGTGTTCACCTTTAATAAACTTGTAATTTGTTTATGGTATACTTTGGCGACAGTATTAGATGTCGCCTTATCATTCCTTCATTTATTCATTGTATTATTATATATAAATAAGAATTAATACTCTTAATGTTTTATTTTCATCACATTAATCTTGTAGTTTTCTCATTAACTAATGTACTTTACTCTAAGAAAGCATTAAAACCATGTAATGTAATAATTTCTTTTCCTGTTCAGTTTTTTTCAGCCTCTGGTGTTGCTTTAGTTGGAGCTGCTGGTTTAGCCTATATTCTTAATGACAGTGTAAAAGCTGGTGATCTGACTCTTCACCCCCCTAAGCATCCCTGGAGCCATAAGGGACCTTTGAGTACTTTTGATCATGCAAGGTATCTTCATAAAATTCCATGTAAAGAGAATGATATTTTTCAAAAGTAGCAGCAGAAAGAGCCTCTCCCTCTCTATATATATATGTTTATTTTATTAGTGTAGTAGGAAATACAAAGCAGCTGTATAGTATAGGAATTTTTGTTAAGAATTCATATACTTTAGCTCTTAAACAACGTAAAACTCAATTTATACACAGTAATCAAAACAAACATGCATTCAGAAAAACAAAAATCCAAGTTTTGCACGTGTAATAATACAGATAATAAAGTTAAGTTTCTGCTCAGTTGACAAATTATACCAGCGATATTTGTAAACTAAAGTATGAGGGTTTTGTTTTTGTTTTGTTTTGTTTCTTTTTTGCTTCTACAGACAATTAAGAGTGGAGTTTAAATGTACTAACTAAATTTACTTCAATATATTAATAATAGAAAAAGTGTTTTGGTAGCTATTTCTAGATGAAACTAATGGGGGGAGTTTGCTATTATACTTCACATAACCATGATTTAAGCTGATTCCCTCAGAAAATTCTCTCAAAATATATAAAAAATTTGGCAGAAAGGAACAGTGTACTTTCATTTCACATATCCTCCCTGACAAAGAAAAGGGGAAAATATGTATAAAAAAAAATAAATTAGGTTGAGACCCTGGAGCAGTCTGTCGCCACAGAGCCCATGTAAACACTTGTAACAGGCCATATCACAAGATCTCCATCTGGAGTTTCTACAAAGTATAAATACATTTTGTAATTCTGGCTCCAGTTTAGTAAATTAGTGATGCAGAGTCTAGCCTTTTCTTCATTTTCTAGGCAGGGATCCATCATGTAATTTTGATTTTAGAAAAATGAATTTGCCAATTTGGTATTTTTGTAAAATAAACAGTAGGTTTCGATCCTTAAAATCCAATATTTTAGAAATCTTAACTTTGGGAATGAAACATGTTTTTTTATTTTTAAGATCCTAAAAGATTTTTCCATTAATTTCTCAAAAAATCTGAAAGAACTCTTAAATTTTTATTTCTGAAAATGAGTCAAGCTCTGTTTTTGTAGAATGTGTTTCTGAAGTTTACTTTTATTAATTTCAGTATACGCCGGGGATATGAAGTTTATAAACAAGTTTGTTCAGCTTGTCATAGTATGCAATATGTACGATACCGAGAACTTATAAATGTATCTCATACTGAGGATGAAGCTAGGGCTGAAGCAGAAGAGGTATGCTTTTGATTTAACCCCAACTCCCTATTAAGATAAAGTCTTAAGTTTTATAGTTTATATCTTGCATAATTATCATGGCATTAAAATTTTTTTTTCTTTAATGGGAAAAAAATTAAACTACAAGAATATTTACAGTTTTTTGTCTGCTTTGTAATTTAAAATTTTTATGTCATTTAATTAAGAGTGAATTTTAAGGGTTCAGAAAGTTTGCCAGTCTTAAATAAGAAAAAATAATTTCCAATAAACTTAGTTATCTAAAAATAATAAACATTATTTACTGTGTATGATCTGGAAGTTTATTAATTAATAAAGCAATTTTAATTTTTTAATTTATATGTTAATTTTCAACAGATATGTGTTAACAAGAGTGTGATTTAAATCAACTGATTTTTTAAAAATTCCCTCACTTTGATCTTATTTATTTTTAATTAAAACAGTCCACTGTAGTTAATCATCTCCTTTACTATAATATAGATATTACTTAAATTTTTGTAATTGATTTCTAGATTTTGGTATTAGACGGCCCTGATGAATCTGGAAATATGTTCAAGAGGCCAGGAAAGTTATTTGATCATTTTCCAAGTCCATATGAAAATGAAGAGCAGGCACGCGCAGCAAATAATGGAGCATATCCACCAGATCTTAGTTTAATAACCAGCGCTCGTCATGGTGGTGAAGTATGAAAGTCTTTTTTTTTAAGTTATAAATTTTACTGAAGTCATTTACTTACTGTACTTGCATACTTTTTGAAAATATTTTTATAATATCCATCACAAGTTATTCCATATCTTGTTGTTAATATGAATATTTACATGTTTTTGTTGTTCTGTAAAATACTATTTTCAAATTGCAAAAGAAGCACAAATCTAAAGTTTTTTTTTTCCCCTCTTGTCGTTCATATTAATACTTTTCCATATCTCTGAAGCTTTAAGATTAAAATGTGATTCATTAAGCTATATAGCATTTTCAAACATTTATCTATAAATTGCATCATGTGGAAGATTTCTTCTCCCTGTATTGCCATTTTTATGTAATCATTGCTACCCATACTGTGTAGTGGTTGGTACCCCAAGTTTCCATGCAGTTGGCTCTGGTTTAAATCCTAACTAATGCAATGACAATACTGTGTGCTGTATAGGAAGCAATATTGGTGTACCTGTATGAGCGAATATCCTCTATACAAATATATAGCATTTTCAAACATTTATCTATATAGCATTTTCAAACATTTATCTATAAATTGCATCATGTGGAAGATTTCTTCTCCCTGTATTGCCATTTTTATGTAATCATTGCTACCCATACTGTGTAGTGGTTGGTACCCCAAGTTTCCATGCAGTTGGCTCTGGTTTAAATCCTAACTAATGCAATGACAATACTGTGTGCTGTATAGGAAGCAATATTGGTGTACCTGTATGAGCGAATATCCTCTATACAAATACTTGTCACATTACGGGGAAAAAATTTTGTAATCATAGTAAATGTTCATTCAACAGAATTCTTTACATTGATTTGTTAAAGAAAAGTTTTGAAATAATTGAAGTTTCATAGACAGATTATCCTTTAGTTAAAATTCTTGTAGTTTTATTTATAAATTCAATTTTGAATTACCATTGACTGGGAGAAGTATATTATATAGACAAGTTGAGTCATGATATTCAAAGTGGTGTTTTTTTTTTTTTTTCTTTTTTTTTTTTTTTAAAGTTTATATTTTAAAAAATTCTCTGTAGTTCAGTAAATATATTAATAATTTTGAAAATTTAAATATTTTCAGGACTACGTATTTTCACTTTTAACTGGATATTGTGATCCTCCAGCTGGTGTGGAAATAAGAGAAGGATTGTATTACAATCCTTACTTTCCAGGTGGAGCCATTGGTATGGCTCAAGCTTTATACAATGAAATAATTGAATATTCTGATGGCACCCCAGCTACTACAAGTCAGCTTGCAAAAGATGTATGTACATTTTTAAAATGGGCAGCTGAGCCTGAACATGATACTAGGAAAAGAATGTTTATCAAAGTAAGATCTCTTTTAAATATTTAGATTAAATTGACTGACACTCATGAGATTAATTTTAATTTATTTAGATTGTTACAAGATTGCTTTACTTACATAATTTTATTTCTTGATATAGGTTATGATTGTTCTATCACTCTTGACTGGTGTTTCATATTACTACAAGAGGTTAAAATGGAGTCCACTAAAAACTCGTAAAATAGTGTTCAAGCCAAAATAAGGCATCTTCAAAATGTTATTTAAATTATGTTGTATGCTGGAGTAAATGATTTGCAAAAGAAAATAAAGTCTTGTTCCAGTTATAGAAAAATAGTATCTTGTAGATATCACATTGATATTGGTTATAATAAAATATTAATCGTCACATTTAGGGATTGTTATGATTTTATATCCCCCCCCTTTTTTTTTTCTCCTTGTGTTTGCAAAATGGTCAGATACTGTAGGCTGTGTTCAATATTTATGTTGCTATACTAAGTAATCGTGTTAAAATACCTTAGACTTCTCAGAGGATAAAAGAGTAGTTTGACTGGCATGACTAATTTCCCTTTTAGTTAGCATTACTAGCATGATTTGTTTTTCAATTAGGGGGGGGGGGGACTTGAAGTATTAGGGCTTGTGATGAAACATATTAACATACTTTTGTGCTGTAAGTTACTAATCAATACTAATTTACTAATCATACCTTCAAAGCCTTCGTGAGCTTAAGTCTAAATTTTTGGGTTTAAAGAAATTCCTTTTAAAAAAAAATTCTTTCAAAAAATTGCTTTCTTGATACCCATTATTACCAGAATACAGTACACAGTTTTTCGCTTGTGAAATTTTGACGTATAATAATACAGGCTGGGAACAGAACTAGGAAATCAGAGACAGTAGTTTATCTGTGAAATTAGTATTTCATATTAAAAATTTGTGTCACTAGTCTTAGCCTATGCATTTACTAAACCTTTAAAAATTTTAACTGTGGAAGATATTGAAAAAATTCCACTTGTCACCTGAAAATTTCACGTTTTTCAAGTACACAGGCTAATGCCTAATAAGTAATTCTCTTGAGAAAAGCATTTAGTGGATAAGATATGCATAGTATGAGCCAGTGGCGCATGCAGGGGGGTGGGGGCAAAAAATAGAAATTGCATTATGAATATTGAATTTGCATTATAAATATTTTTATCCATTCAACTATTACAATGGTAAGTAAAGATTTCCTAGGGATTAACTTTTGTTTGTGGTTAATTTAGGGGAAAACCTCATTTGTAAAAAAAATTTAATTATAAAAAAATTATTTTATTAAAACTACTTTAGATAACTACTGTTGATACCTTGTCTAATCCTATGTAGCCTATGATAAAATATATCAATAGGAAGTAATTTTTTATTTAATCTTTCAGACATGAAGAGCTAATTATTGTTGAGTTAAGAGTAATTTATTGTAGTAAATAATTTAAAAATAAAATACTTGGGATAGTTAGAGAGATTGTGTGTTCATACAATCTTGTTGCATGAACACACATAGCATGTCTCCTTTTCAATTCCATTTTGTTTTAAACATTTGTCATTTTATAAAAATGATAAAGTACTGTGTATAATCTACCAATATATGTATGATGATGCATGATAGACGAGAGTTAAATCACTTCTCAGTCATTTAAGCAAAATAAGGTAAATAATTAACTAATGTTGGTAATATGACAACATAAGGCATGAGCACACAATATCATAATTTATGTTTTGATACTAGGTGTCTTTTGAGATCAGATGATTGAACTGCACTATAAGGACACATCTCACACTTGAATGGTCTCTCACCTGTATGAGTTCGATAATGTATTGTTAGCCTCCCTTGCTGAGTAAAAGCTGCATTACAAACATTACACACAAAAGGTCTTTCTCCTGTATGAGTTCGCAAATGCTGGTGAAGATGACCACGCTGATAAAAGCTTTTACCACAAAAAGAACACTTATACTTTTGATGAAATGAATGAGGATTAAAACTCTGATGAGAATTTACCGCTTTTACATAATACCAACCACTTTTCTTCATTTCTTGACTTCGGATGCTCATGGAAGAGTCATTACAAGGAATATCTGAAAATAGTTAGTTAAAGAAGAATTAAATATTTAAAAGATACCAATCAAGCATAGTTTAAGAAACTAATTATATTCGACATCAAATTAGAAAACAAACTCATAGCTTAAATATGACACTAAATAAATAGAGAAATTATTCGTTTTAAGAACCGCGAGTTAAAGAACATGAAATTACTACAAAGCAAAAGCTTTTTTTTTAAATAAATAAATAAATACAACTCATTTACCAGTAAGAAATTTGAGCAGAGGTTTTAAAATATCTCTTTAGGTAGATAATCCTTGTTTCTGTGAAGACTCTTTTGCATAAAATCCCAAGATATTTACTATCTATCTATATATATATATGAAATATTAAAAACATTAATATCCAGTATTTCTCTGGCATTTATATATATAATATGTATGTGTAAAGTTAAAATAAAAGACTAAACATCAAGGTAAAGTAAAACAAGAATACCAGATATTAATGTTATATATATAATATATATATATATTAATATGCATACACACAAAGGAGCAGTTGAGGCCTTATCTGGTTGTTTAATTAGAAGCATTTAAGTTTGTCTCTTACACACCCACTTTGTATGGCAGTTATTTTTGTAGGCTGTCATCACATGGGCCACATTCAAATTCTGACTATGATATGAAAGTTACTATCTGTCTTTTCACTTAAAGGCAATGTTGATTTACCTATTGTGTGCTCCCATAATCAAGTAACCAATATTGTAGTGTGTTTGAGATAATGTCCTAAGAATAAATGACTGAGGATTTATTCACATATAGATGTATTTTCTATGTATGTGAGCTTCTTTGTATTAAAATATAAGTTTGCACTTATGGGCTTATAATTCAAAATTAATGTTGCTGAGACATCTCCAGTAAAAAAAAAAGGGTTCATAAAATTTCTAGAAAACTTTTTTGTTTAATTTAGAGACATTTGCTTTTAAATAAGCTCTACTCAAGTTAAAATATTTTACATCTTAATTCCTCACAAATTATTTAACTTTAAATAATATCTGGCTGTAATATCTGGCTTTGTACTTTAAATCTATCATCCTCTTTTAGTGGGAGGAGAGTACTTAGATGAAAAAGAGGATTAATTTCTTCAATAATCTCAATAAATATATCCTTCATCCTCTGTTGAAAATTCTTGATTTAAACAACTCTCTTCAATATATCATAAATTTCCTCTAGATGGCGTATTTTAGCCTTGAACTATAAGATTAATCTTAAGAAAACATAGAAAAATTCAACAGCTGAAAAGGCTCAAATTTATGATAGTTACAACATAACCACCTACATGGCTTTCAATGGTACAAGGGATTAAAATATTTAAATTTCTAATGTATATTTAATACCAAAGAATTTTCTGCATGACATTACATGGATAATTTACACTACATACTATTTATTCTTTAACATCATATAACTTTAAAAATGCAATGAGAATCAATTTTCGGTATGCAATAACTTTAGTCCTTTTGATATAACAGAACAATATTTTACTTTAGACAGTTAATAAAATGAACTAGAAATATTTAATGTGACTATTTATAGGAAAGTTAATAGAAAGCCCAAAATAGACAAAGAGAGAAGATTCCCTAGCCAATGACTCATCTTACAACTTAATACTGTAATCATGCGACTGAAACCATCATTTAAAATTGATGTTGAAATGTTTTCATAGTTTCAAGGCGAATCTAGTAAAAGTTTAGATGAATAAAAAAAATTTCAATGTTATCTGAGTATGTTATACATAGTTAATGACCTATGATATTAATCAGTATCAAAGTTAATGATGTCACAATTCATGTAGCATGAATTACTAAAAATTAACAAAGAAAGGCATTATTCTAGTGAGCCGCAGTTGCACAAGACATCACACTCCAATGTTCCTGCTCATTCACCCTTTTTTTTAAAAGTTCATCACTTTTTTTATAATCTACACTTTGTCACAATATTTAAATGATCTATTGTGCTCTAAGAGACACTCTTTTTCCCCTTTATAAATGAAAATCATCCATCCCTTTTATAAATCAAAATCATCCATCCCTTTTATAAATCAAAAATTTGATAATTATTAAATATCTTACAAAATACATTTAATTTTATTATATAAGTACAATTACATTTACAGTAAAACAAAAATTCTTTGCTATAAAACTAGAACTTGCATATAAGGATAAAAAATTTGGTATAAAAATATTTACATAAAAATATTTTTACTATAAACAAATTTCAATTAAATACCAGTACAGCTCTTGAATAAAGATTTATAAGCATGCTAGACATAAATTTCAAATTTTATACATAATAACCTATTTCACATACAGAAGGACATGTATCAGTAATAACAAATCAATGGCCCTAAATGTTCCACAACTGAGCTCTTGAGAAAAGCATTTAGTGGATAAGATATGCATAGTATGAGCCAGTGGCGCACGCAGGGGGGGGGGGGGCAAAAAAATAGAAATTGCATTATGAATATTGAATTTGCATTATAAATATTTTTATCCATTCAACTCGCCCCCCACCCCCCACCCCCAAGATTAAATCCTGGGTGTGCCACTGGTATGAGCAGATGAAAGGTTATATTACAAATTTTTTTATGTGCAACATAGAAATTTACAAACATGTTTGGCATATTTAATGTCCTACAAGCATTTAAAATATAACATTATAACAATTTTAAATGAAACTTTAAACAGCAATGGCTAACGATAAAACCCTTCCCATTAACAAAAATGGTGATAACAGGCTCAGCCACTTACAATTCAGAGGCTTTACCAAACCAATTGATATTAATTTTAAAAACAAATTATATGTGTGTGTGTGTGTGTTACATGTGAAAGAAATACTAAAATTTAAAATGTATTGAAATGATATTTAAGCACATCAAATAAAACAATGAAACACTAAATAAATAAAAAATCAACAAGGTAAATACATACACAACCAGCATTAAAATACGTAATTGAATTTTTTTTTTAATTTAATATCAATAAGTTCTACATACCTGTATTGTGAAAAAAATCACATTTTCCCTGCAATGAAATAAATCTTAGAATTTAAATAACTTACTTTATAAAATAAAATTATGATGGCTCTTTTTACACATGACTAAAAACATTCAGTTTGCAAGAATTTACATAAAACAACTTTTTAAAACAGGAAAGTTCAGACTAGCTACTAAACCACTTTTGAAAGGAACTAGCAAGTAAAAGGTGAGGATACACACTAATTTCCTTTTACAGGTTTTGTTTTCGATGATCAGGCATTTAGTCAACTATAGATTACATCATATTGTTTAGAGAAATTAAAATACTTTTGTTTGGACTTATATTACTTAAGATAGGAATTTTGTTTGTCTTTCATAACAACTATTTTTAATAATATTTAATTGTGGTATGACATATACTTAAGTATTCAACTCACAGAGAGATGCTAAAAAGGAGAAAAAATAAGAACATTACTTTATAGGTATTTTAACAACACTTGAAATCTGTAAAACTTTACTATTAATAGTATATAATGATATGTAATTGTTATTCATCTCAGGAATATCTTAACTTAGGAGAAAATTTTTATGTCAACTTAAATGCATGACAACTTAAATTTTATATACATGAACAATAAATATACAACATTTACTGTTTCTTGTATTTCTTTATGAAAAATTTTAAATCATTTTGGTCATTTAAATCAAAATTATCAGAGCATACACATTACAAATTATGTTTACATTTTATATGACGTTTTAGATTAGCTTTTATAACTGTTCTATAGCCACATATTGCACATTTGAAAGATTTACTACCAGTATGGATCCTCATGTGATGTGTCAAACTTCCTTGTTGAGTAAATGTCTTTTTACAAATCTGGCAGGCAAAAGGACGTTCACCTGTATGAACTCTAATATGCTGCTGAAGAATACTATTTCTTGCACACTGCTTTCCACAATAGGGACATGTAAGTTGCTTTGAAATATTTAAATAACCAGCTGAGTCTAAAATTTTAAAACATCTTGCTTCAGATTCCTTAGTGTTTTCTTGATAGTCAGTAGATGATGCATATTCTTCAAATAATGGATGATAATTTGTATAGTTATTTATCTTGATACCTGAAAAATATTTCACTTAATAGCAATAAAGCATATAATATTTAATGGTTCACTTTAACTAAATATGCACAATAATTACACACTGGGAAAAAACTACATCTTTTAAAGAAATCATATATTAAATAAAGATATAATCACCAAACTATTTTAACAGAAATTGTTTCACTAATGTACAGTTTGACATTTTCATGAGTTTCAAAACTACATGCAAAGTACAATAAAGAACATTAAAAAGAAGATTTAAGACAAAAGCAAAGGAGATATAACTTTGGATGCTATTTATTGGTACAATATTGTAAAACATGCCTAGAACAAAATAGTTAGGAAAATAACGATTTCATTTTAGCCAGTTACAAATTTAAATATTTCTTTGTTAAATGTTCAGTCAACCATTTTAAATTCTTTTCCAAACAGCAGATCCTCACACTATTTAATTATTGTTTAACTCTTACTTTAAGATTGAATTCCAACACAAAAGTGGGAAAAAAAAATGTGTTAAGATCTAAGATATGTTAACATCAACAGAAAACAGCAATACTTTAATTCAGTAATAGTGCATTAATAACTGTACAGTGCAGCAATGCAGTTAATAATGTACTATATAATATAAAATATGACACTTTTTAGCAATATTTCAAATGAGCATTCAGGCATTAAAAAAAAACCTAAACATTTTTAAATTCAAGTTTCTAGCTCAGATGTAATTCATTTAGCAAACACCACTACAAACTGTAAATAGCATTAATTCCTTCAAAGAGACTACTTAGAGGTTTTATAAATTTGTGAGTGAATGCTAAATACTTAATTCAATAATCATATGCTCTATCTCTTCATAAAAGTTTCCCAATGTAATTATTTTACACTAATTATTATTAGTCCATGAGTCTCTTAAATTGGAATGCTGTCTGTCATCATCTGCATTCAAGCATTAAAATTTGTACACATAAATTGTGCTAAGTTAATTCAAAACAACTGCTCAGCTGACCGAAAAATTATCACAGTTGAACACTAAAATTATAATGATGCTGCCATTTATAATTAGTTGCCTCTGAGCCCCTATTAGAGGCAATTATGCCAGATAAAAGCAATTATGTAGTTTATGAAAACAAAATGTTTAAAACATTTTTAGATCATAATACAAAATATAATATTTAAATATCTTTTATTGAGTGCATGGTAAATTTTTATAGGTAAATAAGATGTTCATTTCTAACTTTCATCATAATAACCATGATACAATCAAATAGAAAATTAATACTATAAGTATACAATTTTTTTCTTTTTCCCAAGTCATTAAACATAATATGGAAAATTTTCCTGTTCAAATTTTTAAATGCATATTTTTAAAGACAAGTTTCATAGAAATAAAGGTACTGTGTAATAATTTATATAAAATGATTTAACTTCCCAATCAACTTAGAAACCGATAATATAATGAACAACTATTTTGAAATTTTACTTTTGAAGCAAATTTCTATATCTCTAACAAATAAATTCACAAGAATTAAAGTTCTTCGAGCAGAATGGAAAGCTAAATTTTGTATGCATTAGTAATCAAATTTTAAGTCATAAAAAATATATCTTTTATAATAAACACAAACGATGCTATAAATTTTCCTGATAACAATCTAAATAAAAAGCTGATGTTACACATTACAAATAATAAAAAAGATATATCTTGTCTAATATAATAATACAATATTTTTTCAAAAGACTAAATGTGTGTATAAATATTAAACCTTCAACATTTGGATAACAATCTCTGATTAACTTAACTGATAATGTTAAGACTTACTAACATTAGAAAAATACTCCCTAAAAAAAAGTTGTCCCTTTTCAGCATTAAAGTTCTTCGAGCAGAATGGAAAGCTAAATTTTGTATGCATTAGTAATCAAATTTTAAGTCATAAAAAATATATTCTTTATAATAAACACAAACGATGCTATAAATTTTCCTGATAACAATCTAAATAAAAAGCTGATGTTACACATTACAAATAATAAAAAAGATATATCTTGTCTAATATAATAATACAATATTTTTTCAAAAGACTAAATGTGTGTATAAATATTAAACCTTCAACATTTGGATAACAATCTCTGATTAACTTAACTGATAATGTTAAGACTTACTAACATTAGAAAAATACTCCCTAAAAAAAAGTTGTCCCTTTTCAGCAATTTTTTTTTCCAACACTACAGGTATTTTGTCTCAAGGACATTGACCTATCCACACCACAAAGGCTACTTTATTATGGGTGTACCATATAGGTGAGCCATCACTGCTGTCTTTGAGGCGACAGCAAATGAACTTCCATGCCTCATCCTGGTTTATGGAAAAATAAAAGAAGAAAAAATGAGAATAAATAAATTCCCACTACTGAAGAAATCAGACTTGTTGAATCTGAAACGCTAATATATATGTGCTGGTGATTATGAAAGTGATCAAGTCATATATTTTTCGTTTTGAGATATCTAAAGGTTTGAGTATGAACATAAACTGAATTTTGTTTAATGATGCAACAACCAACTCAATCTGATGGTTCAGTTTTTACAATTTTTTAAAGATTGCTTCAGATCACAGTAATATAAAAAAGTATGCAACACGAAATGACTAATAAACTCATTTATTTATTTTTATCTTTGACTTAGGCCACTTTCATAATCACTGGCACATCTATATATTTAAGTTGCTAAGCCGACTTTAGGGGCAGTCCGTGAGAGAAAACTACTGCATCAATTTACTTCATTTTGGTCTTAAATGAAAGATTGTAATCTGTAGATTTGTCAAATTTGGTTTTTGTAACCGCAATTTCTATCAATTAATGATGATTTACAATTAAAGATTGATTTCTGCACATGCTCAGTGGCATGTTTAAATCTGGCTTTAGAAACTGTTTCTATGCATGCTCAGTGTTATGTTTTAATGATAAACAAGTTTATTCTGAGGAGTCTGACTAAATCTCTCTGCTATTTTTATTTTTGTGATAATTATGTTTGTGAAATATCAGATTAAACCTGATGGAAATTGTTTATTTTGTACTGTTTAATTAGTAATAATTTACAATTAAAAATTGTTTCTGTGCATGCTCAGTGACATTTTTAAATCTGGCTTCAGATACTCCCTAAGCATGAGACCACCTAAACACATTAATTTGTTTCTGCACATTATTATGATTTTCAACATTTGGCAATGATGTGTTGAGTATAATTTGTGTATTAGTGCATTTATTTACTATCTAGCCGTCTTGTTTTGATTGGTACCAACTAGTATATACATATATATATATTAGTTTTTCTAATTCATATATACATATATATACAGTCGATTCTGGTTAATCTGACCACAACGGGAAGCGATCATTTTGGTCCTAATAATCGGCTAGTCCGATTAAACGAACATGCCCTATGTTACAAGAGGGGATTCAGTCTAATTATTCGGAATTGACTATATATACATATACATATATCAAAATCAAATTTCTGAAAAATAAAAAGGTACACAGAGTAGACATTTTGTATAACATAGTAAATTTTAAAAAATATGTGCTGATACAAACACGTGCAAAATGTTTTTAAAAATCTCTAATAAAACAACACTTTTTCTAAAGATGCATTGTGCTTTTAATAATGAGTGAACATATAAATATTAATAAGTCTGAAATAAAATTAATAAGCCAGAATTTTCAAAATTATTTTCTAAGAATTCATAATTGTTTCAGGAAAGAGAACACATTAATAGAAGAAATAAAAGATTTAATTACAATAGCTTAACTCAAAAGATATCTATTTTGCAAAGCAATATATTTTAACAAAAACAAATAATATATTCTCCAGACTAGGAGTAGAATTTTAAGGATGTAATATGCAAAAGTAATTGGAGTTTTTGAATTCATCATCAATTTAAGAAGTTCCAAATAATCTACAATCTACACTCTTAAATGTTTATTTTTAGTATAACTCTTCAAATTTGTTTATATATTAGAAGTTTACAGACATTTAGATTATTTGAAAGGTTTGTCATCTGTATAGAAGGATTCTAGGAGGTACAGTTCAATTTTTTCTTTTTTTTCGTTTGTTACACTTACATTAAAAATATGATAGGTGAAAGGATCTTTAGCAGAATGGTTTCAAATATGAAGCTGAAGGTGAAGCTAGCACACACACACACACATGAAATAAGAACAAGTTGGTTTATAAATGTATAGACTACTTGTGGTTTTATACAGTGATCATTTAGCTTGTTTATGTTATATTAAAAAGAGGCTCCTGGGAAACATTTCATTTGTATACAAAATAAGAAAAAATCTTAAATTACTCAGATGTCACAATTATGTTGTTATTTCTCAAATAAACTGGCTTGCAGAAATGTGAAATTTATGCACAATGCACTTAAAGTCATGAAATAACTTAATATAAAAATGGTTACCTATCAATTACTTTGATGACATTAATGTTTTAAGTACTGAAAAACTAAATTAATATTCAATGTTTTTACAAATAACTGTAACAAAATAAACTTTATACATGAGTCTGATGATTAATACACTGCAACAGCCAGTAGATCAATGTAAACGTCCTTCCAATCTAGGCTAAACATAAAAGAATATTATTTTCAGGAAACTTAATTAACTCAAAGAGAGCATTTATGTTTTCATTTAAATAACATTCATTTTCAGCAATTTTATACACACAAATTTTTGCTTTTCCGAAAACAAAACAAAATAAATAACATAAAAAGACTATAAATGATAAGATCTAACAGTTAGTAAAATATGCAATCTGTCCCATTCAGTTCAACATCTGATTAAAACATTTGATGCTATGCACAATGCATTACATCAGACTTAAATGCTATCAATAGATATACTGCTTTAACTATAAAAAGGACATATTTCAATGTAGCCTTAAAATCTGAAAAAACAAAACTATTACATTGCTAAATATTTTCATTTAGTACACAAATCACATTTTGTGTGCACAAGAAATAAACACGGTGATATTAATAGAACATAGTAATTATGTAAACAGACAGTTCCCATTCCCTGGAAATGGGAGGCAGGTTTCATAGATGTTAATAATTTTTCTTACAATTGATAGTTAAACAATATGAAAGTGATAATATATAAGCATTATGCTTTTAAAACCTTTTAAAAAGAACTAGATGAATGTCATCTTTTTTGTCAATCAAACACAATAAAGTTCTCCACTAAAAAACTTTAAAGTATACTATCTATTGCCCCAAAATAGTTGAAAAGCAAACACTTACATCATCTTTAGTCCATTCAAAAAAGAAGATTTCACTTTAAATAAATAAAAATATATTTTAAAAAGAAAATATATCTAAAAGTTCAAAGCAATTTTATTTACCATTTAGTGTGATCACTACAAACAGAAAGTACTTAAAGCCTCAAGCCAAAATTCTATGAAAAAGTATAAAGCCCAAGCCTAGGACAGGCTCAGGCTTGACCTTATGTTATACACAATTATTGATGTTAAAAGAAGTGTATACACAACTATTGAAGTTAAAAGAAGTGTTTAAGTGTGTAAGTACAGTTAAAATGTAGTAAGGTGGGTGAGTGTCTAAGTGGATGGCTGGTGAATTTTAATCAAGTAAGATAAAAATTAGTTTTGAAGTTACCCTTTTGTCTGGCCTTAAAATCCTGTATTCCCCAAAATAGCTTTCTTTCTTTCGCAAGTCTATGTCTGGTAACTCTATACCCTCCCCTTTTGCCATTTCTTTTTACTTGGGCACATTGTAACAGTTTCCCAGGATGTTGGGGGAAAGCACAGATTGAAGTCGCAGGGCGAAAGAATTTTGATGACTTTCTCATATCTCCGAGCCTAGCCAGGGAGGTTACCCACGGAAGGTTACAAGACGGTTATCAGCGCGCTGCTCTGTCTTCAAGTGTTCTCATCGAAAAAAACCAAGAGCCCAGCACTAAGCAATATGAAAAAAAAATGTACTACTGCTGACAACCTATATAGATGAGAAAAGTTGTGCTTTGTTGACTGATTTTTACGGCGTCTGGAAGAGGCACGGATAAGAACTAATTGCACCGTCCTGCCTTCCGGCGTGCATGCGTTAGGGAGGGTGAAAAGTTTTTCCTCCAGAAGCGCAGATGACTTGGAGAGCAGTTCCAGACTGACCCTCGCAGCTGTCACCTGCTTCTCCGATCCCGCGCTGCTGTTTCCTTGTGAGTGAGCCGTGATGCAAAAGATGCGAGCTGTCTCCCACAGAAGTCCAAGAGCAACCAGAGCCTAGATGCCTTGATCAATGACTACTGATGCCCAGGCATGCCCAACTGTCTAACTTTTTCTCATCCCTTTCTTTCATTTTTCCTTCTCTTCTTTTTTTTTCAGTCAACTGTAGGTATCGTTAACCTTTTTTTTAATGAGAAATTACTTGTAATTCGAATTGAGCTCAACTAGTTAAAAGTAATATAAAATAAAATAAAAATATAGACAGGTTTTGATACAACGTTTTAGGGGTATTCACCAGCCATCAGAAATTTGTTAATTTTGTTTAATTGATGTAACATTTGAAATGATTGGAGATTACTGTGTGTAATCAAATTAAATGTAAAGCTGTAAAAGAAGAACTGTTAGAATTATGGAAATTAAATAAATGAATTATTTTGCCTCAAAATCTGAATTTTAGTTGTTATTGAGTAATGTTTTTTGGGGAGAGACAGTATGGGGATTGTTTGTATCTGCAGAGAAAAAAATGCTAGTTTAAAGTAATTTCAGAAACTTTACGATCACACTGTTTTGTGGAAGTGAGTTATACGTCAAGAAATTAATCATGCAAATCACTAAACTTAGCTGGTCTCCCCTTGATAAAAGTCAGAAAAAATTAAAATATAGGGAGTTCTATACAGTAGTTTATTTACTTCAATGACATATCAATATGCAGTTATTGATTCATTTTAAGATTTAAAATAGAATATAATTTTTATTAATAAATGTTTAGCTTGGATTTAACAAATACATTGGTATATCACTGATAAAACATATACAGAGGCTGTTCGCACATTTTTTAGACGATTTTGGTAAGCGGTAATAAAAAATCGTTTACTGCAAAAGAAATAATTGCAATTGTACTATGTTTTTAAAAGTAAAAACTATCGTCTGCGGCTTGAAAGTTTTGTTTTTATTCAAAATGGCGTATTTAACAAAGCAGTGGTTCGAAGGCTACATTTATGCTCTTTCCGAAGAGAAATATGCATACTCCGTTGTCCAAAAACGATGAGAGAGTCATGGTTTTGTGATATCTAAAGCATCGATAGGTAATATCATCAACAAGAAAGGAAAAAAACGTCAAATTGGAGCCTCAAGTGGGACAAAAATTCCAAACAAGTATCCAAGGAAAAAATGGACATCTTCGACTATTGCCAAGGTACGTTGTTTAATGTTAAAAGAAAATCCCCCTAGTCAAAGAACAGTTGCAAAATCATTAAAATGCTTGGTGTCCACTGTAAACAAAATGATAAACGTTGATTTAAATCTTAAGAAAGCGAAAAAACGCAATGTGCATCGTCTTCCTGCAAATCATATCGCTGAACGCAGGACACGCTGCAAAATTCTATATGAGAAACACTTATCCAAAGAAAAATGGAAAACAATTGTCACAATAGATGAATCATGGGTGTATTTAAATGATTGCAACAAAAAAAGAGCCATTTATTATCATAAAAGGGGAGAAAAAAATTTAAGTACATGGTTCAAAGAATCGAAAGAAAGTTTTTCTAAGGGATTCATGATTGTTGCTGGTTTTTCTTATAATGGCAAGTTAAAAATAAAGAGAGTGGAAAAAATGTCAAGATTAACTCCAAATACTCTCAGGAATATATTTTATCGCCAATTTTTCTGAATGAAATACCATCGCTTTACCCATAGTGCCATCAATCTGTGAGACTCCATCAGGACAAAGCTAGCAGTCACACATCAAAATCCACTGTAAATTTCCTAAAAGAAATGGAACAAAAAACTGGTATCAAGGCCATACCCTTCACTGATATCCCTACTAAATCTCCCGATGTATCACCTATGGATTTTTGTGCTTTCAGACTTTTAAAATCTGCATTATCCAAACGTCGTCCCAAAACCCTTACAGGACTCTGGAAAGCTGTTCAGGAGGAATGGGATAGAATACCTCTTCTGACACTTCAAAAGGCATTATTATCCTGGAAATTGTGGTGTCGAAAGATAGTTCAGAATAAGGGATGTCAAATAGAACATTTAAAACACAAGAATTTTATGTAATTTAGTTTTGTGAATACAATATACATCGTCTAAAAAATGTGTGAACGAACAGCCTCTGTACTATAAATCTTGCTTCCTATTCCTGTATGTCATGAGAGTCACTAAAAAGTCAATAAACACTAGGCTTTTGAAATATTGATCCTTCTTAGGCATAACAAATAAAGATTAGGTTTTTGTAAACATAACTAATTCAGAAAAGTAATTTTTATAGAATACTAGTAAATCACTATAAGAAATAAGACTCATGTTCATTTATCTAAGTTTTTATTATTTTTTTAAAATCAGTATTAAATTTCAAAACAAGCACATAATGTAAGCTCATTTTTTTAAGCTACAAAATAATGTGCACATACATAACAGGATAAAAAAAATTTATGGTATAATTAAACATATTTTGCACAAAATTAAGACTTTTGCTTTACCAAATGAATATTTTATAACTAACAAGTCCATGAATTTCAAAATTATTTTGTGAAAACTGTTGGCTTCTAGAAGGTGAAAAATGACAATTTTATATAGATAATAAAATAAAAAAAGAAAAGAAACAAATGTTTTGTCCAAAAATATTTGTAAGAAATATTTTGCAATACTTTACTTGCAGTATCAGTTGGAATACACATTAAACATATGAGGACTAGGAATTTACATGAACACAGACTTACACTTACACATCCTGATTAAACATCAAATTAAAATGCTAGAAATTTTTAATTAAAAAAATCTGTAATCTATATATTCGCATGTATATTTTTCAAATGTCTTTTTAGATTTGCTTTAATATTAGTAGTATAGCTACACTTAGTGCATTTGAAAGGTTTATCACCTGTATGCATTCTGAGGTGAACATTCAAATTTCCCTTATAATTAAAAGTTGCATTACAAATATGACAGACAAAAGGGCGTTCACCAGTATGAATCCGGTTATGTTGCTGAAACTGTTGCTTATTCAAACACTGTTTCCCACAATACGAACAAGTAAGTTGCTCAGTTATCTTGCAATTATAACTATTTGGAGCATTAGAACAATTGTCATTCAGCTTTTCAATATTATCTTGAAAATAAGAAGGTGGCACACAATCTTCTTGAATAAATGGAAAGTTCTTCAAGTAATGGCATTTCAACCAGGTTTCTAAAATATTAAATACACTATTAATCAAAAGAAAAATATTAAATTACTTAGATTTTATATCTATGCATTTTCTACATAAGTAACTGGTTCACAGTATACAAGTTAAAAACTCATGGAAAAATAAAACAAGATTTATCATCAATTTATTATTTGAATGAAACATAATTCCCCAAAAATTTGTTTTCAATCTCTTCACAAATATAAGTTAGCAGTCAGCGTAATATTTCTCTGCTAATGAGATGACTGTTATACTTCAATATGAATGGTTAATGCATCAATCATGCATCTTCTCCAACTTCTTCATTAAAAATCTAAATTTATGAGAATATTAATGTTTTTATCCAAACATTATAAATTTTCAGAAGTTTTATGAATGTTTCAAGTAAAAATTTGCTAAAAACAGCGAAAAAGCACAATTTCTTTGCAAAAATGAAGGCACTTTCTTGTCAAAGTAAAAAAAAAAAGGAGGGAGGAATATTTTGAATAAAAAATGGAAACCTGGAAAAAAAAATTTAAAATGGAAATATATTTGAAAAATTTTTTTTAAAGGACTTTTTTTAAGTAGAAATTTACACTAACATGAGACTGAAATTTGAAAAGATGAATGAAAATTTTTTTTTAATTTTATAACCAGTAAATATATTGGTCAGTGTACTATTTTAACTTAAAATTATTAAATATAGCACATGTGCTTAATATTTAACCCATATATTGATTATATATCGACTCATATCATCTTAAAGACAAAACATTTCTTAAAAGTAAGAAAACAAGGAAAATGAGGAATGGAGTTTCAAAAATAAGAAAAAGTAGTGAAATGAGTAAAATTATGAATCCTGACATTTGCTCCCTCCATCTTATTAACAGTATAAAAAACCTCATAAAAAATATACTTATTGGCTCAGAATGCATTATTTTATGAGTATGCATATTTTTAAAAAAAGTATCGCCAACTAGCAATACCTTTGGTCACATGGTGGAAGGGGCTGGACTACTTTCTGCTTCTTTCCAATTGCCTCAACTAATTACCTGGTCAGAGACAGAGATCTAGCTCTAATTTATACTGAACATGGTTTCCTGTCCTATCTCTATGGGTTCAAAATTTGGAACTCCCCATTATGAACACATGGAGATTCTGGAGAGTGATTGTACTATCTAACGACGTGCCCTCACATTAAACACCTACATTTATAATCCCCAAACATTAGGACACTGGCCCTCTGGAGAAAACAACTACAAGAAAATAAATGTATAACATTTAAGGCATTACAGGTAATGGACTGAATGTATGCCAACATAGAGAACTGCAAAGTCACAAACCAACACTGAACACAGGCTCCTCTTACTCCCAGGATCTCAACTTGTTACCTGAGACATCACAACAATTACAAAAAAAAAGGGGGGGGGGACAAAAAAATTAATTTTTTTTAAAAATTAGATTCCCCTCCCCCTTTAGGTTTGGCAAAGCCTCTTGGCTCAACTCATGTCAACATCAAAATCAAAGGTTTTCTTAGGGCCTAGAATGCTTGCAGAGCTAGTGCAGCAGAAGGGTGGCCTGCTGTGGACTACTACCATCAACAGAGTTGTTGATGGTGGAAGGCCTTGTCGCTATCTCAGGTCCTGTCCAGCATATTCGAATACACGTATTAAAAAAATATAGAGGACCTTTATATTACAAACACATAAAACTCTAAAAATACAGACAGAAATATTTGAAAATTCTTTCATATAAGATTATAGTTTTAATAGATAATATAATAATAAGATATTTTGTAAAAAATGGTCCAAACATAAAAAATGCAAACTCCCAAAAAAAGATAAAATACCATGATTAACAATAATGGTACTTTGCAAAAATAATTCAACTCAGATTTATGCAAAACTTGACAAACAAAAGGATGAAGTTTTTGCACACAACAATGTGCTTAATGCAATTCAAATTTTATCATAAATCAGAGAACCAATGAATGATTTACATGATAACTAAAAAGATTAATGTGAAACATAAGATGATTCTGTGCAAGACCTAATGAATATGTTTTAATTTTATAAAATTATTTATTTGTTAATATGCCATTTTTCCAACACTACAAAAACAGCTTTCTGGGGGTTTTAACATTTATTTACACTTAAAAAATAGACCCATCACCAACATTAACATAGTTTCACCGTGCATATTGCAGCATCCAAATATTTGTGAATCTAGTTCAAATCTCATTGGAGTTAAATCATTTACACACAGACAAACAGAATTACACTGATATATTTTAACATCTTACTGTCTACAAATATTCAAGTAAATCATAAATTTCATTCAATTGTTTCATTCAATTGTTATTGAAAAATCTTGTCTAAAAATACATATACATTTTAATAGAAATCCTCTAGAATTAACAAACTATTTATTTAAACAATAATTTTCTAACAAAATATTCAAAAAACATCTCAATAAACCAAACGGCATTGAATTACTTCAGACCTACCATAACCCTGAAATTTTTTACATTAGTTCAATAACTTTATCTTATTCATAATGTTTGAACCCTAGAAGATTCAAACATGATTTAGTGAACAGTTAAATTCTTTTATAAAATTAAAATGGAATTTATAAAATTTCCAATCTTTTTACAAATATATGTTAAACAATTACTTACCACAGCATATAAGCCTGTTTGTCATTAATAAAACTCATCAAAATCAAAAATTATTTCACTGAGCCAAATGGACTGATTGATCACAGTTTCAAAGGTGGTGTATCAGAAAAATGTGAGATAATATTTTTACTATAGTATAATTATTTTGCTGTGCTCTGACAGAGAGAAATTACCAATTATGAAAATTACTCAGAGGAAAAAAAAATTTTTTTCTTCTAAATTCTTTCAAGTATAGGTCAATTTTGTTGAAAATTACACTTTTCGAGAAAGAATATAGACTCACTTTGCAACATACACTCAAGAGCCAAAACATTATGACCACCCCTACATTTTGCAATGAATTTGCCTGGATGACGTGGAAGGCACGTGATCAGGTGGAAGTGGTATTTAACTGCTGCTGGAGAGTCTGAAGAATCATTCTTTCACTTACTTCTGTGTGTGATGGGAAAGGCTGCGGATCTAAGCGACTTTGATAGAGGGCAGATTGTAATGGCTCAAAGGCTCGGAACAAGTATTTCCGAAACTGCACAACTCGTGGGTTGTTCGCGACCTACAGTTGTTAGTACTTATGCAAAGTGGATGAATGACGGTGAAACCAGCAGTAGACGACATGGTGTTGGATGTCCACACGCTATCAAAGAAAAAGGTCGTCGGAGACTGTCTCGCATGGTGAAGCAAAACCGGAGCCAGACAGTGGCTCAGCTGACAGCCCAATACAATGCAGGACCAAGTAGAATAGTATCGCAGCACACTGTTCAGCGGACACTGTTGGATATGGGGCTACGCAGCAAACGTCCCACTCGTGTGCCTTTGCTGACCAAGCGTCATCGCCAACTATGCCTGCGCTGGGCCCGGGAACATCGCGACTGGTCCATGGATCAGTGGGAGAGAGTTGCCTGGTCAGATGAATCACGGTTTGTCATTCATCATGCCGATGGCCGTGTCAGGATACGCCGTCTTCCAGGTGAACTGTTGCTCCCTCAATGTACAGTAGGTCATACACAGGCCGGTGGTGGCGGTATTATGCTTTGGGAGACGTTCTCTTAGGCGTCTCTGGGACCCGTGGTTGTGGTAGAGCAGACCATGAATGCTACAGGGTATCTGAACATCATTGCGGACCAGTTGCACCCTTACATGGCCTCTGTTTTTCCAGCTGGAAATGGAATGTTCCAACAGGACAACACCCGTGTCACAAGGCTAAAATTGTGTTGGAGTGGTTCCAAGAACATGACACTGAATTCCAGTTAATGTCCTGGCCGCCTAACTTACCGGATCTCAATCCAATAGAACACATTTGGGATGTCATGGGACGGCAGCTCATAGTTCAAAGACCACCAATTCACAATATCTCGGATTTGCGTGACCGTTGCTTAAACATCTGGTACAATCTGTCTCTGGCCATCTACCAAGGATTTGTGGCATCCATGCCAAGGCGGGTTGAAGCTGTGTTGCGCACCAAAGGTGGGCCAACTCGTTATTGACAGGTGGTCATAATGTTTTGGCTCTTGAGTGTATATCAAATCATCTCACAAAATAGTATGTTCCAAATATACTGAATACATGCAAAAGGACAGCACATTAAATTATATGTCACAAAACAGTCCTTCTTATAAAAATACAAACACATCATTAACCCTTTTGCAGGCACGCCAATTTTTGGAACACCAGCAGGCGCGTGTGGCACAAAGTGCAACGTCTCTTTCAACCTTCATTATTCCTTTTGTAGTACACTTTTTTTTCAAACTGAAAATAATAATTCTGCATTTTATGACAAGATATAAAATGTTGATAATATTGAGATATATTTATAATTAAAGACCAAAGAAGGCAGATACAATCACCTTATTTCAAAACTGTCCGGTTTATTGGATCTAAGGACAACTTGCGAATTGATTCCTATTTTGTCCAAAAACCTAAAAAACAATGAGATTGTCCATCTTTGTGATATGAGGGATACCGTGTAATAGCTGCACATTTGATAGACTACATCAACTCCTGCTTTTGTCGTATTGTAATCCACTATAATCGCTGGTTTACCACAGTTAAATCACGACTAACAATGAATGGAAAAGAATACAAGGGTCTGAAAATCAGACGTACATTAGAAAGGGTGTAGCTATAAATAGAAACTGCATAGAACATTAAAACCTTGCATGTAAAAACAAACCATTCAAAATTATGAAAATGTTGCACTTTATACACAAGTGCACCCGCTGAAGGGTTAAAGAGCAGATCTTTTAACCTTAATTTTTAAATGGAGCTGTAGCTCCACACAGTAACGATTCAAAATTATGAAAATGTTTCACTTTGTACACGGGCGTGCCCCCTGAAGGGTCAAAGAGCAGAACTTTTAACCTTAATTTTTAAATGGAGCTGCAGCTCCACATAATAATTATTCAAAATTACGAAAATGTTGCACTTAGTACACGGGTGCGCCCACCGAAGGGTTACAGAGCAGATCTTTTAACCTTAATTTTTAAATGGTGCTATAGCTCCACACAGTACTCTACATCAAAGTACTCTAGAAAATTATATCACTTGTATTAATGAAAGGTAGTAGTCGCATTACAAATATAACAACTAATAAGATGTTTACTAGCATGAACTCAGAATTTTAAATTTTTATCAACATGCCTAAAAATGAAGAAAAATTCTTTAAAATATTTTTTTCATTTTTGATATAACTGCTAAACAAATTGCCTAATAAAATTCTTACATCTTTGTCTATATTTAGAGAATGGGCTGAAATTAATTTCAATACCTTTTAATAAAAAAATTCATCTAAGAAACAAAAGAGTAAAATCTTAAAATTTAAAGTATGCTGACAGTTAAAATAATTAATAAGAATTCTTTCTTAGAAAAGTGATATCAAAGGATGAGTAATGAAAATAAAATTATTTTACAGGGTTATCAAGAAAGAATCATCCGATTACAAAATTTAATATTTTCCATAATTACAGACAGAAAATTATAATTAATATCTCATTGTAAAGGAAAATTTAAGATTTTTTTTCACATGTGTTCGATATGACTTCCTTTAGTCAGCTGTATAATATCATTGCGATATGCCATTTCCTTCCAAACATGTTGTAATGTTTCACTATTAACTGTTTGTAAGGCATCACAAATGCGTTGTTTAAGTTCAGGCACATTTATTGGCAAAGGTGGTATGAACACAAGATCTTTGACATATCCACAAAGAAAGAAGTCACATAGGGTTAAGTCCCGTGATCTAGGAGGGTAGCTGTGTAGGACCAAATCATCAGCTGCACTGCGACCAATCAGCTACACAGCTACCCTCCTAGGTCACTGGACTTAAACCCATGCTACTTCTTCCTTTGGGGATATGTCAAAGATCTTGTGTTCATACCACCTTTGCCTACAAGTTTGTTCGAACTAAAACAACGCATTTGTGATGCTTTATAAACAGTTAATAGTGAAACATTATAACGTGTTTAGCAAGAAATGGCATATCGCAATAATATTATAAAGTGATATCGAACACCTGTGAAAAAAAAAATTCAACATTTTAACTTTACAATGACATATTAATTATAATTTTCTGTTTGTTAATTACAAACTGAAAGTTATAATTCTGGAAAATATTAAATTTTGTAATCGGATGATTCTTTCATGATAACCCTGCACATATTTATGCTAAGTCCTAATTATTGATCAGTAAATAATTAAATTTCTTCTCATGCCATAAGGATAATCCTGCAGCATTATCACATACTTTTCCAAACCAATCATTCTATTTGTATGTGCTGGCTACTGCACACAAGGAAAGCCGTTGAAGAAACCAGAGTTGGAAGTATAAGGTCTCCTAATGTAAAAGTCACATGTATGGAGCATTTTTCTTTTGTAAATATGTGGATTGTGCATGGGAGAAATGTCATAAAGTATCAAAAAGGATAACAAGAAGCTAGCAGTGTTGATGCATTGCCATATTGAACTGGGTAAAACTTTTGAAAAGGTGGATGTTTGAATTTAAAAAGAGTCATGAAGATATTTAGTAATATGCTAGGGCTGGAAGACCTTGTCATACTCACTGATGACAGATGTCATACTGTTGTTTATTTTTGTGTACAACTAGTCTGGATGTCTTGCTTATGCTGAGCTGTCTGGGACACAGTTAATGTACAGTATTACAGTAATTTAAAAAGAAAAAAACAACCTCTGAAGACCTGCAGTTCTACAAATACAGCTGATTGTGCAACAAAACAACTAGCATATATCAAGAGGAGATTATGTTAAGGAAATAAATGTAGGATTTTTAGAATACCTTTCTACATTTGAAATAATTTAATTACTAGGAATGATTAAGATATAACCTAAAAAGAGTACAAAATCACATTCTAAGTAAAAAACAGTATGAAAAGTATTTAAAAAATTTAACTACTTTAAACTTCTTAAAACAAATTAGTTTTAATTTCATTCACAAGTATCCAATAAAGCATCAGGCACTCTAGTAAAATTTGAAGCAAAAAAAATTTATCTTCCTATCCCTCCACCAAAATGAAATAATATAAAGATGCCCCACTGAAGTTAAAATACAAAATAATAATCATGAACATAAAAAAATTCTCTTTCTTGTGTTTGCTGTACAGCCTTCATTATTATATGGAAAAATTTTAGTTACTATAGCTTAGGGTGAAACACTTTCAAAAAATATGAATAGTTTACATAACAGGTACAAAAATCCTTATACAGACAAAAATAAAATCAAACAAAATTAAAACATAAAATTTAAGATTACATACTCAAAAAACAAAAACAAAAATTTACAAGTAAAAGATAAAATAAAAGCATAAAAAAGTAGTTACTGTAGCTTTGGGTGAGACATTTTCAACAAATATGAATAGTTTAAATAACAAGTGAAAAAAAAACCCATATAGATAAAAAATAAAATGAAATTAAAACATAACATTTAAGATAAACACACAAAAAAAAATTAAAAGTAGAAAATAAAATCAAAGCATAAAAATGCACAAATCTCAATTCTTTAAGCATAAATAATCTATAACAGCTCAATTTCTGTAATCAGCATGCAACCATGGGTGCATTATGTAGTTGGTTAAGAATATAACTTATAAGACTAAAACATCAAAAATAGAATTCATTGTGATAATCTCCAGCAAAGACAGCAAAGTATGGAATTTATTTCAAAAGAATATAAAACTTTTTTGTTTTGATACACTTTTAAATATAAATTTAGTTCAAATTCAAAAATTTTCAGATGAGTATGCTCATATTTTTCAAGACATTAATGTGAATCTCTTAACAAAATATACTACTGAGCACAAAAAAGACACATATACCAAATTAACTGGTATAAAAATGTTTGTTTATCAATTTATGGTGACGCTTCAAATGTCTCTTTAAATTTGAATTATCATTTGTACTGTAACTGCATACAGTACATTTGAATGGCTTATAACCTGTATGAATTCTGAGATGAACTGTCAAATGTCCTTTGAGTGAAAAAGCTGAATTACAAATGTTACATAGAAAAGGTTTTTCCCCAGTATGATACTTATTATGTCGCTGAAGGTGACGTTCATCTAGACATTGTATCCCACAATAAGTACAAGTAAATTGCTTGACTGATTCACAGACATAACTGTTTGGAGTTTTAGTACAATCGCTATTTAGCTTGCTTATATCTTCTTGAAGATCCAAAGTTGGTGCTAAATCCTCCTGAATCAATGTGTGGTTTCTCATGCTACCCTTTTCCAACCAGATTACTATAAAAAAAATAAATAAAAAATATTACTTTACATTTTATCAAAATTTGACAATTTTCCAAAAATAGCTGATTAATAAATTTTATATGCCATGTTTATACCATAGAAGAATAAAATAACTGCTACTTATACAATCTACCTAGGACACTTAAAATGTAATTCCTAGAAAATTTATTTTCAATCATCGATTTTTAATACATTTTCTTCACTGTTAATAATATAGGATAACTGTTAATACACCAAATTGTTGATTACTATATCTCAACAACAAACTAATTCATTAATGATGCATTTCCTCCCTTTATGGGTTTTAAAAAATAAGTTATTAGACTTTAAACAATATAAATATTTCGATGTTGAATACATTCAACAACAGTATGAAATTAATAACATTTTTTATCAGTTATTTTATTACACACAATCTATTTGCTTCTCCATAAAATCAAGTTAAAAAGAATCTTATAAATGATAAACAGATATAGCAAAGTAAGTTTCTTTAAATAAATATTGGTTTTTAATGTGTATTCATATAAATAAACAAGCAAAATAATAACACATAAAAATTCCTACTAATATATTAAACTCATAAAATTACAAAAATAATATAAAATCTTTTAAGAGAGATTTTCGCAAATTCATAATTCATGTGGAACAAATTGGGCCTCAAGACCCCATACTCTGAAAAGTACATACTGTACTATTATCAGACCAGTTCTGGAATATGCTGCCCCCATTTGGGCTCCTGCCTCAGAAACTATGAAATCAAAACTGATATTATCTAATACAAAGTATCAAAAATCATAATTGGCACAGTTTCCTCAACAAATGGCCATAAAGCCAAACTGGAATGTGGATTAACTCCCTTAGAATGCATATAAAGGCTTGTCACTGTTAAATGCACAAACAAGCTAAGGAGCATCAACTAAGACCACGTGTCCAACAGTGTCTTTAGAGCTTGGAAAAATTCAGCAAAGCTCCATAGATCTCCGACGCTATAATTTAACAGAGGTATCAGAGAGAGGATCCACTTGGAACACTCTTCTCTTTATATTCCTCGGGAACCTCTTTTCCCCCTAAAAACATCTGCTCAAAGAAAGAAGACTATCCAATCATGTGACTGAAGGGCCTTGAGACAAAGAATTGTCACAGGGAAATGGGACACAGATGGCTCCTCTGATAGATACCTTCTCAGGGTGCTGCTGGTTTTCTCTTAATTCACTGAAATGGTGAAAAAACTTTGCACAAAATTTCCACTGCTTCAATTGCATCAAATTTCACCAGTGAATTAAAAGCAATTAAGAAAGCACTTTTTCTTTATTTGTCCACTCCTGACATTAGCTCAAATGATGGGCTCATTATCTTTTCTGACTCAAGATCAATCAGCCTTGGAAGCTATAAGAAATGGGGAAGTCTCCTTAACCTACAACAAAAGTGATCTTTTTTGTCAAATTCATTGTAAGGGAAAGTCCTTTACCCTAAAATGGATCCCTACATATGTCAATATTGAAGAAATCGAGTGTGCTGACTCACTGGCCAAGGAAGAACAGAACTTGACACAGACCTCCTCCTCCACCACACTAGCTGATGTTAATGCAGTGGCCAGGTGCAGATTATCTAACCAGCCCCTAAAGAAACCACTAATTTCAGACTTTAACTATCCCAGAGCAATTGCTTCTACAATAGCTTGACTGAGAACTAATCACTTTAAGGGTATGAAAATCTACCCTGACAGCACAAGATATGGCATCAACTGTAGAAATTGTCCGGAAATCCAGCTTTCTTTAAAACACATCTTTGACTGTCCAGCCATTGTGGCTGACCTTTTCAGGCTTTTTTAGATGCCGCAAGAACTCCTCTATAGCCCACAGGCACCTGATCTGGCAGCTGCTGTTATCGAGGCTTTTGGTTCTATTTAAGAACTTTTCTTCTGCACCATACGTAGACATGGCAACAACAATAGAGAGATTATATTAAAATTTCAGTTCATGATTTGCAATTAATTAATTCATAAATAAAGGAGAAATAATGAGAAAGATCATGGAACTTCAAAAATAAAATAAGTTACACTAAAAAAGTTAAAATATCAGGAACATTATATGTCCTAAGCAAACAAATTTAAATTTATCCACATCTCATAAAACTATCTAAAATGGTAGAGTTAAAAATATTCACATTTGTTGTATATAAATGAAACAATAAATTAGTCATCCTGTAAACAGTCACAATTATAGTGAAATACAAGGCGAGGCCATTAATTTCCAGGACTGAATTAATAACTCCAGAAAATATTACATGAAATACATACCCATTTAATATGTTTCGAAGTAACTCCCACCTGTAATGTACTTCTGTGCCCAGCTGTATAAGTTTCAGAAAACTTTTAAAGTCCTCTTTCGGAATGCTCTTTAATGTGAACATCACCGTTTTCTTGATGGCTTCGACATCCTCAAATCTTGTTCCCTTCGGCAAATTGCCCAGCATGAGGTCGTGAAGATGCAGCATCCTCCATACTCTCTGAACTTAGCACCGGCAGACTTTTTCTTGTTTCCAAAACTGAAAGATTTGCTGAAGGGAACAAGAATTGAGGATGTCAAAGCAATCAAGAAAACGGTGATGTCCACATTAAAGAGCATTCCAAAAGAGGACTTTAAAAGTCGTTTCCAAAACTTATACAGCCAAGCACAGAAGTGCATTATGACAGGTGAGAGTTACTTCGAAACACATGAAATGGGTATGTATTTCATGTAATATTTTCTGGAGTTATTAGATCAGTCCTGGAAATTAATGGCCACACCTTGTATATCAGATAACAATGAGAATTTTAATTTTTTTGTGAGTTTGTGTTGAAAGGAAAATTATTTTTGACTCTAGTAAATTAATATCATTTTTATCATAACAAAAAAATAACATTTTTTATATAAGTAGTTTTTTTCTTACAATAATGGTTTTCAATGTTTATTTTTCAATTTATAGATGAATTACAGAAATGAAAACAAAATCATCACAAAATTTAATAATAGCTGAGAAACAATCACATCCAATAATTTTTGCAAATTTGAATATGCTTATAGGATTTAAAGGACACTGGTAATGGACAAATTGGTGATGGTTACTGCATAACAGATCATAGAATATTGTACACAAACACAAAAGACAAAAACTCATCCATTTGATGGGATGTAGATTTTAATTGGGAAATAATATAAAGAGAAATATTTACAAAAAAAAGTAATAAAGAAAAAACATTTTTGGGATATCAGGCCTGTTTATGATGTAAAATTATACATTGCTTATGGGGATAAATGCAGTTTAAGGTAAATATCAATAATAGATTCATAATTTTTTACACATATATATATATATGAAAATTTAAGAAACTTTTTAATGTGGGGAAGTTATTATATAGAAAACCACAATCGTTTATAGACCTAACTTTTGTGCTCTCAATATAGATTTCAAAACAATTAATCAGCGGTGGATGAACAACTTGAATGCTTGAATGGTCGACTAGAAAAATTCAGGGAAAAAAGTAATTTTAATTTTTGGAAGATACAGCATTCCTTTTGGCTGAAGAGTCCAGGTTTAAAATACATCTGAGTTTCTCACTAACTATTCAGTGACTTTTATTCTCAATTTCATTTTTTCTTACAATTCTCAGTACTCTAGGTTTTTTTTTTAAAGTATAAACCCTATATATTGTTCTTATCTGATTTGTGTGACTGTAATACACTTTTATAATATATTTAGGCATAAGTAGATATGATTTTAAATGAAAATAGATATTAATCAGTATTTAAAATGATTCTTTTCTTATAATAAAATAATTAGATAAAATTGATAGAAGCAAGAATACAGTTTTAAAAAATATCTGATCCAATATTATAACGGTCATCACATGATACATGTAACTAAATGACGCTATGAATATCTATAAAAATTTATAGTGACTCTGACTTATGTAATGTTACAATTATAAAGATTGTTTCATACCAATTTAGTATAAGATCTTAATTCAACCAGTTTAACTTGGGCTTACTACAGAATATCTGTGTGATGCAACTTAACAACATTCAGATCTGATCTTTAAAAATCTTTTAAATAGATACATATAACACACAGAAAGAAAGATATTAAATAGAATTTAGGAGTAAATTTGTTAATAAACCAAAATCAATGAGTTCTCCAGGGTTAAAAGGAAATTAAAGTTTTAAAAAAATAGAAAAACCTTCATATAAAATCATACTTTAAACACAAAATGTTGTTCATAGATCAAAGACATCTTTGAAAGTAATACTCATACCAAAATGAAAAAAAAAAAAATAAAAGATAACATTGAAACTTCTAAACCACCACATTCTTCAATCATGTCGACCTTTTCCTTTCTGTATCTCTATTATTTTTATTTTTTTTACCAATGCGGAGGCACTGGTAATCAAACATTCGTCCGTAGTTTTTACTGTCTATTTTATTATGGGATCCCCATATAGGTGGACAGCATTACCCCCTATGAAGGAATGACACAAACAGAGGCATTTTTCGTGGTGCAATGCCGGGATTCGATCTGAGCACCCTCAGCACCGAAAACCAGCACGCTGTACCACAAGGCCACCATAAGCCCGCATCTCTATTATAAACATTAAATCAAAACATATCATCTACACTCAAATTTACGATAATAAAATCATCATTAAAATCTGAGGTTCAACGAAGAACCTGATTTCCTACAATAAGTTTCCACAATTTCTTAACTAAAAGAAAAAATGGTTGTTTTTATAATTACAGTATTAATTAGGTTTAAAAATATATAATCTGTACAAAAAATAGTTTGTTCAACATAACATTCCACATAAAAAATAACCTGAATGAAATAAAACAGTAAGCAGATTAATACAATTGATAATTTGTTTTCATTCCCATAGGAATAAAAAAAATTATCATCGGGTCAGTTTACATTTAGTCATCATTCTAAAACTTCTCAGAAATATTTAGTAAAGAGCAGATTAATACAATTGACAATTTTTTTTCATTCTCATAGGAATAAAAAAAATTATCATTGGGTCACTGTACGTTTAGTCCTCATTCTAAAACTTTTCAGAAATATTTTCAAAAAGAAAAATGTTTTTAACATACTTTTACACTGAACATTAAATTTTTCAAAAAAAAAAAGTTTTTTTAATCGACAAGGCAATATTGCCAAAAGACGAAATGAAAATTAAATCAACAAGATATGTTCTATGTTTCTACATAAAACTTAAAATTTAAATAGGCTCCTAGCTAAAGTACAATCATTTTTTTATAATAACTATACAATATGCCTAAGTTACACATATCTCATCAAATTTGATGACTCAGTTATTCTAGAGCCACAGATGATACTTTTAAAAGGTCTTTCACCAGTATGCACTATTAAATGAACTTTCAGATATCCTCACTGAGTGAATGCTGTATTACAAATAAGATAGACAATAGGCCACTCTCCAGTGTGAATATGAATATGCCATTGTAAATTACTATTAGTTTCAAAGTGTTTTGCACAAAATATCAGTTAAGTATTTTCACTGATCTAAAATAACCAATTTGATTGAAAGTTTCTTCACAACTATCATGTGGTACAGTTTCATTCTTCTGAAGATATGAAGAAGAGGGTACATGTTCTTCCTTAAATAATTGATTAGTTGAGATATTTCTTTTACGTGGCAATCTAAAAATATTTAGAGAGGAAGAATTAAATATGAATTAAAACAGTACTTAAATATTTTTAAAAACAATTAAATTTAACAAATTGATTACAAACTAATTTCACCTAGCTTAGGATAAATATTTTTACTCTTTATGTGAAAAAAGTAAATGACAATATACAGCACTATTCAATATTTAAGTAGTGCTTTTAAGATTTTATCCATACATTATTTTATTTTAAAATGTTAAAACATACAACAAGTAAAAAATTATATAAAAACCATATAACTCATTGGTTGGCAATGTGGTGCCCACGAAACAATTTTAAAGTACCTGCCGGTCAAATATCTAAATTTTAGATATTTGAATAACAAATAATCATAGTTGTAATGAATAATTTTAGTAAAAAATATTAAAAACTGTAAAATCATAAAAAAACAAAAATTGAGCAGCCTGCTCTCCCGACAGCATTGCTCTCCCCTCGCTGTGAATCAGCTTTTTTCCTGCTATCAAACTGAACTCTCTTTGCGTGTCAACATATGCTTGTAAATATTGTTTCATAATATGAAATACTTAAAATTAAAGTACCGATCAAGCCTCACTGACACTCCTTTGGACCAATGCCTGGGAACTGGGAATTGAACTTATGAGCTCCATTAGAACAAGAAAGGCAAAGATTTGCAAAGTTAAATATTGCATTATCAATTTTGAGATTGTTTTGTTTAAATTAAAATTTGAATTTATGTATTAAAAATTTATGTTGCATTAATATTTTCATGTTTAAATATTAAACCCCTCCCCCTCTTCCACTTCCTTCAGTAGTGCCTGTCAAACACCTGCATTTCTGAAATATGCCATCCTAGAAAAAAGGGTTGCTAACCCCTGATACAACTGATATATTTTGGAGCATAAACTTTTATATTAAGGAGATAAAAGTTTGCACTTATAAATTTAGAATTGATATTGATAGAAATCTATAAAAAATAAATAGTATTCTGTAACAGTTATTAAATATTTTGTCTAATACTTGTGATTCCTTGATTTATCAGAATTTTAATATCTTACACATATTTTTAACAAAATATTACATATTTTTTTTTAAATCATTGAAAGGTATAACAACTTTGGAATTTAAAAAATTAGTTATAACTTATTTAAGAGATAAAAATTAATTCAATACAACATCTATGACTGAGAAGAAAGCAAGAGACATTGATAATGGCAGTAATATAAATATCCTACAGATTTTTATATGAGGAAAAAGTTAATTAGGTGCGTTTCATATAAAGAAAGTATGGAAAACCTAGCATCCACAATTTATAAGCGCAACTGATATAACAGATGTTGAAACTGATTACCTAAGAACTCTGTAAGACAATGACAATCCCCTTTCAGTATAAATAAAAAATACAAAAAGAAACTAATGGGATCACATTGTTTATATAAATATTGATATGAAGATATGAATAAATATATTGATATGAAGTACTGCAAAAAAATTAATAAATAAATAAAAATGAACATCTTTTGAATTAGAAATTTTATTTAAAGAGAAAATATCTGAATGAGCTACTGAGTTATGAGAATATATTCAGAGTTTGGGAAGATTAGATTTTAGACACGTGAGAAGAAATAAGAGGAACAAATAGCTTCTCAACATCCATAATAAAAACAAAGAGAGGCCAATAGTTTTAAAATAATTTACATAGTTCATCATCAGATTGCAGAGCACCAGGTGTGATTATTGTGATGGGCACTTCATGTATGCCAATTTGCTTAGTTCACTTCATAACTAGTTTAAAACTAGTTATCTTTCTCTGTTTTCACTGTTGATATTAAAAAGCTTTGTGTTCCTGTTCTGTTTTCCTCAAGTAATATAAGAAGAAATAGCATGTAATATAAGAAGAAATTCTTTGTTATAAGACTCAAACTCCATAGTCAAAGGGAGTAAATGATAACCAAAAAATTTCAAATAAACTTATTTTAAGGGTTGTTACTTTTTTGCAAGATGAGAACATGTAATATACCAAGTTAGCTATAAGTTAACTATTATTCCCTCATTTCATAGTCTTCAAAATTATTTATAAGGTAAATATAATTTAATCAAGCATATGAACAAACTATCTATCTTACTAATTTTTCAGATATACTTAATACCTGAACATACCTTCGACTCAAAAAATTTCAAAATTTCTTGATCCAAATCCTTTGCCAAAAAATTAGCAGAAACCTAACAATGTACCATAACTATTAACATGAAAAATTCTTATATACATAAAACTTTATACTTATTTCTCATTTAAATTAACATTTCAAAACATGTCTAAGGTTTGATTTATATATATATATATATAAATTAATTAGAGATATTGCTAAAGCAGAAACTGAAGTCTATAAGATAAATATCTTAATTCAGTCACATCAAGTAACAAAAAAGCTGTTTACTAAATAACAGCAACATTTGAAGTGGAAATTAAATTAGAGTTGACAAAACAGCTTAAGATTAGTATATTAACTTTAATTATAACTTAAAAAATTCTCTAAGAAATCTTTCAAAAAGTATTTATAAAATCAATGGTTATCATTATGTTAATTTATTCATAATGAAGAACTGATCAAATCAAATGAATCAATAAAAAGTATGCATAAATGTTATTACTGTGACTTTTAATTTTTCTCTCCACGGTGAAAACTTGAAATTTGTACATAGACAGCAAAAATTTCTGAATATTATAATTAGTATAACTCACTATGCATACAAAGATTTTAAACAACTAAAAACAGAATTTCTTTACATAGTAATAACATCAGAAAAAATTGGTAACTTCAGCCTATGTTGACAAATACTCACACATATTTCTTTACAGAAATAACTATTGCATATGTAAATACACAAGATTGTACAGTAATTGGCATGTAGTTGCCAACTTTATTCAATCTTACTTCATCTGAAACATTTTTTTTTCCCTCAGAAAACTTATGGGTTGTCCTTTTTGTTTATGACTTGAAAATCCAGAAATTAATTGCCGTGCTAGTCAAAGACGATAACCTAGTTGGTCTTGAAATCCTGAATCTCTTCGATATGTTTTCCACAAAATAAAGGTATTGACAATTGCCAGATTAATGAGAAAATAAAAGATTCGATGCCACCACTTTTGTGAGTGTCGTCCAATTGCATAACATTCTCAAAGTTTATCAAAGTGATCAACACCTCCCATAATCTCATATGTGGCAATAGCAGTTGGACATGACACCTGACTAATTGTTCCATCTTGTTCTTCCTTGAAACTGTTGTAGTGCATTTTGGGTTGTTTGCTAATGTGAGAATGGTCACCTGTTTGTTATCCATCCATTTGATGGCTGCAACATCCTCTTCACATTTGTATTGAAACTCCCCTCTCTCCAGCGTAACTTTTTCTTTCATCATTGCAGGAAGCAGGGGCATAACTAGGCTGAGGCACCCGGGGCAATGTCCCAGGGGCCCTGAGCTCCAAAAAAATGTTTCATTTTTATCCAGGGGTCCCAATTTGCATCCTTGCCCCAGGGCCCCTAAATGCTTTGTTACACCCCTGGCAGGAAGTCCTTTTTGGTTAGTCCTTACAGTTCCAAGAGCATAAATGTTATCTTGACATAACATTTTTATCAGTTTCACAGTAGTAAAAAAATTGTCAAATGCTACAACACTCCCTGTGCCTTCAAAACATCCTGTTAGACTAAATACCACTTGTTCTCCCAGTGTACCTGTTACAATTTGATCTTTAGCTTTACCAGTATAAAAGTCAAATTTCAGTATATATCCAATTTTTGAGTCAGCTAAACACCAGACTGTATCCTCTCTTCACAGGCTTTATAGGCATGTATTGCTTTAGAGTAGACCTGCCTTTGAAAGGTATCATGTTTTTGTCAATAGCCAACACACTAGATGGCTTGTAAGCTTCAGCAATTTTCCTATTAAGGAAAAATCCTATATGAGTTGCCATGATGTAAACAACTAAAGCATTATGCAACAACACTTTCAACAGAAATGCTACAATATACTTGAAATTTTGTACTTATATATCACAGTGTTTACAAATTCTGCATTTATAATCACAAATACATATAGTTACATGAAAATGAATAAAAGGTTGTGCACTGAAAAAAAAAACAGTCTTTGGATATTGACCTTTCTTGACACACTTTATAGTTTAAAGCCTCATTATGTTGTCAAGGGGTATATTATTTTTTTCTGAAGTTATTGATGGATGGCAGCATAAATGAAAAGTGGTAAAATAGCTTACCATGGACTTTTAAAAAATGGATAAAATTTCAGACGTAATTTGGTCTTTAGTAGAGGAGTTCCTACATCTTATTGACTTTATCTCCTGTAGCAAGGTATGAATATCAAGTACATATGCTCAGTGAATTAAAATTTAAAATTAAGAAGAATATTAATTAAGGAAATAAAAATTTAAGGATGATTTAAGAATAATAACTGGTAGAAATTAGTTGAGAGAATAAAAATATAAAATAAGTATTTAAAATATTAAGATATAAAAATTAAGAGTGAAAAAATAAAATAACAAGGTAAAAAATGTTTTAAGATATGAGAACACCCATAGCAGAAAACAAGATGTTAAAGTTGATGTTCAAAATATAAAACATACTAAGTCAGAAGTGCCAATGATACAAAAAAAAAAAAGGCCCCCTTCAGGGTCATACACTTTATTGAGATAATTGTGGAGCTTCAAAGGGAAGCTAAAAATAGCAAGAAGGTAAATTTGGAAGAATGAGCGACACAGCCAGGGTACGAATCTTCGACATGTGTGTCACTAGACCAGCACGTTGGCACAGTGCAACGACGGCACACAAAAAAAAGTAAGTAAGTTTTGAAGAATATCGCAATAGGAGAATCAATGTTAGCTCCTGAAATTGATAAAATTAGTGGTAAGTATACTTGCCACGGCCTTAGAAAAGGTTTTAATTACAAGGTCTAGGTATAGTTAGAAAAGAAAAGCTAAACATAACAAAATCATACTTGGTAATAAAATACCATTTTAGACTCAAAGTGTGCAAAAATAAATTATAATATTTCTTTCTAAATATATATATAAAAAATTATTTCCCTAACATTAAAAAGGTTGGTTAAAATATATGGGCAATGACACCCCCCCCCCCCAACAGCTTAATTCTAAAATTAAGCCAAAAATTAGTACTATGTTCCCTCGTTTACAATTTATATACAATGTAATCATCTTGAAAAATTCTTGTAAATATCTTAATAAACTTATAATTTAAGGCAAGACTTAAAATAATTGAAACATAGAATGAATTATTTATGAAGTCCAAACAAATACATGTAAAATACTACAAAATGAAAAAATTGACAGTATGGACATGCAGAATATATAAATATTTCAAGTACACACACATGAAAGTAAAAATCTTACAAGTTGAAAAAACTGAAATAACTCTTCATAACAATAAAAAATATAGCCTGCATAAGATAACATAAATCAATCCCATAAAATTAAAGCCCTTAAAGTCTTCACAGATGCTACAACATATTTTTTCTTTAAGAAAATGGAAAATTTATTTTTACAACTTCATTCCATAATTGTATCATAACTAATTATTCAGAAATAGTTCCAAATCTATCCACAGGTGTACAAATTTAGCACATTATTTCTCTCACAACAATCTACATCTAAGGTGATTAAAATTAGTTAAACAAATTTGGATGATTACAACAAATTAACATAAATTTATAAAATCCGTCTAAAGCAGAGGTGTCCAACCCGTGGTCCAAAGCAAGTATTAGTGCGGTACAGCAAGATAGCTGAAAGCGAAAAAAAAAATTTAAATAGCCCGCCTCGAGGATGATGGCAAGCAGCCATTACAGATCCTGCTTTATTCATTCAACAAATCTACAATACATTATTTGAAATATCTTTAATTCTATACAAAATTTCGTATGTAATTTCTGTATATTAATTTCATTACAAAAATGAAAAGTGAAATTTTTACAGATTTAATATTTCATATTTATAATGATATTAAAATTATTATGCGTTTGGTTTGGTTTGGAGCGCTACGGTCAACTTTTGCTACACAAGGGCTAATTATACCGGGACCTACTGCTTAAAGCCGATTCCGAATGGCTACAAACGTCCATGCCGACAGTGGGACTCGAACCCACAGGATCTGAACCGAATGCCAGCGCCCTAGCCACTCGGCCATCACCTGGTGATATTATGCATGAATAAGAGTGAAGCACACTAAAAGTCAAATTAGAACCAAAATATCGAACGAACATCTTGAGAACTCCCTGAGAATTGCGACCACTTCAATTGACCCAGATATTGATGCATTAGTTTCTCAAATTCAATGCTAAATATCACATGAATTTCATGACTTCTGTAGTTATCTTTAATAAAATTTATAATGACATAAATATGATAACTACAGTTGGTTCTCTGTTTAACGACTTTCAAGGGACCGTGAAAAATCGTCCTTAAGTAGAGATCGCCCTTAAACAGAATTTGCGAAAGAATAACATTTCCCATAACGTCGGAGGGGCTGGGACTGGGAAATATCGTCTTTAAATAGAGTTCGTCGTTAAGTAGAGCGTCATTAAACAGAGAACCAACTGTATATATTATACTTGTTTTTACTCATCAACTATTTTTAATGTTAGGTATATTTTTCTGTGGCCCAAAACAATTCATCTTCTTTCAATGTGACCCAAGGAAGCCAAAAGGTTGGACACCCCTGGTCTAAAGAGTAAGAACAGTGCTCTGCATTTACACAGTACACCAGAAAAAATGGTGGGTAAGTTCTTTTATTTACCAAGTTAGACAATAAATATTTTAGTCAAGAAACCACCCTTTTTTAAGACAACTCTCACAAACATTAGTATTTAAATTTGGCTTCATTCTTTAATTCTTATTTGGTGACCAGTTTTTACTGACTATTGTCATACACTATTCCATTAAATGGCACATATTAGTAAGGTTTTACCAAATAAGTGAAAACCTAAACTATTACCTCTGTCTCTAAGTGAAGATACTTATCTAAAAAATGCTTTTTTCATCATAATTAATAGAATTTTTTTCTAGGTCCAAATTTTGAAAAAACCCTTAAAAAAAAATCTCCCCACTCATTGATATGATTACACAGCTACTAATTAATTCCTTAAAATGGCCAAAAATATAGGATCACTATAAAATTATCCTTATATTAAAATTGTGAAAAGCTAAGTATTGAAATTTTGTCATATAACTGAGAGGAAGTTATATGACAAAATTTCATCAAAATACCTTAACTATAAAGCTTATGCAATTATCTTATCAGATAAACTGACTATAATATTTATCTTCTTCTCCAATGTGGCAGACGGTTACTTAGACATTATCCTTACTATCATATGACACCGCGGTTTTGCTGGCCACTTTTCTGGGAGCCCCATATAGGTGGACCAGCATTACCCCCCTATGGCCCAGTCCCGTAATTTTGAACTGAGTCAAGTGACAAGACCAGAACACTTGACCCCACACCTCCAGAGATAAATTAATACAGTGGAATCTCGATCTATCATTTTCGAAGGGACCGACTCAACTAAACGATAGATGCAGAAACATACAAAAAAGTATTAACATACCTTAAAGTTTGATATCCATAAAATATATTTACTCACATACATAAATGCATACATACCCGTAGTGTAACTGAAGATAAAATTACAAAGTCATAAAACATAACAGTTGTACTGAAATCCAAGATAATAATAATAAAAAAGAAATACACGTAGGTACACAGGAATTTTAATTCAAATAAAATGATTTAATCTTTGTTTGTTTTTTGGCGGTTTTCTCTCCACAAGTAAACAATATGTTTTCTGTGTTGCAAATTGCATTCCTTTCGGTATCGGTTATTGGGTGAGAGTATAAAGAAGCGTCAGCCGTGAATGGTTTGTAACTAGAACCATTCCATTGCACTGGATGGGGTCCGACATAAGAACACCAGGAAGTACTGCTTCCGGGTGAAACCCTCATCGACCACTGTAGAACTGCAGCAATCAAAAACTTTTCACACCCTAGACCAAACACCAGGGCGCCTCCATCCCAAGGCCAAGACAAAAGACAGAGGACAGCAGGAACCGCTCAGGTCGGCTGACTGTGAGTCATTGCTGATAAGAACAGAAATGTTGAATAGTCGGAGAATTTGGAATGAATTTCCGAAAATAGGATACTTCAGGGGCTAAAAAATTAAGGAACACCAATGACGAACAAATAATGGGAGTTGTACGATTATGCGAAACCAGGCTAAACAGGACAAAATTAAAATATGAGACCGTGCATCTCAAATATTCTGCTCATTGTTCAATTAGAGCATCATTCTAGCTCATTCCAAACATTTATATTTCAGGTTCAGTTATTATGAAAAAACGATCAATCCGATAAATCAATGTAAAGCTGCGACATTCTGAATGAATATTGCGGGAAAACGATGGATCGAGGAACAATCCATGCGGTCTGTTTTTCCTTGTTTTCTATGGAATTTATTCGGGACTGGATGAAATAACGATGCATACGGGAAAACGATCGTTCGGGGAAAGATCGATTGAGATTCCACTGTATAATGTTTATAAAATAAGAAAAAAATCTTATAAACTCTTAAAACCTAATACATCTAGTTAATTTCCTAAGATGTTAAATTATGAAAAACTGGGGGAAAAAAAACAGTCCATTTTGGAAAAAGTGAAAACACAGACAATTAACAGATGTACAATGAGACATGGACAAAAAAAAAAGTTTGGACACCAAGGATGACATTCAAAGCAATAAGTCCCCAAAACAGATTGGTATATGGCAGACCACCCAAAAAGGGAAATCCTATCACCTTCAATCCTGCTGAAAGACTGAAGAGTTCAAACTCTACCAATGAATAATCATAACTTCCCTTACTTCATATGGTAGTCTTGTTTTCTTCAAGAAAATGATATTTTATTTTTATGATGATGTTATTACCTTTACGGAAAATTTACAAACATGATATGCTTAAATCACGAATATATTTTTCTTTAATTGTATCATAACACATTTTGGAAGTTACAGTGGCTGAACCTCATGAAATGATTGATAAAAGTATAGAAATCAAGGGAACCCAAACTTTTTAGGATTTTTATGAAAGTTGATGCTATTAACAGCAAATGACTTTGGTAAAATTATAGACTGCAATAAAAACCATTTAAGTTTATGTAAAACTTTTTAAAAAAATATTTTAGGTCATTGGTTTAAATAAACCCACTCTGTTATTGAACTAATTTTGTTGTAGATAGAGTTATATACTGCAGTTTATTCAAAATATTCGAAAACTTTTCAACATTTGTGCCTATTTAAATAGCAACAATACTACTTAAAAACAACCTTACTTCGGTAATAATATTCGAATTATACGACACAAGTGATAAGTTGGTTTTTCTGTCTGATTTTTGTGTGATTCCATTTTTTTTTTCAAAACGAATCTGCATTGATTTTTTGAAAAAAATTTCAAAAAATAACTATTTTTATACTTCAAGATCACGATAAAACAACTACACAGGGTATCAAATTTACAAACTTGAGGACACTTTACTTATTTATCAGCAAATTTTTAATAGGCAAAAGATTTTACATTAGAAAATGTATAAAAGCAAATATAATTCTACTTCAAATATGCGACTAATTTTCGGAGACATTCTAGCCAAGAAAAAAATAACACATTTTTGACTTCGAATCTTTTATTCGACTATTGTTCAACTTGAGATTCGACTAACAATGAAATTCGACTTAATCTTTTGAATGTAAACAACCTAGCGCAGAATATTTCATGTAACATAGAGGCATTGCTTTTCTTTTTCGATTAGTTTGTGGGATCGTTGCAGATTATTTTTCTGCAGTGTACGTTCGCGTCATGTTCATCTTATTATTTGGGTAACTACGTCAATAAATTAACCCCAAGAGATTAAAGTATTTAAAAGGGAACAATCTCTCTAAAGAGCAACTTTGATTAAAAAATTTAGTTTTCAGTAAATCGGTATGATGATAAACTCGTGCTGAAGTTTTTTAACTACCTTTTACCGTTACTTTTATTTAATTCTAAACTGTACTTTCTTTATATTTAATTTTTAAACTGTACTAAGTTAATATTTAATTTACTAGAAAACGGAGATTAAAAATATAATTAAGATAGACTGCATAGAATAAAAGTCTAAGACGGTACCGCAGAAGCAAAAATTATTTCGCTCCATGTTTTTAAATGAATCGTAACTTTAAAATACCTATTAAATGTGAAGTTATGTCCCGGCAAGGACATATTTTGTGGTTAACAATTTAACCCTTCAGTGGGCGCGCTCGTGTACAAAGTGCAACATTTTCGGAATATTGAATGGTTTGTTTTTACAAGTAAGGTTTGAATGTTCTAAGCAGTTTCTATTTATAGCTACACGCTTTCTAATGCAGGTCTGATTTTTTTTACCCTTGTATTCCTTTCCATTTATTGTTCGTGATTTAACTGTGGTAAACCAGCGATTATACTGGATTGCAATACGACAAAATTATGAGTTGATGTTGTAGATCAAATGTGTAGCTATTACACGGTATTCCCCATATCACAAAGATGGACAATCTCATTGTTTTTTAGATTTTTGGACATAATAGGAATCGATTCGCAAGTTGTCCTTAGATGCATTAAACCAGTGGTCCCCAACCCCCTGGCCGTGGACCGGTCAAATAGTACCGGGCCACCCAAGCAACACTAAATTATATCCATTTTCTTTACTGTGGTGTATTTCTCTCGGGTTAGTGCGACTTTGTCGGGTCTGTGCTAATTTATACCTTTGTAACAAAAGAAATCTTATAACTATTTTAAATTAGCTTATTGTTTATTAAACATTTCAAGATTATGAATTAAAATTGCAGTCATTGCCCCTTCAACGGGCCGCGGTAAAATTATCAAACGTTGACCGGTCCACGGCAGTTAAAAGGTTGGGGAGCACTGCATTAAACCACACAGTTTTGAAATAAGGAGATTGTATCTGCATTCTTTGGCCTTTAATTATAAATATATCTCAATATTATCAACATTTTATATCTTGCCATAAAACACAGATTTTTTTTTTTTCAATATGAAAAAAAAAAGTTTATTACAAAAGGAATAATCAAGGTTGAAAGAGACTTGCACTTTGTGCCACGCATGCCTGCTGGTGTTCCAAAAATTGGTGCACCCACTGAAAGGTTAAACTTTCCGTGTAAATCAGGAGTAATTCATCACATAATGTTGTCAAAAGATTAAGTTTTAATTGCATTGTAAGCCTCTAAATTAGCTGACAGAAATTCAATTCTCTATAGAGGAAAAGTAATGAAACAAAACAAAAAATTGTACTTTAAAAATAATTATCTGTCAATACATTAAAATGATTCCATTATAGCTTTGACTTACCACATATCGTACTATCATCTATAATTTATCTTAAATCTTTTATTTTTATAGTTATTACATCTAGAGATGTTTTAATTGATCCTAAAAGTATATCATCATGTATTTTATATTCATGATTTGTTTTCTTACCTTAGCATTAGTAATAAAAAACTTTCATTTGCATTTTCACTCCTATAAACTATAAGTTAGTCAGTAATACAAGCTATGATAATTCATCATAGTATCTGCATTTCACATCTTGTATAAAAATTGTCCTTTTTCTGTTACTGAATGCTTTGTTTTGTTAGTTTTACTGCTTATGTATATGCATACATTTACTAAAACTCTTTTTATACTTTTCAGGTTGCCATCTCCAAAAGACTTTTTGAGAAAAATATAACGACTCAGAATATTTCACTTCAATAGTCATTAATAAAGTACAACAAAATTTACCAGTTTTTTTATAAGTGCACTATTTTTTTGTTTATTTTACTCTCTTCTATTCTATTTATATTCTTAATTTCATTGAATAATTTGAGAGTTTTTCCTCCTTTTAAAAAAAAAAAAAAAAGAAAAATTTTAATTTTTCGAAGATTGCCTGTTGCTTTTCATGATTGAGCTTTCCTATCAAAGCCCTCCAAATACCATCCTTGGGACATTATGGTATTTATTTCTCCTAATTTAAGACACATTCCATTTTCTAGTATCATCATCTTTTCATACTGTTATGTATTTTATGGTGTAGATTCTAATATACTTTCCTGAATTTTATTATCCGTATTGTAATGTTTTGAAATTTATAGACGATAATTCTTATACTTGTTATGATCAGTTGACCTAAAAGCACAAATTTTGAAAGCTTTTTTGAGATTTGTTTATATTTCTGTATTAGATAATATTTACTTATCTGTAAAATATCTTTTTGATTATTTCTGTTTTGTAAGTAAATTTATTTTGAGTTTTAATACTTCCTGTATATATTTTTATAGGTACTGAAAGTCATGAAAGCTTTCAAGGGTGTTTGTATAATTCATCTGAATTAAAAATTGAGCAGAAGGATACAAGTTCCAATTTTATTGCTGAATTCTCCAAGCCAAATATTTTGCAGAATAATTTACACAAATGCCCTTACTGTGAAAAAAATTTCCTCCAATCTTTAGAATTGCAGGAACATCTGTATTTGCATAGAAGAGGAAAGCGGTTTATATGTAATGTGTGCAAAAAATGTTTTTGTTATAAAAGTGAATTTATTGTTCATATAAGAGTACATACTGGAGAGAAACCATTCGTATGTAAGTTTTGCAAAAGAGGTTTTAGCCAGTCATCTGGCTTAAACACTCATCTTAGACTACATACTGGAGAGAAGCCGTTTAAATGTAATTTTTGTGATTATTGTGCAGCTCACTCTGTAAGTCTTAAATTACATATAAGGTCAAAACATGGATCAGATTACTTATTATGATGGCTTTTTTAGGATTCTTCAACTTATAGCTACGATAAAACATTTATATAAAGTTAAAGCATGTATCATAAAATAAACAAATGGCCATTAATAACTAAATATTAACCTATAGTGTTTTGGGTTTTTGTTTTTAAATAGTTATGTGATTTAGAGTCAATTTTAATAGAATCTCTAAGTTTCATTTTATAATTCAAAAGATTTTGTTATAACTTTACAAGAAGAAATTCTGCAGTTAATATTTTTTTTCTTTAGCTTGTTATTATTCTAACTGATAAGTCTATTCAGTCAGTTTTAGTAAGAGCACTTGTATAGTTGATTTCAGAATCCTTGATATTTCTTCTCATTACTGACTTTGCTTCTTCCCATTGGGTAAATTTTCATATAGACTTTTTAAATTCATTTTAAATTTTTTTTAAAGTTATGCATGTTAATTCATGACTTAAGTTGTATTTTTGAGGAGCATTTCCATGATTTAACACTTTTTTAATACCTTCAGTTATAATCTTATCTAATATTAATATTGTCATTAGCATGTAGTATTTTTTTGGATATAATTTTTGATGACCAAATTCTGACCTGATGTCTCAAATTGAAATTCTGGCACATTTTGTAGTTACTACTTGTATAATAACTTCTAGTAAAGAGTGTATATCTTGGTTTTACTTTGCAGAAATTCTGATGCATTTAATGACCAGAAATGTAATGGTCATAAAAATATATTTCATTTTAGAGAGTAACACTCTTTAATATACAGTTGTATGAGATATATTATTCCTGTTGTTACATTATGTCATAATTGCTTAACAATAGGAGAAATTATGAATTAATTGTAAAGTATTATCATCATATATCTTTCATGTAATCTCTTTCATCTTGAACCGTCATTATTTGATATCAAATGGGGATACTTAATGTATAAACATGTCATATTTTCAAATAACTGTTGTATATTAAGAATTTTAGTTATGTAGTGCACTTAAGTTTTCAAAGTAGGTTTTTATAAAGGAACAAATAAAAATACCATTTTATTAATAAAAGGAATAAAGTTGCCTCCTAGAATTAAATTTCCTTGTGTGTCTCTGAATTTGAAGCCTGCGTGAGTATTTCAAGATTTTAACACTTTTGTATTCTCTTTTTATTTTTGTGTTTTTTTTGGACAGCAGTTTGTCATAATTTCTTTTATATTCGTAGTTACACTGCAGTTTTTAAAAAACATCAAGAAATATTTCTTTTGTATGAGATAATATCTAATTTTTGTGGAAATACTAATATATGAGTGTATGTTTTATAACTTGAATTTTTTATCAATATTTCAATGTTTCTGAAGACAACTATTACTCTCTAATGAAGGAATGTTCAGAAATCATGATTTATTTATTTGATATTTTTATACTAGTAAAACAGTTTGTATTTTCCATAAAGTTTTGTATATTGTATAATTATTTATGTACTAAATATCCATATCACACATCAATGTATTTATCACTCTTAAATGAATAAACATTAGTAACATAATTGGTCAGTTCATGTTTATGTATTGTTATAGCAAGCAATACTTTTGGACATAATCAGGGATTTATTCAGAATTATGTGATTTTATGGGAAAAATTTGACATTTATGCATTAAAATTTGAATATTTTTTAGGTTTCTTCAGAAAAGGGTGTGAAGCCTATTCAGACTTTATTGTTCCTTCAGAAACAAACTATGAATCAGGTTTTAACATTTCAAGGGAGACTCACTTTCCAAATGTCAATTCCAAACCTTCTGAGCAACAATACCTCTGCAAATACTGTGGGAAAACTTTCCGGTGGAAACCTTACCTTCAGTTGCATGTACGATTGCATACTGGCCAGAGGCCTTATGTATGTAGCATTTGTTCTAAAGGATTTTGTAAACAATCACATTTGAAGGAACATATTCGAATCCATACAGGTGAAAAACCTTTTAAATGTAAAATATGTGATTATTGTGCAATTCAGTCTTCACATCTCAAACAGCACTATATTACCAAGCATAATGAATGTTTTAAGTAAAAAATAAAGTTTTTAAACAGTTTTTATTGTGTTTATTCTATTGTAATATTTGTTTTATTAGTTATTGCTTACAGGTAAGAAGTCAAAAGTGAATATATGCATTTTCTGTAGGAAACTTTGTATTCCTATAATACATTCATAATTCATATCATTCTTGTTTTCTATTCAGTCTCATTTCATGTTGATTGTAATATTTAATCTGTTACCACATTTCTAAATCTTCATGAAACTTAACAATTCTTTTTTTCAAAAATATTTTTAAATTCAAAAATTAGTTAATGATATTCATTGCTTTATTGAATACTTGAAAATATGCCAAAATTATATGCTCTTTTAGTAATTTTTTAAGGGCATAATTGATGTATATTATAGTATTCTGTCTTAAATACTTAATGTATTTAATATTCCTTAAAATACCTTTATTTTCTTTTATATGTGAGCTCATGAAAGTAATGTGAAAGATGATGCATGAAAATTTAAATGAATAAACTAAATATGTAGAAAATTATGCTATGTGTAATATTTTTATTCAAAAATAAATTAATCCCACTGCTTCACAACTACATAAATAAGTGATGTTTTATAAAGTCATTTTTATTAATTTCCTTATTTTTTTAAAAAGTATTTTTTGTTTTTTAGAAATGGCAATTATATATTTTAATCATTAAATGAAGACATTTCTAACTGTCTCTCTCTCTTTACTGTAAATTATTATGACCATGAGAGAGAAAAAAAAAACTGTGTTTTCAGTTACGTACTGTTTTCCCTCAAGCATTTGATCCAAAGAAAAAACTTTAAAATCTTTTACACTAGTGACATCACAACTTCTCTGACATTAGCTATTTTTTAAACCTTAGTGGTTTTTATGTATAATGCATATCTTATAAATGGATTCTACAATCAGTTTAGTTTTCTCTATGATCAGTTTAAATCTTTTTCAGATAAACTCATTTGCTCTCATTTTCATCATGGTGTAACTCTAAGTATTAGTATTCATAAAAGGTTTTTCATTATGCTTTTGATAAATGGCATTTTTAACTTTTTTGTTATAGTTATTAATATTTAATTAAGATCAAGAGAGAATGTCAGAGGGTGACCTAATGACTAGGATTCTATTATTTGGAACTAGAGGCTAGAGGCTCAAATTCTGTTTTAGGCATGTGGAAGTTTAGTCTTTTGAAATTGGCTTTAAGGTTGAGATCTTATTTCTGTTTAGCCCCCATGTAGCAAAAGGTAACTGCAAAGCTGAAAACCATCCACCCAACACATAGTACAATCTATGCATATGCTATATGAAATTATGCATTCCATTGATTCATAATTTCATATGGTATAGTGAAACAATATAAATTGTAAATCAAGTCACAAAATCCTGATTTCAAACTCTTTTAAGGGAAAAGAAATTTGTTTCAAAGCTAAGGAGCTGAATAAAATATTTATTAAACTAAAATACTGTATCGATGCCTGGTGGCATAGTGGTTAAATGTTTCAAGCTACCACACCACAAGTCCAGAGTTCGACCCTGCAACTGGGCAAGGTCGATTCAGCCTTTCATCCCTTGAGTGGGTTGATAAAATGAAGACCAAACATGCTTGGGAACTAACTCTGGGGTCCCATGTCAGGTTGACCACCTGACCAAGACATATGCTGTATGGCACCTCAAGCTTACAGTCAAGAAAGCGGAGATGGGCACCACCATCCTTGGTCCACAATAGACTGTTGCACCATTGGTTAGTTTTAGTTAAAATACTGTATCAATATAACTAATGTTTTTGCTGTGGAACATAGCTAATATTATGGAGTTTAACACCTCTTTTTTTTCAATATAATAAATGGCAAGGTTTTTTTATGTAGATATATATGCAGTATTGATGTGAATTGTAATAATTTTAATATTTTGTAAAAAAAAAAATGTATGAGTTGTATTTTATAAAAAAGAATTGAAGCATAGAACTATTGAGTCACAAGTAATTGCATTGTTGTTATTTATGGATGCAGTTGATATATAAATGTACACTCAACCCTCCTAATGAATAAAATTCTTATAAATGAGAAATCAAATTGACATCTGCTGTCATTTACTGCATATGAGCAAGCAAGGACCTCAGTGATTTCAAAGAAAATGTCATCATTGGTACAAAGCTGTTAAGTACATCAGAACAGCACATGTTAGTCAAGGGACAGTCTCTTAAGTCAACTTCTGCAAAATGTATAAGTAGACAAAATCGTACTGTTAGAGCAGTACATTCAAACCTTACAATGTGCTGCATCAACAAAAATAGTATGGCTACTGCTGAACAATCATGTAAACATTTCTTGGAGTTAAATAACACATTAGGTTGCTTTTTAAAAGCCTCTGACCATATTTTTATATGTTGTAAGTAGTGTATGAAGATCACAGGTAATACAATTGAGGGATGCCATTAATGGTTTAATGCATCCATGTTCATACTTTTTGCAGTTAACAGAGGATTACATATGTGGCTTAATTCAAGGGAAACTTATGAATCATAGCATGTTTTCTTCTGTGAAAAATGGCAGTGGTTCTGTAATGGTCTGGTATTCATCTACATTGCATGGTTTGGGTCCACAAATTGTATTGTTTAGAACAGTATATGCTGCATGTTTTTTTTTGTCATTGGAGTAATTTGATTATTTTTATGCATACTTTTCTTCTTAACAGTAAACCACACTCTAACAGGATTATGTTTCCATTCATCAAGCAAATGTGCTCACCCAGTGGTTTATGGAATATGGTAATAAATTGTCCTGTATGCCATGATGATGACAATCACCAAATATATATCTTTTAAACATTCATGGGATATTTTATGTCAAGTACTCAAGTAATATGTCATACTTTCAAGGAAGAAAGAATTAGATAACTGTTGAAAATTTTGACCTACTGGGTTTTAAGCATTGGGAGACAATTTTCCTCAAAAAATACAGATTATACCAATGCCAATCCAAACCAACACTGTATTAATTAAGAAATACAGATGTTTCCATTTTTCTATGTATTATCAATAGCTTCATATAAACTATTCTGTTGGAAAATATTCTGTATTTTTTAATGTTTGGAACTATAATTTGGAAAGAGTTCCATATCCTGTGCAAGTTGAGTCACATGATGAAAAGTTAAAACTATTCCAAGTTACCGTAAAGTTATTTGAGATTTACAAAGAACAAACGTCTCTTACAAAGAAATCAACATGTTAACAAAATTTTAGAAAATTAGAAACAAGTAAAAGTTTTATTGAAGATAATAGTTGGTAAACAAAGAATTAGCAGTATTCAAGTAAAGTAAAATCATAATCTAAATATCTGGAAAATCCTCACAAATCTCCAGACTGTTAAAAAATAATCATTAATATGGTCAATGTACCTCTCTTTCCAAGATGTAACAAGAAGATTTATTTATAGAAGAATCTTCAAAAGAAAAGCAAAATGATGACAGCTAATGCATTTCTGACTTGAATCATTATGTTATCAACATATTTTTAATTGGATTAGCAGGCTGTCTAATAAAAGTATCTTTAAAAGTGTCTTTTTTCCAATGATGCAGTAAAGATCCCCATATGCTTATGTTTAGAAATATAATTGATGACACAAAAAAAAAAGGGAGAGTAAATTTTTTAAGTAAAGGATCCATTGAAAAAACTTTAAAAAAAATAAAAAGATGAGGGAAGGGAAAAGAGATTTTCCAGATGCACTCTCTTCAAATTATTAAAGTAGTATGTCATCTAGTCTTATGTTAATAAAAATCTTGTATGACAGAAATTTAACATGGTTGACTCCAAATTTTCAAATGATCCCTATTTCAGTTTTATAGTTTGAATAATTAACTATGAGAAAAATATTTTTCAGCAAGTAAGTTTTCAAATTTTGTAACATCATTACTATTGGCGATGTTACAAATTTTGTAACATCGCTACTGTTAGCTGGCATTCAGTTCAGATCCTATGGTTCCCACTGTTGGCATGGATGTTTGTAGCCGTTCAGAATTGGCTTTAAACTGTAGATCCCTGTCTAATTAGCCCTCATGTAGCAAAAAGTTGACCATAGCACTCCAAACCAAACCATTACTGTAAGCTGACATATATCTTGAATACTCTAGAACAGGGATGGGCAAATAGCGGCCCACGGGCCACATGCAGCCCGCTACAGGTTTTTTTGTGGCCCACAATGATCCGGACAGCCAGAAAAATGCCAATATTTTATTTAATTTATATTTATTGATTTTTATGATACAATTTATATCTTTTTTTAAATGTCAACTAATTAATGCAATAATTTTAAAAGGTGCGGCCCTCCGCTAACCTCTGCTTACACAAAGTGGCCCCCAGGCCAAAACGATTGTCCTTCCCTGCTCTAGAAGACTCTCCAACCCTAGAGCAGCAAAATCAAGTGCATGATAAGGTGCTTGTTATACATGTATATACATACAAACACACAGATATATATATATATATATATATATATATATATATATATATATAAACTAGATTTCTGCATAATAATGTTAGTTATATTTAATAATAAATGAAAAAATTGAAAAGGAATATCTTTCATATGAGATTAGCTGTATTTTAGCTCAATATGTTAACATTTTACATCTGGTTTCAGAGAGGAATAAAATGGGAGAGATAGAATAGTAAATATTTATGTTTGTATTTATTACTCTGAGATGTCTTTTATATTCACTATATTTATAGTAAGCTTCTTGTTTTCACTTAAGCTTAAATTATATTTACAAAAACTTTTTTTTAATGTAGAATTAACTTAAAACAGTTTTCCTATTGTTCTTTCCTATTTTGCAGTGTTATTTTATTTTACAAGTTGTTTTAACTATTTTTAAATGTTGAGATCTCTGTTCAGTAAGCCTCTTGATAATTTGATTCCTAAATTGTTTATGTAATAGTTGTAATATGTACAATCTTTTTAATATTTGAAAACTGTAAAACAAAAAATGTTATTGATTTATTAATTTTAACATGTGAGCATATATCTTGAATGCATAATAATTTAAAATATAGAATGAATCCTATTTAGAAATTATTTTGTTTTTGAAAACAGTTTTACTAACTTGGAGTTTAGAATGTAATATTTTATCTGTACTATTGTAATTTGATTAGGGAAACTAGTCAGTTAGATTATAAGCCCTATATTGAGGGGACAATAGACATATAAGGGATGTACCAGGAATCAATACAAATTATTAGTGTAATTAAGTCAGAAATTTACATTTATTGATTTGTGTAAAAATTTAAATTAAATGCTTGCTGTATAAAACATTTTCAGATTTAATTTATTATAATGATATAGAGTTTTTCAGATATCTAATATGTCTTCATTCTCACTATTCATTTTAACAAACATATTTATAGAAAGGATCAAAAGCAGCAGTATTTCTTTATTCCTTCTCATACATCAGTATCTAAGGTTTCTTTTTTCATCATTAATTAAATATTAATATTGATAGTAATAAAAATTTACTTAAAGCTTTACTTCTACATAAGTGTGAAATTTCATAATTATATTCTTAAATTTATGTTTCTAAAAGTTTGTTTGTGATATATAATTACAGTTCTTTTCATATTAAAGAAAATTTTACCAGAGATATATATTTTCTTGAGCACTCATTTAAACATTTATATTGTTTTGCGACATTTTCTATATGAACCTGTGTTATAAAGATCTTTCAGAGTAAATATTCAAATGGAAAATATTTAATGTTGATTGTTAAAAAAAAGTTTATTTGAAATCTTAATCAAATCATTACCACGGCTTTTCTATTTTTAATAAGTGCCAAAGAGCTAAAATACAAGCAGCTTGGGATATTATATTGAAATAAAAATAAAGTAACTCATGTTCATATCATATATCTATATATATATATATATATATATATATTTTTTAAACAGATAAAGAACACAATATGAGCATTTGAAATTGCCAGCATTTCTCTGGATATATGGATACAGCATTTTATCACATCTTGCAGAAGACATAAAATACTACATTCATATTTCCTTCCTCTCTTTTGTTTGAAAGATCTCATTGACCTATATTTTGAAAATATGAGAAGTGTTGGCTCTAAAGCACTCCTGTCTACATTTGTTCAAGTTGTTTCTACTCAGACTGCTGAGAATAATGAATGAAAATTTAATTTTTTTATTAAAATAACATTGAAATATTTTGCTTCTGTTTGCATTAATTTAAATCATTTCATTTAATTTTGTTTTATATTATTTGGGATAAATATGTTTTAATTATTTTTTTACCTTTGCTTCTGTGTTTTAGAAATTGATATTGCTGTAATATGCAAATTTTCTTTAAAATTGATAAACAAGATCAAAGCAGTTAATTATAATAATAACTGTAATAATAATTCTTAATTGTTTATTTGATGTTTTGATTTTGATCATAACTTTAAAAAGTCATCATCAATATTGCTGAGAGTAATCTTCATAATTTTTTTTATTTATTTAGAGTAAGTTAAATAAAAAAAAATAGTGTTCTGATAATATAGTTTGCTTTTTTCAAATTTTTTGTCTATTTTATGCTATAAAATTTTATTTAATTAACATTTTATATGAATGTGCATATATCTAGTTTATTAATATCATACTTAATATATGTTTCATTACAATTTATTTTTTTAAATTTTGATGTTTTGTTTATGATTGATTTTCTTGTGTTTAACCTTAGTGTTTATATTTGCTATTTATGAATTCATTTGATATTAATTTGTATTTTTGATTATAGCATATCAATTTTTGTTGAAATATTCAAGTTATTTGTAATGGTTTCTAGATTGATTGTAGTTATGTTCATTTGTATGAAATATAAGATAGAGTGTATAAAAATACAACAATTAAATAATAGACATTTATTGATTACAACATGTTCCTCCTTTTTTCACTGTTTATTATCATTATGAATTTTATTTATAATTACATTTTGATAATGACTGCTCACTGTTGAATATATTTAGAAATAATATATTTAATAGTGTAATTGTTTTAATTTTGATACTATTGAGTAAATCGTTGTGCATTTATATTAGGCTTCAATGCATCAGATATTTACACACAAATCTTTGTTATAGTTTTTAAAAAAATTATATAATTTTAGAATATTCTGTGTAAATTCATTTATATACCATCACCTCTAGAGCACTGTATTGTAAAAATTTTTTGGAATATTATTTTTTGTATACATGTTTTCTGTAAAGAGTATTTTTATACTTTTTTTTATTTCTAGTATTTCCCTTAGTAGTATTTTCCACATCTTTGTTACTATGGCATTATTAACCATAAAATGTTACATGTCAAAAAAGAATTTTCTCTCTCTTTACGGTAGGATTTCAAAATTTTTTATTTGATTTAATTCTTTACATTCATTCTTATAAATTTATTTCATGCTTTCAGCTTGCATAATACTGATGTAAAAAAATAATGCTTTTGTTTCTTTGCATAATTATATTTTGTTTGTTATGTGCTTATATTATTAGAATGTGTTTAATTCATTACATGTTTTTATACTAATAATGTTAAATATACATTCTTCATTTTTATCCTATGAAATATTGATAGTTTTATAATCATATTAAAAAAGAAACATGGTCATTCAGGGGTTCTATTTCTGCCAGTATCTACATGCAAAGACAGATCCCTAAAAAGAGAGGTTTCAAGAGGGGAGCAACTACATTCAGTCAGCATTTAGAAAAAATTATTCAAATTTCTAAGAGAAAGGTTTATTTTATTCAAATAAAACACCAATAGAGTTAACTTTTTACCTAATTTTACACTCGGCAATAGCATTTATGAGTTTATTTTTTTACTCTTAAATTGTCTTTATAGAATTAAGTTAAAGATGTATCTTTGTAATACATTATTCTTAAAGTTTCTTTTAAAATGCTTTTACTTTTTATTTATTTTAGACTGTTTTAGTGCTCTTTGTCTTTGTTACTCTTTTATTTCTGATGTGTAAATAAACTAATTTATATTAACATTAGAAAAACATATAAAGTTTTCAAGACGGTTTGTAAGCCAGGGTAGGAAGATGTTATATCTTTGAATTGCATGAAAAAAAAAACACTGATAGAAGTTACCCATGTGCAAAGTAGCAGTTATATGAAAAGATAAAACTATTTTGCTGTAAAATATAGAATGAATATATGACAGAAAGTGTTTTGTTTTCTATTCATATTTTATGCATCTACTTTGTTTGTTAAGTGTGTGACATGTTTTGCTGATTCTCAATAATGGTATATTTGTAGTCTGGGACAAAGGAAATTCAAGTACAATGTTTTAAAATGTGGGTATATGCAAGCCTTTATTTTCATCAACTGTTTCTACATGTTTTAATGCATAAATAAATGTTTTGTTTTCTCATGTTGTATGTTTAAAAAATCCTTATCAAATATTTATCTAAATAGCATTTTAACAAGCTTAAAGGGAAATAGCAATTGTAAATTTAGATATTAATTTGGATTTACTCATGAAAAAAATTATTTGGTGTATTGTTAAAAATATTTATTTAAAAAATACACATTCTGATTAAAATATTTTTTAAAAAAATTATATGAATAGTTTTTGTTTCTGTTTCTTACTCTTAACAGAATAAAAAATGAAAAGTGTTTAAATTAATACTCTTTTATTTATTTCATTGTTCTTGTAGTGAAACTTTTATGACTTTGATACAACCTTTAATTTTACAGTTATTAATACTCATTTGATATTATTACATTTAATGTTTAAAATTTGTTGACTCACTGATATTACAAAGACATTTTGTATTTTAGGTACTATGTTGTGTGCTGAACAATATATTCAGAATGATTCTTTATCATCAGAAGTATCAAGTTTGGAAAATATTTTAAGTTCTCCCACAAATAATGAAGATTCTAATATTGCTTGCTTAGGTGTATATCGACATAATTGTAACTTTTGTGGTAAATACTTTCCCGGACCTGCCCTCCTTAGACAACATATACGAGTACATACTGGAGAAAAGCCATTTGTCTGCAATATATGTCACAAAGCTTTTAATCAATTAGAGAACTTAAAAGTGCATAACCGTATTCATACAGGAGAGAGACCTTTCAAATGTCATGTGTGTCCAAAAACCTTCACAACCAAAGGAAATTTAAAAATACACAGCAAAGTTCACACTGGAGAAAGGCCATTCAGATGTCAGCTGTGTCATTTTAGCTCCATTCAGTTAGCTAGTTTGAAAAGACATATATTGTCAAAGCATTCAGGGACCTAAGAATTTTTCCCCCCTAGAGTTATGTATGGAGGGTAAATTAATGTTCCTGTTATGGAATGATAAAAATGTACTGCATTGAAAAATTATGAATAATTTCACTGATATAAGAATACTAAAAGTTTACTTGATTTGAAGAGCAAAAAATAGTCTCTAAAAAACACATTTGTTATTTAGTATATTAACATTTATATTCTATTAATTCAAGTAAGTCTGTTATGTCAGATTTCTTTTATTACTTCTTTTATTTCCCTGCATTTTGAAATGTTAAAATAGGATTCATATAACTTAAAAGAAGTTTAATTGGGTGCTATAATAACTGAGCATTTTCATAGTATAAAAAAATATTTTTTAAAGTTTTACGAGTTTCTAAATGTATAGTTTGAAGATATGTGCACTAAAATTAAATATAAGTAATTTCTAAGTCAGTTCTAATAACTAGTCAAGCAGTTTCCTGTATAGACTCCACTTATCCAGGGCCGCCCAGAGAGGGGGCAACTGGGGCACTTTGCCCCAAGTCCCTAACTGCCGGAGGGGCCCCCCAAAAAATTTAAAAATAATAATTTATTAGATTTCATCCAAAAGAAAATTCTGAAACTTGTACCGTACTTCAAAATTCAAAATAATCTCCTGAAAAAAGGGGCCCCCAAAAATATAAAAGAAAAATATTCGATTAATTAGATTTCTTTTACTCCAAAATAGTCTTTTGAAAAATACGCGATTTAGTTTTAATGAAAAATATAACTGTTTAGTCCTAACTGCTATGAAATTGAATTCTCTCTAATAAATTGAAGACAGTACTAACTACTAAAATAGATAGCAAAAAAGCTTTGTGGATGAAGATGTCATATTTATTGGAGAATATAACAAGAGAGCAGCAGTGCAATGAAATATAATAATTATGTTAATCATTCATGTAATAAAATTTTAATTATGAGTAACTGAGTTTGAATGTGTGTTTTCGTCTCTTTCCCTTTTATATTTTTCTTGGGGCCCCAAACAGAAGTTTGCCCCAGGCCCCGTAAAGTCTCTGGGCGGCCCTGCACTTATCACAACCTATTTAAATAGTAATAAGTTTATACATGATATAACAGATGCATTATTAGCATTGTGGAAAAAGTAGGTATAGAGGAAATAAATAAAGAGTACAACCCTCACTTATATCATTTAAGTGTATATATCATGATCAGGAAAGTATGGATGATCCTCTGCAAGGTATAAGTGTATTAAATTATGAAATATTGATATGACATGACAATAAACCTCTTGTATGCCATCTTTAACTAAAAGCAATTAAACAGTATGTGATTTAGATACTGCAGTATGGATTCTTCTTGTACCATGGCATTGGAAAGTAACCTGTAGGATATCCACATGTGTTATGAAGGGAAATAAAATGGTCAAGGAATTAGATACAAAGATGACAGAGAGACTTTATATCACTGTTCTAAAATATGATCTGATATAGTTTATGATATCATTACAGTTAAATCATACTAGTTTCAATACATTTTAAAATTTTTAGCATGTGAAAAAAATTCTGTACTTCAAGAATTGCTCTAGTATATAGACACATGCCTTCCATTTAGGTTCCTTTAAGCTACCAAACATTAGAATAATTTTAATGGGTTTCTTTAAAGAAAATTTTAAAATATATTTATTTAGTCTTAAGTTAGATATAAATTTGTTCTTGTTGTTTAGAATATTGTATACCTTTCAATGGTAAAATCAAGTTTAAAATCCCAAAATCTGGTAGGATTTGAAGAAAACCTTTATAAACTCAATTCTAAATAATTTGATCGTGGTTAAAGATATCTTTTATAGCTGCAAACAATTTGTATAAATATACAAATTTTATGTAAGGATGATAAAAGAGATTTTAGAGGATGAAGGTTATTAACATGGCAAATTTAATTGCATACATAGATCTTTCAACAATTTGATAACTCCCATCCTGCCCTGCAGACATTTAGTTTTCAAGTTTATCATATGGAAAGTAAAATATTTGCTATACTTGCAAATATTCTACATTCTTAAAGTAAAATGGGATAATCATTTAACTTTTTAGTCTTGTAAAAGTATTTTAATATGATTTTGTAACAAAATACTTCTGAAATATGCATAACCTTTAAGTATAAAAATGTTGTGATCTGTGTATGAAAGTACTATTGGTTTAAATTCAAATAATTTCATTTTCAACAACTTAAAATCAATTATTGGAAAATAATGTAAAAATATGAAATCTAACATTCCTCTTTTATTAAAATATATGATTTAAACCAGTGATCCAAAGTAATACAATAGTATAATCTTTAAAATATTGTTTACAAAAATATCAGCAAAAAGATTTCCAATGATAGCATACATAAAATTTTTAAAAGAATGTACCAGTAGTATTACAAAATCTAAGTACTAGAAAGATTTTTATTGCCATTTGCATTTTTTTATCAATATTTAATAATTTATGTAAAATTGTAAAGAAAAATATTGACATGCTCAAGCTAAAATTCTCGTTTTCTTTTTAAAAAACAAAATATCTTACATTTAGATCTTTCCTTTATAATTGTATCACAAGTATGTTCTGATTTTTAGTTTTAATTCTTTCATTATGAAAATGTGTACACTTAAGTTATCATCCACTAATTTCTGAAACTGTTATTTTTGTTCTACAAATTAGTACAACATAATTGAAATAATGCAGCTTAATTGCATTATTGGAGAACTGACTTCAGGCCATAAATGAATATATATATGTATGCGTGTATTAGAGAATTTTTTTCATTGTGGAAAGAGTTATATATTTATGTACTTTGGCAACATTGAAATTGATAATCTTTATATTACAAATATAAAGTGTATTACATTCATATTGTCTCTGTTTAAATAAACTTTGTGATACTTTCTATTTGTTATGCATTTGAGAAAATATATACCTGATATGAGGTTTTTCAAATTAAATAAATATGCCATTTTATATAAACATTCCTCAGTAGTATCTGAAAAATTGTAGAGTGAGCTAAACATGCTTTCATCTCTTAACTGATAATGTTTTTATTAATTGATATAGTTAGGGTCTGGAAATGTATTATATTATAACATCTTAAAATGCAGGTTATTTTAAAAAGGAATGCTGTTATTCAAAAGTAGGATTGTCAAAAAAAATTTTATACAGCTCTTATTTAAGTGAGTTAATCTGCCATTTTTGTTTTATAAAATTATTATCTTATTCATTCAGAATTCAGTACAGAAACACTTTTATAAATCTGCTTGAATTTTTGTTAGTAAAATTTAATGTATAAATTACATTTTTTAAGAATCAAATGTCAAAGATTTTAACTGATAGTTATGTATTTTTGTATATTCTAAGCCTTTTGATTCATTTAAAATTAAGAACACAAACAATATGATTTTATTTTCAATTCGAAAAATCTTTACCAAGGTAAGCATTGAGGTCAATTTTTTTTTTCCATTTATGCTAAACGTGTAATGTAACTGCAATCTTCCATATAGAAAGGAATGTGTGCTTACACATTCAGCAAAAATTCATTATATGGTATATATTCAGATTTCGCACTATAGTAAAGAATGCTTTCAGTTTCATTCTGTATTTACATTTATAAAATAAGTTTTATTATGGTATTAAAGATATATTTATAAGCCATTGAATAAAAATGATATTGCAGTGTATGTTGCCTGTATAATATTACTGGAAAACTTCACCCTAAAATTATTTCTGTTTATTGAATTTTCTTGTAACTAATGAGATTACAGCTATTATATACACTATCTACCTATAAGTATTTGGACACCTGTGATAGAAAAGAAAACTAAAATTTACTTATATCAATAGTTGGTAGAGTCTCCACGAGAGGCAATTACAGCCTCAACCCTCCAGGGCATGCTTTCCACAAGTCCTTGTATGATGGCTAGTGGTATTTTCTTCCACTTGGCTTGGAGAAGACATGAAAATTCCTTCACCAATTTCGAACGGTTGTTGAACCCCATAATTCGGCAATCCAACTTGCCCCAGAGGTTCTCGATGGGGTTCAGGTCTGGGCTCTGGGCAAGTCAGTCCATTCAGTTAACCCCATTGTCACCATACCATGGTGGACCTCGCAACATGACAGCTGGCACTGTCGTCCTGGAAATAACATGAGTCCAACCCGCAAAACTGCCACAACGTAGAAAGCACACTGTCATCCAAAATAGTGCAGTAGGCATCGGCGTTGAGCTTACCATGCATTAGGACCAAGGGTCCCAGTCCATACCAGGAGAAACACCATACCATACCATAATTCCATCTCCTTTGAACTTTACTGTGGGCACAATGTATTCTGGCAAGCAGCGTTCTCCAGACAGATGCCAGACCCAGACTCTGCCATCCGAATGGTACAGGGTGAGCCTTGATTCTTCGCTCCAGAGAACCCATTTCCACTGATCTGCAGTCCACTTATGACGTGCTTCATACCACATTAACCAAGCAGCACAGTTGGACTTTGTGATCAAAGGATTATGGGTGCAGCACGACCATGAAAACCAAGCAGATGTGCTTCCTTACGGATGGTATTCATCGACACAACACTCCCGGATACCTATTGAAATTCCTGGAGTATGTTGGCCATCGGTTGGGTGTGGTTCTTCCAAATTTCTCTGGAAGCCCCCGTCAGTCTCTATCTCCCAGTTTTGTGGGTATGCCGACTCAGGGTGCATTCTGACAATCATCGCTCACCTTCCACTTCTGCATCATATAGGCCACTGTTGATTTTGGGTAATTCAGTTTGCTAGATATGTCCTTGAAGGATCACCATTTCTGTGATACCTGACGATTACATCTTTCTCGAAATCAGATAACTCTGCACTTTGTGGCATCTTGCATGCGACTAATGCTAATGTTGTTTCCTGCATTTCCTGCACGATATTTAACGACAGAGGGCTTAATGTATATCAGGACTGCAGATATCGTCATTTGCATGGGTGTCCAAATACTTATTGATAGATAGTGTATAATTTTTTTAATTTTTCTTTATCTTCATTTGTAATTATAATATCTTTATATTTTTATTTTCAGATACTGAGTGTGTTCAAAACTACCCATCTGAATTCTTATTCACATCTGTGGAAACTTCATCTAGTATTAATAGCTATAGCAATGCTCATGTAACTGAAACACTTAACAACTTATTCAGCTCTACAAAGCCAACTTTTCATTCCCTTCATACTCCAAAACAGCTGCACAAATGCTCATACTGCACCAAAAAGTTTTTGAGTTTCTCTCATCTTCAACGGCACATTCGTATCCACACTGGCGAGAGGCCATTTGTATGCCTTGTATGTAAAAAAGCTTTTACTTTACGAGAAAACTTGAAAAAGCACTACAGAACTCACTGCAAGGACAAGCCAATGAAAATATCTTCTCAACTATCAAACTAATATATTTTATTATTGTCATTTTGATGCTAAAATAATGTAAGAGTATCAAAATCTATATTTCGGGGGGGTTTATGTATGTATATAAATACATATGTATATTTCAAATATCTAATAATTTTAATATCAAATAAAGTTTACAAAATTTAATCTCTAAAATAAAATTTGCATTCAGTTAAATTTATACTATGCAGACAAAAGTGCTTTAACACCCTCATTCCTTATTGTAAGTCTTCATACTTTTACTCATACAACATGGATACACATGACCAACCGTAATTTCAATGGCTAGTAGTTTAGCTACTTGACTTAGTATCAGAAGAAATCTTGTTAATTTCCAAAAGAGAAGTTTGACTGAAAATATTCTGTATACAAACTGCCCGAAAGGAGACTTAGAGAAATAAGCCTTAATAATCAATAAATACAGAAGGTCGTGAGCACGTTATGGAAACAATTTTGATAGTTAAGTTTTATGTTTACTTGCCATATTTTTTGCGGCGATTTGCTTTTATCTGAGCCATGGTTCTTGACAATAGCTCTAGCTCGAATTTTTCATGAAAGTAAACTTTTTCTTACTACTGTCATGTCAATTTTACCCCATTTGTCTTGGACCGTTTTCCAAAGTCCTCTCAGTGTTCTTGGATGCCGTTTTCCTAAGGCTGATTTTAATAAACCAAAAGTGAAAAAATTCATTGGAGAAGCGTCAGGTGATTTTACAGGTATTTCATTAAATGGGATACACTTTATTCCTGTTTCTGAGTCTTTCTTTGCTAAATAAACGACAGTTGATTTAGATGTGTGACTAGAGGCTTTCTCCATATAAAGCTCAACTTTATCAATGTCCTTTCCATATAAGGCTGGAATTTCTTCTTTAAAAATTGGTTCTAAAATATTCTGCTGATAGTAGATTGAATAAATTTTGGCTTTACTTGAGACTTTTTTGATTTTTAATTTGCCATTGTAACAAAATCCTGCAGCTATCATGAATCCCTCTGGGAACTTTTCTGTGCACTGACGAAGCCATTTCGTACGGTCATTCCCATCAATTGAGCAATAGAAAATTGATCTTTTTTATTATTATTACAGTAACTTACACCCATGCCTCATCGAGTGTTACCACAAATTTCCATTTTTCAGCAGCTAGGTGTTTTTCATATAATTTTCTACAATTTGTTTTGGGGCGCAGTAGTCCAGTTGGCAAGAGCATCGGGCTAGTGATCTGAAAGTCACTGGTTCGATGCTCGTCGCTGACAAATCCACTGCCGTATACACTAATGGTGGCTGGTGCATGTAAAATCTGTCGTGGTTACAATGTTCTTCAAGTTCTCAAAATTACCTCTGGAGGTGCAGGGTCAAATGTTCTGGTCTCATCACTTCACTCAGTTCAAAATTATGGGACTGGTCCTTTTGCCAAGTAGGACTCTGACCCTTGTGGTGCCAGTCAAAGCAGGAGCCACACCTTCATCACCCATAGCCTTTGGGACTTGATCTGATGTTGCTGTCGGTCAAGTGGCATTAGAAACAACAACACAATTTGTTTTTCTTTCAGCAATATGCTTTGGCAAAAGCAGATGAACTTTAGGTTTAAATATCTTTTTTAACATCAAATCTTTATGAATGATTTTACTTACAGTGCCAAAGACATTCCTAATTTCAATGCAATAGATCTTTGAGTCAGTGGATTTTTATTTTAGGATCAGAGACTTCACTTTCTTGATATTTACCTGTGTTCAAACAGCCTTAGGATGAGGTTTCGCGATCATGTTTTCATTTTTACTTTCAGTTAGACTTTTTTCCTTTCATATTTAATACATTATAAATAACTTTTTTTTTAATTGCCATAATCGCGATTTTTACACCGCTTTATTATTTGTTGATACAGATATTTTTCCTTGGAATAGCAATTACGTAACCTTCGAGCCATCTATCAATTTTAGGAGCCATTTTCAATTATTATTATTATTTATTTATTTTTATTTTATTTTTTTTAACATTCCAATCAAAACAAAACAGTAGCAGATGATTATTCTGAAGTTGCCAAATTTTTATCTCAAAATGCACACGACAAAAATAAATTACAAAATTGTTTCCTTAAAGTGTGAACAACCTTCAGTATTACCCCCATATTGTGAAACTTAATGAAATTTTTATTTTATCTTTTCTTTATTTTTCCTTGTCTTATCTAAAATTAACGGCTTTATTTATATAAAAATGTCATAACCCCTTTATAATTCTGTTATGGGAGTCCCAAACTATAAGGAAATGTCTGTAATACCTTGAAATAAAAATATAACTCCCTTGAACCACCATGCTTGAGTATTCATATCCATAACTTTTCTATAAGCCAGAATTTTGTTTCATGGAAGAAAATTATTTTTTTAAGTAAAACAACAACACAAAAATAGAGAATTTTGTTAAAATGATCAATACTTGTTCTTACAATTAAAATGATGATGTTCTTTTATCTACATATACACTATCTACCAATAAGTATTTGGACACCCATGCAAACGATGATATCTGCGGTCCTGATATACATTATGCCCTCTGCCGCTAAATATTGTGTAAGAAACAATATTGGCATTAATCGCATGCAAGATGCAACGGAGTGCAGAGTTATCTGATTTCGAGAAAGGTGTAATCGGCGGATATCATAGAAATGGCCGATCCTTAAGGGACATCTAGCGAGCTGAATTACCCAAAATTAACAGTGGCCAATGTGATTCAGAAGTAGAAGGTGAGCGGTGAATGTCAGAATGTGCCTCGAAACTGGGAGATTTAGACCGACAGGTGCGGTCCGGATGTGGGCTATCAGTTGGGTGCGGAAGAACCACACCCAACCATGGCCCACATACTCCAGGAGTTTCAACAGGCATCCGGGAGTGTTGTTTCGATGAATACCATCCATAAGGAAGCACATCTGCTTGGTTTTCAAGGTCGTGTTGCACCCATAAGCCTTTGATCACAAAGTCCAACTGTGCTGCTCAGTTAATGTGGTGCAAAGCACATTGAAAGTAGACCGTAGATCAATGGAAACAGGTTCTCTGGAGCGACAAATCAAGGTTCACCCTGTACCGTTCGTATGGCAGGGTACGGGTCTGACGTCTACCTGGAGAACGCCTCTTGCCAGAATGCATTGTGCCCACAGTAATGTTTGAAGGAGGTGAAATTATAGTCTGGGGGTGTTTCTCCTGGTATGGACTGGGACCCTTGGTCCTAATGCATGGTAAGCTCAACGCCGATGCCTACTGCACTATTTTGGATGACAGTGTGCTTCCTACATTGTGATAGTTTTACGGGTTGAACCCATGTTACTTCCAGGGCAACAGTGCCAGCTGTCATGTTACAAGGTCTACCATAGATTGGTACGGTAGCAATGGGGTTAACCGAATGGACTGGCTTGCTCAGAGCCCAGACCTGAACCCTATCGAAAACCTATGGGACGAGTAGGATCACCGAATTTCAGAGTTCAACAACTGTCCGAAATCAATGAAAGAATTCGCATGTCTTCTCCAAGCCAAATAGAAGAAAATACCACTAGCCATAATATAAGGACTTGTGAAAAGCATGTCCCAGACGGTTGAGGCTATAATTGCCTGTCGTGGAGGCTCTACCAACTATTGAATATGAATAAATTTTGGTTTTCTTTTCTATCACAGGTATCCAAATACTTAGTGTTAGATAGTATATTCCAGAAATCTTATATTTTTACATCATCTTTTGGTTACATATATCTTAAAACAAGAGTCAGTTAATTCATATCTGGATCATCAGAGGTTGAGTTGATAAGACAGTTATAATATGTAGCTATAATATCTTCTGCTATATTTGTAGTTATGTGTGATACATGTTCACTAAAGATGCCTATGAATTCATCTTCAACTATTATGTGACAACATTTTCACATCTTTGGTGCCACATTTTTATGAATGTTTTCAAAAAATTTCATCCTCATTTAGGCATTCCAAGCATATCAAGTTGTTTCCTTATAATTTTGTAGTTCAATTTTGAACATTATTATTACTTATGTTTATGCTATGTCTAATCAGCCCAGTAAATTTATAGTCAATAATATTTTTTTCAGTGTTTCTCTGTAATAGCTTTTTCTCAGCTCCAATAAATTAGAATATATTCTCAAATAGGAATTTCCAGCAAACCCAACAGCCATTTTCATATTTTGCTCTCATAGTAGGATCTCTGAACATGATATAGTTGCCAAGTTTGCTGGAGACAAAGCAATTCAAAAAGTAATTACAAAATTGTTTCCTTAAAGTGTGAACAACCTTCAGTATTACCCCCATATTGTGAAACTTAATGAAATTTTTATTTTATCTTTTCTTTATTTTTCCTTGTCTTATCTAAAATTAACGGCTTTATTTATATAAAAATGTCATAACCCCTTTATAATTCTGTTATGGGAGTCCCAAACTATAAGGAAATGTCTGTAATACCTTGAAATAAAAATATAACTCCCTTGAACCACCATGCTTGAGTATTCATATCCATAACTTTTCTATAAGCCAGAATTTTGTTTCATGGAAGAAAATTATTTTTTTAAGTAAAACAACAACACAAAAATAGAGAATTTTGTTAAAATGATCAATACTTGTTCTTACAATTAAAATGATGATGTTCTTTTATCTACATATACACTATCTACCAATAAGTATTTGGACACCCATGCAAACGATGATATCTGCGGTCCTGATATACATTATGCCCTCTGCCGCTAAATATTGTGTAAGAAACAATATTGGCATTAATCGCATGCAAGATGCAACGGAGTGCAGAGTTATCTGATTTCGAGAAAGGTGTAATCGGCGGATATCATAGAAATGGCCGATCCTTAAGGGACATCTAGCGAGCTGAATTACCCAAAATTAACAGTGGCCAATGTGATTCAGAAGTAGAAGGTGAGCGGTGAATGTCAGAATGTGCCTCGAAACTGGGAGATTTAGACCGACAGGTGCGGTCCGGATGTGGGCTATCAGTTGGGTGCGGAAGAACCACACCCAACCATGGCCCACATACTCCAGGAGTTTCAACAGGCATCCGGGAGTGTTGTTTCGATGAATACCATCCATAAGGAAGCACATCTGCTTGGTTTTCAAGGTCGTGTTGCACCCATAAGCCTTTGATCACAAAGTCCAACTGTGCTGCTCAGTTAATGTGGTGCAAAGCACATTGAAAGTAGACCGTAGATCAATGGAAACAGGTTCTCTGGAGCGACAAATCAAGGTTCACCCTGTACCGTTCGTATGGCAGGGTACGGGTCTGACGTCTACCTGGAGAACGCCTCTTGCCAGAATGCATTGTGCCCACAGTAATGTTTGAAGGAGGTGAAATTATAGTCTGGGGGTGTTTCTCCTGGTATGGACTGGGACCCTTGGTCCTAATGCATGGTAAGCTCAACGCCGATGCCTACTGCACTATTTTGGATGACAGTGTGCTTCCTACATTGTGATAGTTTTACGGGTTGAACCCATGTTACTTCCAGGGCAACAGTGCCAGCTGTCATGTTACAAGGTCTACCATAGATTGGTACGGTAGCAATGGGGTTAACCGAATGGACTGGCTTGCTCAGAGCCCAGACCTGAACCCTATCGAAAACCTATGGGACGAGTAGGATCACCGAATTTCAGAGTTCAACAACTGTCCGAAATCAATGAAAGAATTCGCATGTCTTCTCCAAGCCAAATAGAAGAAAATACCACTAGCCATAATATAAGGACTTGTGAAAAGCATGTCCCAGACGGTTGAGGCTATAATTGCCTGTCGTGGAGGCTCTACCAACTATTGAATATGAATAAATTTTGGTTTTCTTTTCTATCACAGGTATCCAAATACTTAGTGTTAGATAGTATATTCCAGAAATCTTATATTTTTACATCATCTTTTGGTTACATATATCTTAAAACAAGAGTCAGTTAATTCATATCTGGATCATCAGAGGTTGAGTTGATAAGACAGTTATAATATGTAGCTATAATATCTTCTGCTATATTTGTAGTTATGTGTGATACATGTTCACTAAAGATGCCTATGAATTCATCTTCAACTATTATGTGACAACATTTTCACATCTTTGGTGCCACATTTTTATGAATGTTTTCAAAAAATTTCATCCTCATTTAGGCATTCCAAGCATATCAAGTTGTTTCCTTATAATTTTGTAGTTCAATTTTGAACATTATTATTACTTATGTTTATGCTATGTCTAATCAGCCCAGTAAATTTATAGTCAATAATATTTTTTTCAGTGTTTCTCTGTAATAGCTTTTTCTCAGCTCCAATAAATTAGAATATATTCTCAAATAGGAATTTCCAGCAAACCCAACAGCCATTTTCATATTTTGCTCTCATAGTAGGATCTCTGAACATGATATAGTTGCCAAGTTTGCTGGAGACAAAGCAATTCAAAAAGTGAAATTTCTCAAAATTATTACTGGTGGCTGATATTTGTAGTAAATTCATGAAAACTTTCAGTAATTTTAAATAGCTGTTACTATAGAGAGTAATTTCAACAATTAGAAATGCAAAATTAAGATTACATGAGGATTTTTAAAATTACATGAAACATACCCCACCCTCAAACTGGTGATAATCAGTGCAAAAATTCCCATCTAAAGTGTACCCAATAACAATGGATCAAAATTAAGTCAGCTTTTAATCATCTGTGTTTGCCTGTCAAACAAATAAAATGTTTTGAGGTCTGTAGACCATAGCCATCAAACATGAAACAAATTATACAAAAATATATAAGAACTTAAATTTATTATATTTTTAAAATTATATTCTTTTAAAGAATATAAAAAAGTAATTAGTTTTGTGGCCAATTTATTATTTCTTCACTAAACAGAACTAATAAATAACATTACAAGTTTTTTAACAAACAGTTTTAATATATTTCTTAAATAAATGGAACTTGTACTCCTGGACAATTAGTGTTCCAGAGGCCCTAAGCTTTTTTTTCCTCAGAAACTCTTTTTGAGCTTAATGTTCCTCCCAGTCCTTACACAAGCTTGGTCTGCCTCTGACTGAAACTATATGTTCAATCCCAATTTGTGATAAGTATCCTTTCCATCTGTATTTCCTAAACACAGCATGTAAACTGTTTGAATTAAATCTATTTAAAATACAAGTAGGACCTGCATGTATTTCATCTTCATAAATCTCAAGGACTACAGTTTAAAAGTTTTACCAAAATAACCTTCTTCGTTAAATTCACATACTATTACCATGTTATTCATTTCAGTCTGTTGAATGCATCCACTTTAAAAAAGAAGTGAGTTAAACTAAAGCACAAAGCATTTTATTCAAATACAACAAACACATCTCTCTTTTATCATGATCATGTTTTGAGAGAAATCACGGTCATGGTTACTGTGATATGTATGATATAAACATTTGGGAAAAGGTTGAAGATAAATAGGTTATTTGACCAGATCTTACATTGTTTCACTAATATCATAGATAAATGTTTATCTGCAGCAAACAGAACACAAAATCAAATAACAGGTTTTCTATAAGGTAGTAATTAAAAAATCCCATGGTAGGGTAGAACAGAATATCACAAATAGAGGAGATGTAATATACATGGCAATTCACTTGCAGATAGAATTATAATAACTATATTAGATATTTTAAACAATAGTTATTTCGACATCGTTTCTGACGTGACATCAAAAGTTATTTTGATGGATATCACGTCAGGGATGTTGGTATAGTATTGAAATTATAAAGAATTTGATATCAACATTTATGATGATCCAAAAGGCTTCAGCTTTTATAGAATGACAGTTTAATTATTGAACAAAAATTAAATTTGGCTATTATGAGTTTTGATTTTAATTTAGGTTTTTCTTTGTGTTTTAGTACCTATTCAGCTTTACAGTTTAAAAGGAAATGTTTTGTTTACAAATCTTATACCTGATCACATATTAATCATATATATATATATACATATATAAAATGGCTCCCAAAAGTGTTCATACACTTACGATTTTCAATGAAATAGGTGTCTATCCATTAATTAAAATGAATATTTCAGAATGGGTATTTAATAATAAGATCTATAATCTATTCTTAGCAAAACTACATGAAATATTTTGAAAACATAGTAAAACTTTATTTTTAAGAAACCAGTAATCAAAAAGTAACAAAAACTTTATCTCGCAAAAGTCATCATACAGTGAAATATTTTCAGATAAATTTATAATTAAAATTATCATCTGGCACTTTATTTTTATTTTTGAATTGTGGTGGCATTTAAATTATCGTTTGGCTTTAATTTTTGCTTGCCTACTCCGTAATATTCTATTTATTATTTAAAAATGGCTCGTCGTAAAGAAACAACAAACGGCATTCGAAAATTGATTATTTTTCATCATAGTAGTGGTAAATCAGTTCGGAATATTGCTAAATTACTTAATTTATCCCATTCTACTGTGCAGTATGTGATAAAACGCTTTAAAGAAGGAAATCGGATTGAAAACAAGGTAAGAAAAGGTCGTCCGGCAAAGTTAACAAAATGTGATGAGAGATTTATAATTAGAAAATTAGTGACAAATCCACGTTTGAGTGCTGTAAAAGTTTCTGCAGAATTTAATGAAACATTTTCTACTTCAATTTCACCTGAAATTTTTTGACGAGTTCTCAGAACAGCTGGATTACATGGGCGTTCTGCCCATAGAAAATTTTTTGTGAGTGAGAAAAACAGAAAGTTTAGGCTTCCCTTCGCACTATCAATGATAAATAAGCCCCAAACCTATTGGAATAATGTCTTATTTGCCGATGAACATTTTTGGTTCCGATGAGCGTATAATTGTATGGAGAAGAAAAAATGAGGAACTTAATCCCAAGAACTTGGTAGGAACAGTTAAGGGGGCGCTGGACTGAGCCTCCGATGTTTCGAAGCCAATGTTAAGTCAATGGGGAAGTTCTTAACAAATTGCAAATTCGCATTAAAATATTTTGAGAAAATTTTTTCTGCATAAGATACCTGACGACTTAACAATTCGTGTTTGTTTATCAATTTTTGGTTTTCTCTTAAAATTTAATTTTAAATCACTCTCGAATTTCTGAACTGAAAAAATAAGAGGTACTTTTGCTTTAAACTCTTTATAAGTACTCGAGATCAAATAATAATACAATATGAAATAATACGCGGGATTCCTGAATCTTTTGGCTTTTCAAAGATACTTTTTTCTTAATTTTACGTAAATTAGGGTAAGAGTAATTTGTCGGTAAAAATGGGGAAATTTTGTAAAAATCGGAACATTTCTCCCAAAACCACGCCTCCCGCCGGCAGTGAGGTTCAGGGAGGGGAAAAAATTCAGGGGGACCCCCGGGCGGTAAAACACAAGGGTTGGGGGGACGGTGATTTATGGATAGTCGAGTTGCCGGGCGAAAAGAGCACAAACGTTTGCTATGTGCCTTTTCAGCTGACGGGTAAAGATTTTAGAACTACACTAAAACTTGATTCCTAGCTGGTATATGTATATTGATCACTGGCTTAATTTTGGCTATCATTTTCATCATGTTTCGTATATATATATACATGTATATATATTTGAGTTAATTTTTGTCGTTATGTAAATAGTTTGTATAAATATCATTTTAGTATGTGTAAATATTTATAAAAGTAAATATGTATAAATGTAAATATTATGTATACATATGAAATGTATTATAGAATGTAAAATTATAAGAAATGTTAATAATTTTAATTGCCCTGACCAATTTATATATATATATATATAAATATATATATATATATATATATATATATATAATATATATATATATATATATATATATAATATATATATATATATATATATATATATAATATATATATATATATATATATATATATAATATATATATATATATATATATATATATATATATATATATATATATATATATATATATATATATATATATATATACAGGTAACCCTCCTATAACACGGTACATAGGTTCCTAGAAACTGCGTTGTTGTATGAAACTGTGTTATATGAGACCAAGATACAGTTCAAAAACGGGGGGGGGGGGGTTAAGTTCTGAAAACTTATTGAAAAGAAACATTTATTCCATATAAGCAACTTTAATTTTTATTAAAACTATAAATGTATGCATAACACAAAACGAAAAGAAACAAGTAAATATTATTTTCATTTAATACGACCTTAACTAAATTTCTTACTCATCACTGCTCAGTACAATCAAACGAGACCATTTTTTCGGTTGAACGATATCGCCTTCTCTTTCAGAACATTTTTCTTCATTTAGATTTTTTGTACAATATATCCTCATTAAAAAATCTGTAGATAGATATAGATACATATATATAATCTTGCCTGCACCTCTATTCGACGGCCACTTTTTTTTTTAACCATGACTGGCCCGCCATAGAGAAGTTTCACTATATGTGTGTGTGTGTGTGTGTGTGTGAGTGTTCGTTCCAGTATCACTCTGGAACACTTGGAGCAATTTCAACCAAACTTGGTACACATATCACTTACAATCTGGAAAGAAACACTTGGGGGGGGGCAAGACACCCCTAGCATCCCCAGGGGGACAGGGGGCACATGTAAAAATAATCGAAAACGACTGATATTAGTGTCGAATCCATAGTTTTCGGGATCACTGAGATTAATAATGACACTCCCGATTCCGTCTAAGTGCAAGTTAAGCCCCCCATCAGCATTGGGGGGAAGAGGAGGTGAATATAAAATGTCCAAAATGACTGATATTAGTCCAAAGTTTTCGGGGTCGCTGAGATTAACAGTTATATATGTATGTATATATGTATATATATGTATGTATATATATATATATATATACATATATGTATATATATATATATATATATACATATATGTATATATATATATATATATATATATATATATATATATATATATATATATATATATATATACAGAGGCTGTTCGCACATTTTTTAGACAATTTTGGTAAGCGGTAATAAAAAATCGTTTCCTACAAAAGAAATAATTGCAATTGTACTATGTTTTTAAAAGTCAAAATTATCGTCTGCGGCTTGAAAGTTTTGTTTTTATTCAAAATGGCGTTTTTAACAAAGCAGTGGTTCGAAGGCTACATTTATGCTCTTTCCGAAGAGAAATATGCATACTCCGTTATCCAAAAACGATGTGAGAGTCATGGTTTTGGGATATCTAAAGCGTCGATAGGTAATATCGTCAACAAGAAAGGAAAAAAAACGTCAAATTGGAGCCTCAAGTGGGACAAAAATTCCAAACAAGTATCCAAGGAAAAAACGGATATCTTCGACTATTGCAAAGGTACGTTGTTTAATGTTAAAAGAAAATCCCCCTAGTCAAAGGACAGTTGCAAAATTATTAAAATGCTCGGTGTCCAATGTAAACAAAATGATAAACGTTGATTTAAATCTTAAGAAAGCAAAAAAACGCAATGTGCATCATCTTCTTCCAAATCATATCGCTGAATGCAGGACACGCTGCAGAATTCTATATGAGAAGCACTTATCCAAATAAAAATGGAAACAAATTGTCACAATAGATGAATCATGGGTGTATTTAAATGATTGCAACAAAAAAGAGCCATTTATTATCATAAAAGGGGAGAAAAAAATTTAAGTACATGGTTCAAAGAATCGAAAGAAAGTTTTTCTTAGGGATTCATGATTGTTGCTGGTTTTTCTTATAATGGCAAGTTAAAAATAAAGAGAGTAAAAAAAAATGTCAAGATTAACTCCAAATACTATCAGGAATATATTGTATCGTCAATTTTTTTGAATGAAATACCATCGCTTTACCCACAGTGCCATCAATCTGTGAGACTCCATCAGGACAAAGCTAGCAGTCACACATCAAAATCCACTGTAAATTTCCTAAAAGAAATGGAACAAAAAGCTGGTATCCAGGCCATACCCTTCATTGATATCCCTACTAAATCTCCCGATGTATCACCTATGGATTTTTGTGCTTTCGGACTTTTAAAATCTGCATTATCCAAACGTCGTCCCAAAACCCTTACAAGACTCTGGAAAGCTGTTCAGGAGGGATGGGATAGAATACCTCTTCTGACACTTCAAAAGGCATTATTATCCTGGAAATTGCGGTGTCGAAAGATACTTCAGAATAAGGGATGTCAAATAGAACATTTAAAACACAAGAATTTTATGTAATTTAGTTTTGTGAATACAATATACATCGTCTAAAAAATGTGTGAACAGCCTCTGTATATGTATATGTATATATATATGTATATGTATATATGTATATGTATATATGTATATGTATATATGTATATGTATATATATATGTATATATATATATATATTTTTTTTTTCAGTGTTATAAACAATTTGACTATCAAGTAGGTTTTAAAATCTTTTAAAAATTTGCTCTCAACTAAGTCACCTTATTTCTGTGAAGTATACGATATCACCTTTACGCAGCATCCAAGCTTTTAAGAAATTCCTGAAATTGGTGATGATACAATTCTCTGAGCCCTTAAAAATTCACCGTTTTGTCGGCGATTTGCTTTAGAATTGACCATTTTTAAAGTATTTCCGCATAAATTTTCCTGGTGTATTATGCAATGGTTCTTCATCAAACGAGAATTTTCAACAGCAATGGCATCGCCTTCTATTTATAATAACCTTGTTTGTGAATGTATTCAGTAGATTATAGAGATTGTGTGTTCATGGTGTTTCATTCTTTATATTAACTTTAATATCATTACCAATATGAAATGTTAAATGTATAAAAACTTCACATTTCATTTTTGTAATGAATATAATACACAGAAATTGCATACGGAATTTTGTATAGAATTAAAGATATGTCAAATGATGTACTGTGGATTTGTTGAATGAACAAAACGGGATCTGTAATGGCCGCCTGCCACCCCGGGGTTAAATCTTCAAAATGAACTCCCGATAATAAAATTTAAAAAAAGAAAAAACATTCTATGGATCACCGACCGCTGAGATTATCTGCAACAAGAAAATCAAATAGAGGCGCGAATCTTCCTTATATATATATATATATATATATATATATATATATACAGTGGTGGCAAAAAGTCCTGAACACACTCTTTTTGCCTATTTTTGTGTTTGACTTCATTTTTCGTTATGAAATTATCGTAATATCTTAACTATTATTATTGATCATAATGTATTTTTTCACGCTGATTTTAAATCTGTTACTAGTTTTTTAATGCCGCAAGTTTTTTTGTAGTACAGCAGCCTGAACACAAGAATGTGTAGTATGTACAGAATAACACAATATAGAATAACATAATATACGTAGTAAAATAACACCAAAAACTTACAAATACGGTACATTTAATATGAATTTTGAAAATTTGGTGGTTACATGCTTGAACATCAATATTTTTTGGGCCAGCCGTTTGCTTTAATTCCATCTTTTTGCAATGGAATGCACCAATTTCACAAGAAGTTCTTTCATGACAACATAGTTGAAGGAAAATATTAAAGCTTCAATTAATTCACGTTTGTTTGAAGGTTTTTTCTTTGAAATATCATAACCAATTTTATGCCATAGGTTCTCTATTAGATTAAGATCCGGAGACTGTCCTGGTCAGTTCATCCTATTCACAGTATGGTCTTCGAACCATTTCTGGACTACCTTTGCACAGTGACATGGAGCATTATCGTCCTGAAAAATTCATGACTGATCCCCAAAAGGATCTCCTGCTGTTGGTAGCAATTTATTTTGTAGTATTCCAATGTAAACTCTGGCTTCCACTATTCCGCTCACGATGTGAAGTCTTCCAACACCACGAGAAGACATACAGCCCCAATATCATCACTTTCGTCGGGTGCTTTACTGTGGGCTTCAAACACTGAGGGCTGAATTCCTCATGAGTACGTCGTGTTACATAGGCACTACTTTGGTTACCAGAAATACAAAACTGACCTTCATCACTAAATACTTATCCCAGTCTTTAATAGCCCATAACGAATGATCCCTTGCCCAAAGCTCCTCTTGCGTTGAAAATCGGACAGTCGGTAGTTTTGAGCGAGTTTGCAGCCTTGTTATCCAATTTCCAGCAGTCTTCCTATCATAGTTCTTGGGCACATATTCACATTCGATATTAAAGTCCATTGTTTCAAAATTTATGGTGAATTGATTTTTCTGTTTGAAAGTGAAATCTTGTGCAATACCCTGTCTTCATTTAAAGTTGTTTTAATCGGTCGTCCAGATCGCTCCCTGTACGCAATAGAATTTGTTTCAGAATATCTTTTCAGCGTTCTCACGACAGCATAAAGACCACATGGTACTTTAGCAGCAATTTGGTGCATAGGATAACCTTCTTCCTTCAAAAATATTATTTTGTTCCATTTATCATCAGGCAGAAATGAAAATTTACCCATAATTCCAATATTTTCCACACAAGTACTTCAAATTGCAACACACAACTGCTTTCAATACACTAAAACATGCTGTATATTCTGCTTTCAACCCTTCATTAGTACTAGTCTCTGATTGGTTGGAATAACGGAGCATTTCATTTGTTGAAAAAACAGTCACTCATTATTACAGTGACCTTGTGCTTGTCTTATCATGGTTTATTTCAAAATATCGATGAAACTATTTACATTACATGAATTCTATAAACAGATTTGAAATCAGCATGAAAAAATACATTAAAATTTTTAACAATAGTTACGATAGTACGATAATTTCATTACGATAATTTCATAACGAAAAATTAAGTCAAACACAAAAATTAGGCAAAAAATGAGTATGTTCAGGACTTTTTGTCCCCACTGTATATAAATATATATATATATATATATATATATGTGTGTGTGTATGTGAGTATGTACACTCTTAGACAAAAAAAAAGAAAAAGAAAAACGACGCACCAAGGAGTTAACCTAATGGGACGAAAATCGGCAAATGTGATGTACATGTACAGTAAAACAAATGATTACAATCTGAGAAAAATTGGATGATTTATTGAAGAGAAAGTTCTTCACAAAGTGAAAAAGTCAATAACGCGTTGGTCCACCTCTGGCCCCTATGCAAACAGTTATTCGGCTTGGCATTGGTTGATAGAGGTGGCGGGTGTCCTTCTGCGGGATATCGTGCCAAATTCAGTCCAATTGGTGCGTTAGATCGTCAAAATCCCGATCTGGTTGATGGGCCCTGCCCATAATACTCCAAACGTGCTCAATGGAAGAGAGATCCGGCGACCTTGCTGGCCAAAGTAGCTTTAGGCAAGCACGAAGACATGCAGTAGAAACTCTCCCCGTGTGCGGGCGGGCATTGTGTTGCTGAAATACAAGCCCAGGATGGCGTGTTATGAAGGGCAACACAACGGAGCATAGAATATCGTCGACGTACCGCTGTGCTGTAAGGGTGCCGCAGATGACAACCGAAGGGGTGCTGCTATGAAATGAGATGGCACCCCAGACCATCACTCCTGGTTGTCCACCCGTATAGTGGAAGACAGTCAGGTTGGTATCCCACTGCTGCCCGGGGCTTTCCAAACACGTATTCGCTGGTCATCGGGGCTCAGTTTGAAGCAGGACAATTCTACTCCAGTCAGTGACATTCCAGGTCGAATGTGCCCGACACCACTGCAAACGGGCTTGTCGGAGTACAGAGGTCAATGGTAGTCGGCGCAAGGGGCATCGTGAGCTCAGCCCCCTTTCTCTGAGCAGCCTATGAATGGTCCTTGTGGTCACTGAAGCACCAGTTGTACGTACGATCGATGATAATGATGAATCTGGGGCTGTGAGTGCCGCTCTGACGATTGCGTGGTCCTCACGTTCTGTCGTTTCTCTAGGCCGAGCGCTTCCTTATTGACGCTGTGTTCGGACATGGTTCACCCATTCCTGCCAACATCGTTTGATAGTGGCATCGCTCCTATCCAAATGTCGAGGGATTCATCGATTAGACTAACCGGCTTCTTTCAGCCCAACAACACGTCCTCTCTCAAATGCTGACATCTGCGCATATTGTTCGCGCACCTGTATGCGAGGCATAGTTACTGTCTACCTGAGTACACGGAATGAAATTCGCAAAGAATTTATGACCTGGAATCGAAATTTCTCCTCTTTAATATCCTGCCAGTTGTGCAGTTAAGATGCTTTGCAGCGTCACATGTTCATTCATTGGCCGCCAAATTTTAAAATTTTGCATTTTCCGTCGAAACATGTATGCATATCAATTTGTGTCCAATTTGCATTACCCATTCTTGGTGTGTCTTTTTTTTGTCTAAGACTGTATAAGCTCCTTTGTAGCTTCGAAACAGCCGTATGCAAAAATTATTGCATCTTACTACTATTTGTGCTTTGTTTACGTTGGTTTTCCTGTTTATTTAAGACTGTATATATATATATATATATATGCTGGTTTTTAAACCCAGATCTGGATCTTTCAATTACCATATGGGTTTATTGAGTTGTTTTTTTTCATCAAAAATTTCTCAAATTTCTCATGTCAGAGTTATTTAATTATGTAAACGTAATTATGTGATTTGAATATGTAATTTTGTAAATAAATTAATGTAAAATAATACAAATGAAGAACATATCGTTTGAATCATAATATATGTGTCTCTTTTACGAAATCATCCCAGAATTTTGGTATTTGTTATGTAATATCAAAGATGGATCTAATCATCCTAAAATATGAAATCTCATCAATCTTTATAACCCTCTTGACGATTTTTGCTTACGGTTCTGTGTACGTAGAGAAAGTTTTCATAAGTTAGTAGAAAGAAAACACACAAATTCTACTATTTTACAGGTTAATTGCTTAACAAATTTTCACATTTTTGAAAATTTTCCCTTTACAGAAATATTCTAAATAAAGAAATGCAAAAATCAAGTACAAAAGAAATAATCCTTATATACTGTATCAAATAAAATACACATATGCATTTTAAAATTTTTATAAAACCGTCAGAGTTTTCATAAAAGACTTTGTGAGAAACGTGTTTGTAACTTTAACTGTTTTTAAACAAATGTTGTAGGAAGAAAACTCAATTTTCTATTTAAATTATTTTTTCTCATTTCTAAATTGTTAACGGGAAAGCTTATTAATCGATCTACTTGATAAAGACACATTATTAAAAATTAAAATTAAGTTTAATATTAATAAAAAAATGATAAATAAGGAATTGCAAAACTGATAAATTTATTTTCTTTGAAATTAAAATTCTGGTCGCATAGCTAGAGCGGTAGATTTCCAAATCCCAACTAACTGTCTGTCTTATCACTAAAATGAAGGAAGTTAGTGTGTGTGTGTGGGGGGGGGGGGGGGGTTAAAATTGAATGTGAAAGGCTGTAAATAGGGGAAGATACCTGACCCCATCCCCTTGTTCAGTCGAAGTGTAGGCAAGAACCATTGATAGCTTTGTTGACAGTTTCAAATTACGAGGGGGGTTTTCTACCCCTTCTCAACTTCGAAAACTATTGCCTCTCTGATTGGTTGCTTTTCTGTCAATCATGTCGACATAGTCCCTGCCTTCCTTGTGGAGGTTTCTTGTGGGTTTTAGCGAACACGGGGGAAAAAAATAACTCCAGCGGAGCCTTAAGCATGACGGTGGAGGTGTCCTTGTGTGGGGGTGCATGTCAGCATCAGGACTAGGTAATTTGGTATTTATTGATGGCATAATGAATCATGCTGTTTATATAAATATTTTAAGAGACAATTTAATATTATCAGCCCAAAATTTGGGCATTGGTAACAACTTTGTTTTTTACCAAGATAACGATCCTAAGCACACGGCTCTCAACGTTCACCTCTGGTGTCTCTATGATTGTCCACAAGTTTTGAAAACACCACCTTAATTGCCAGATTTAAACCCAATAGAACATATTTGGTGAGAACTGGAGGTTTGAGTACGAAAACACAACATTCACACGAAAAGTGAACTAAAAACAATTATGATGGATGGACATTGATGCAGAAATTACAAAAGAACTAGTGCAATCTATTCCCAGACTTTTAAAAGCTGTTGTGGATGCTAAAGGATATCCTACTAAATATTAATTTAACTGAAAATTAGAATATTTATTAATATGTAGAAATTTTTTACAAGTGTACGATGACTTTTGCGAGATAAAGTTTTTCTTACTTTTTGATTATTGGTTTCTTAAAAATAAAGTTTTACTATGTTTTTAAAATATTTCATGTAGTTTTGTTAAGAATAGATTATAGATCTTATTATTAAATACGCATTCTGAAATTTTCATTTTAATTAATGGATAGACCCCTATTTCAATGAAAATCGTAAGTGTACGAACACTTCTGTGAGCCATTGTATATATATATAATTTGCACTTTATGCATGTTATAAAAACTTTAATTTGGTCTAAACATTTCAGTGATAAATTTTACTGTGGGGCATTCAATTAAAATTTATAAAATATCAAAATACCAAATACTTTGAATTTAAAAGATGAAATTCTTTTTTTTTTCTTTCTTTCTTTTTTTTTAAATAAGACGAACTATGCTTCTTTATAACTGTTACTAATAATGCAATTAAAGTGGACTCTTTTCTCTTTTTTTTTTTTTTACTTTCTCTCTCTCTCTCTTTTTGAGGAAGATTTTGTATTTAACATCTTTTAAAGTGAATATAAGAACATTAGAGCACAGGTATGTATAAATTTGATTCTTAGTTGGAGTTTATTTACCAATAATAAAAAAAAGTTATTGCTGTTAATACAGTAATGAAATTGTTGTTTTTATGATTTTTAATAATAATCTATTTTGCACCTTTTTATTCTGAAAACACAGGAGTGATTTCAAGAAATAGAAAATAAATCTTACTCATAAAATATGTTTTGTCATTCATATTAAAAAATTGCAAGAATGTCCAAAAAACATATAAAAGTGACTAACTTTTGTCATAACTTTTTTTTTTATTTCTTTATTTTTCTCCTCTTTTTTTTTGGGGGGGGGGGGGGAGTAGGAAATTAAACTCTGAAGATTTCCTCTTACATACAATTTTGAATAAAGTTGAGTAGCTATTCCTTAGAATGATATAATTTATACTCAATCATAACTTAACTTAAATCTGACTATTATTCACAGAAATCAATAACTTGAATAAAGATAAGAAAAAAATTCTGATTACTTTAACCACCAGCTGATTACTTGAAACCTGTCTCATTCAATGCAACATCTAAGAGTCAAAACAATTTGTCCTTTATAGTTACATAAAAAAATAACAAAGTTTCACCTTTAATCAATATGTAGTTTTTTGATTAAGAGAAGAAAGGAATAAAAATTACCAAACAGGTTATGAGACTTAAATATCTGAAATTTAGAGAAACATTTTTTGTTTCTAGCTGTCTTAAGAAACAGAATATAAGAAATGATGATAAAAAAAAATATAGTTTAGAATAAAAGATTTTATACACTGTAAAATTTTTTAAAAATCTTTTTAATGATGCTATGCAAAGGCATGGTGTAGTTATTATGAGCAAAATATCCATAAAATGCAGAGATCTAGTTATATTAATAATACTATTTAAATCATTAGGCTATAAAAAGAGGAAAGAAAAGAGGAAATTTTTCTAGTCAACTAGAAAGATTCATTTGAAGCAAAAAGAAAATTTTGATTTTCAAAAATGTTCTGTATTGTTAAAAAAAATGTGAAAACTTAAATGAGATTTCTTTACATAAAAATTTGGGGTATTTACTCAAAGAATTTCAATTATCAAGTCATAAAAAACATAAGATCTATATCGCTATATTTTGTTTTAAATATTAACATAGACATAAATATAACATTTAAGATGCCAAAGCAAATAAAGTCATTTACTAGTGTTTTATTACTTTTATTAACTTTGTAACATTAACATTAATTTCTTTGAACTCGTTGTTTTAACATACATTGTTAACCAATAACAGAAGTAAAGATTAAATGTAACTATTGTGCATAGTACAAATAATGAATAGACACAGAAATGAAAATTTTTTAAAAAAATTTAGAGTCAAAGATTTGTACTGAGAAAATCATGTAAATAAACTCTTGAAACAATACTTAAAGTAGGTATTTAAAGTTTAGTTTTATAGTTATCTATGGACAAAAGAATGTCTTTTTAAATGGTCTTTGGTAATAAAATTTTTGCTACAAACAATACAAGTGAAAGGCCTCTCCCCAGTGTGGATCCTTAAATGAACTTTTAAATTCTCTTGCTGACTGAAGGCCTTTTTGCAAACATGACAAATAAATGGTTTCTCACCAGTATGTATACGCATGTGTCGCTGCAGAAAAGTAGAATGAGTAAAGGATTTTGCACAGTACAGGCAATAATATTGACGCTTTGAAATTTCTCTTTCTTCGATATTTGTATTCAAGGGATCGATTCTACTCAATAAGCCACTTGCAGTTGGTACATCAGACAATTGGAGGAGTTTTGAATGATAGGACTCATGATTACAATCTGAAAAAAAAAATTAGAAGGTGTAACAAAACATTTTAAAGATCTGTAGAAATAAAATAATAAAGCTCAATGTTATAGGATATCAATATTTTCTAAATATTAATTTATTCCCTAATGTTTGAAACAGATAACATGCATCTTGGATAGATTTATCACAACAGAGTAGCAGTGAAGGTATGGGGACAAGAGCTAACAAACTGTGCATTAACTACAAGCTTGTCTTTGTTCAGCTGAATTTTCTTTTATTAAGATTTACTGCAAGCATTATATATAACTCTAGTTTTATTTAGAATGCTTTCATTAATCACATTATTTTCTATCATAGAAAAGATTTGACTTTACAAGCAAGGACATTATGCTACATTGTTGAAAGCTTTATTTATGTGGTACTCATCATAATAAGTATTTATAATAATATTGATAGCTCAAAATTTGTTTCTGGTATCTCATATTTTCCTGTTTAGTTGCTGAAAACTTTGTAACTGTATGAAAACTATTTATTTAAAACCAGTATTTATTCAACTATTGAAAACAGTATATATTCTTACAAGTCATTGTATGCACTAATCATAAGCTCACATTATGAACCAAGGAGGTGTACAACCTTAGAAGATTGCACTAGACAAACCAAGCCAAATAATATGATTTCAGAATCATACGGCAATGCTCGGTAAGTAGCTATAGAATTTTAAAAACCTTGTCTTGCCAAGTTCAAAGAGATGAAATCTTATCTTGCTTTCATATTGGAAGAGGAGATGTTTCTTTAGAAACTTTTATGAGTTCTACTCTGCTCATGATCATTTAATAAATTATCTTTCTTTTCTTTTTGTCTGTCTTTATTTATTTTTTGAAGGTAGGGTTGGATGGGGGCTATACTTTATTTACACAATTGTTTACTGCAAAATATACAAATGTACATTTTATTATACTTTCATCTCTTTTTTAGTTAAACATACTTTAAATGTTAATTTAAAAGAAGCTATCTAACAAATAAAATATAACAGACATTGATAAAATTAAAATAAATACACATTTTTATCCTTTTGCTACATAATACACACTCTTCAAAAAGTTTCTCTGGCATTAAACCCAAAATTCAGTGGTATCTACAGAAAGATGTGTTATTTTGGCATGTTCTCTTCAAAATATCCAATATCCATGGCATATTCACATAAAAAGAATCAACTCCAATGCATTACGTCTTCATTCATATGTAAGATTTTATCTTTATTTCTCTCTGAAAGAAAAATGACCAAAAAAAAAATTCAAAGAAAAATATGTATTTGGTTTTAATAATCTAATATTACCAAAACAGTAATCCAAAATAAAAAATGAAAATGGTAATAATGGTAAAATGTACGGCAAATAAATATGAAACATCAAATTTAACAAAATATATTATCTTTATGACATAATGATCATTATCACACACAAATACACATGAAATTAGAAATAATTTTCTTAAATTATAACTGGAAAATGTATTTAATATAACCATTAAAGAACAGAGACAACTCATTTTCTGTTTGTTTGTTTTTTTAAATGAATGTTAATAAGCAGTGTCACACTAGCCTGTGCAGAGTCATGTACTAGAATCTAGTTTTTAAGCCCCTTATAACTGAGAATGAATTATAAAAAGAAAATAAATACTGTATACTAAAATAAACAAAAGTAAAATATGCAAAATTTTTATTTCTTCCCCCCCCCTTTTTTTATTGTACATACGAGCTATATTTCTGAAAACTAAACTTGCTTAAATCCTGCAACACAAATTTCATTCAAGAATTTGTGGTTTTATGATTTTTGCAAAATGCAGGATCCACATTAAACATTCTGTGAAAAAAAAAAAGATGAATGACTGCAGTAAGGGACCAGAGGGGTCTGCTTTCTTTCTACCCTCCTAAAATTTAGGAAATTCATATATTGCCAACCATCAACCAGCCCTTAAAAAAGTATTAATCAGAAAATGTAGATAAGTTGTGCAAGTTATCAAACATATGTTATTTCAAAAATTTAAAAGTATTAATCATTTTGTAATTTTTCGTCAATGTAATTTTTGGCCCTTTATCCTATACTTAAGCCCCAGTCTAGTTAGGGCAATGGTAATAAGTACCAATCATGTATATCATATCTTGAATTATAATTTCATATACTTTATGAAAAATAGGTCATTATTTTAAACTGACACAATTTAAGGTAACAGTTTTTTTATAAATAACTCTTACTCCTTAATATATGGCAAGAATACATAGTTAATACTTTTGTGAATAGGGCTTTGTTTTTAGTAGATACAATACATGTATTAGATAGAAAATTACAGTTTAGTAAATTACTTTAGATAAAATATTAGCTCAATACTCTCTGCATTATGTAAAAGGAGCATTTATATATCAAATAAAATGCCATACTCTTGTTTACAATGTCTTAACTTTGAAGAGAGGATAATCATCTGCCATGCACATTAGATGCTATCAAACTTAATAACAAATGGTTTTCCATAACTACTTGCAAACTTTTTTGGTATTATTGTGGAGTTACTCATTAGTACCCCATACTTTTAGTAACAACAGATACAAAATGAGTCATCAACTGACATTATGAGGCAATATACAATGTAAAATACTCACTACACTCCATACCTCTATAAAAAGAAATAGTTTTGGGAGATTTATAGCATAACTTTTTAGATATTTTATTACAAAATTACACTGCACACTTAGTGAAAAGGTTAAAAGAATAGTTAAGACTGTAAAACAGCTAAACTGGAAGAAATTACATATCTGTAATCACTGACTTCAGAATTTTGATATATGTTTCTAATGCAAAGTTTTTTCAAGGCCATAATTAGCCTTACATTTAAGTTTTATGTTGTCTTTTTTGCATCTATCTAACAAAACCGAAGGTATGGTTATTCACATAGATTGTTTTATGTTAGGAATTAAACTATTAGAAGTAGATATTATTTATTTACATTATTGAATAAACAACATTATTAGAAATCTTATTTGTACACTTGTGCATACAATCATTGCATTTTCTCACAGCTAAAGCCCTGATTAACAACCGAAAATAACATTATTTTCAGAACAAAGTAAGGCACATAATTATACTGCTGAGAAACTTGCACTCTGCATTTCATTCTTTAACTTTCATTCAAGATTCCCAATTATTTCGTATTAATTTCAGAGTGATTCAAATTCCTCACTCATGTTTTTCACACATTATTAATAAGGTTTTAAATGTTTTAATCTCACCTGCATATTAATGAGACAGTATCAATCAAGTGATTAATTTGTTTTGTCAGATTCATACTCAAATAGATTTGACTTAAGAAACTTTATAATTTGAGGGCATTTTAACTATTTTATACCAGTGGGCATACAACAATAGCTTAATTTTCAATGTAAATAATGTTAGCAACATAAATAACATGAAAGTGATTATTATAATAAGATGAGATTATCATTAGCTAAAATAATAACTTACTCTTATTAAATAAAAATTAATTTGCAACAATTCAAAAAATTCCATAATTACAATATTTTGATTGATTTTTTTTTTCATATTAGCAATATTTTTCATATTTAATACATTACAGTGACTTTCATGTAAATGTTAAAATTGTAATGTCTGGTCATGATAAAATTAAAAGGCTGCTCTGAAGAAAGATATCTGAATTAATTGTACCTTACAGCTACTTGAAAAAAATTTACTATGAATTCATATAAACACATACACATTTAAGGTCCAATTTAAACACAGCTCAAATTCTCAATACAACATATTTCACTCATACAAACACATTATTTCCCATTAATGTTTTCTTATGGTCCTTGTATCATTTGAAACAATGCAAAAATATATATGTAATTCATTATAAATACAAGTATTAGTAATCAAGAGAGTATTTAAGAAATAAGAAAAGGGTTTCCAAAGTATATTTTAAATGAGTTAAAAAGTTAAAATATAAGTAATAAGTTAAAATGAGTCAATCCTTTTATCCGTTATACATATATCATATGTATTATTGTACCTAAATTTGAATAATGGTGTTTTAAAATTTATTTTATTTACTGAATCAACTGTTATAGAATTTATAACACTGAATAAAATGGGATTTTTAATTATCTATTGTGGCACAATCTGATGTAGGGTAAATATTTTGAGGTGAAAAAATACTTAGTTGACTAGGGAGAGACAATAATATAGGTAACACTGACCACAGAATGTGATTCTAATTAGATGATCTTTTCATGGCATAGTCAGTTGTAGGATATCCTGAACTGAGATAAATAACTTAAGATTAGAGAATGATAATAATTAAAATGTATGTACTCTCAACTAATTTTAAATAATTATTATTGTATACAGGTCCAATATTGATGATGTCTTAAGGAGAATAACAAAATAAAAGCACTGATTATTAAATGATGTTCCTGCATGAAATCAAAATAAATAATTTCTTCATATTGTATTTTATAGATTGGATATAAACTTTTTAAGTGATAGAAATTCATAATTTTCCTCCTATGTAGGAAAATTCAAAAGAATTTTTCTGTATAGGAAAAGAAAAATTCTTTTCTAATGAAACATCTTTTTTCATAAATGTATCAAATTTTGTATTCATTACTCTTGTTTATAAAAAAAAACAATGTTGTAAAACCGTACAAAACAGTGCAGGGATTTACAAACATCTATTACAAAATGACTAAATATGAGACAAAAGACGTTATAGTGATAAAGATTGTGAGACAGTATTTTGTATTCATTATTTTATATTTTAGTTATTCATGACAACATTTCATATTTTATAAATATTAACATTTTAGAAGAGACAGATGCAGGAAGATTTTATTTTAAAAATAATGCATATTATAAGCTAAACTGGGATATTTACAGGTATGAAAATTTGGATTGGACAATAACCATAATTTCTGGATATTCACAGTTAATATACATGAGTAAGAGCAGAGTACACTTTTTAAATTTGGATTCAATAAAAAATAATCCTGCATAAGTAAATTTATTTCCATTGAGGTAAAGTCACAAAAATTCTAATACAAAAATTATTTTTAAAACATCACAAATAATGTCTACATTAAAAATTCTATTAATTAAAATTTTCAATTCTAATTAAAATTTCTAGTAACACTGAAATCATTGAAAACATAAATTTGTTTCCACATATAAACATATAAATTATGATATGAACATTTATTGAAATGAAAATATTTTGTATTTAATTAAAGAATAATCCCATTATCATAGATTATGTTAATTGCCAAATCGCTGAAGATATCACTGACTGCAAAATCATAACATTTAAAATTATATGTACACTATCATAAGATAATATCTATACATTTTATTTTATGCAGATCTTCTAGAAATTTAAACATAATTTTATTTATGCTTTTAAAAGATAAGCTTAGGCATTTATGTATAGTTAAATTTATATAAATATAGTCAGCATTAAATATTAATTCATTTTATAAGCATTCTTCCCAGCTTCTCGACTGTGTGCTTTCATATGCACATTTAAATTACCTCGTTGACTAAAACCTTTATTACAAATGTTACAAACATATGGTTTTTCTCCTGTATGTACACGAAGATGTCTTTCAAGGATAGATGGACTCCAAAACAACTGGCTACAATAACAGCAATTAAGCTGCTTTCTACCTGAAGCATACTGAGAAAAGTTCAGTCTTCGAGAAAGTGTTTGAATGGTGTTTTCAAGGGTTGTTTTAGATGAAACTGTTGAGTCAGATTCATTAACCAAAATCCATGAAGAAGCAGAAGCATCAGAGTCAACAGTTACAACAACTGAAAAGGAAAGAAAATAAAATCAAACAGTAGAATAAAATAAAGACTAAAATTCTTAAACTAATGAGATTTAAACATACTTTGAAAAATTTAAAACATGAAATTTTCAAAAATTGTTTATATTTATATAACATTAATATACATCCTCTATATTCTATTGAAAAATAAATTGTTAATACAATTGTTTCTAAAATATTGCTTCTCAAAAATCAGGTATCCCATTTCCTAGAAAAACAAATAATCTGAGTTAGATACTAGCAATGATTCATGAATAAGATATTGAAATTTGTGATATTTCCAGATCAAATAAAACATACAATATAAACAAAAAATTTTACAACTACATATGTAACAAAATTTTTGACATCTATAATTTTCCTACAATGTTTTCATTTAAATTATATATTAGATATCTTGTAAAAAATGTATACATTTTTTGGTACTTTCCCATTATACCGACCCATTACCAACACGTGACTTGTGGAGTGTCGACTTTTTGCAAGACCCGGGACTAATCTCTGGGACATCTACTTTTCACAATGGAACTGTCTAAAGTGAATATGTAGTGGTGAAAATGAACAAAGCCAGAGTGAATTTGTTGTTAAATGTAAATAACTCTTTTTACATTTTTACATTTAATCCCAGAACTATTATCAACACAGATTGCTGGAGAGGGTACAGAAAAAAAGATCTCAATGACACAGGGTACATACTTATGACTGTTAATCATAAATACATATTTGCAGATCCCCAAACTGGCATCTACACCCAAAACATCGAAAGGCTTTGGGATTCATGTAAGTGGAGAAACAAATAACAGGGAAGGAACAGATCCCACTTAGATTCATACCTTGCAGAGTTCAAGTGGAAGTACACTTTAAAGATCCTTTTGAAGCAATGTTGAAAGGAATTTCAAAATTTATACCACCAAAAATAGAAATGTAGCTATCGATATTTATAAATTAGTTATTAAAAAAATGTGATGTGATAAAAATGTGCATATTGTATTAATTTTATTTTTTAAATTTGTGACTTTATGGTATTATAATTGGTGACCTCTCACGTCACGTTGGCGATGGGTCGGTTTAATGGGAAAGTACCCATTTCCTCTAAGAAATTTATTAATGATTATTAGTTGTGGGTCTGATAAATATCAGTGAATAAATTTTGTACTGTTAACACTCATATTTTATCTTACACACAATTTGAAGTATTTTAAAAATGTTACTCACAAAGATCATTGCACATATGTTAGATATTCATAACAGATCTTACTCCAGTCTAAATTTTTAGCTTATTTCTAGGCAGAAATTAATTAGTGCTATTATATAATTAATACAAATAAACACAACTTAAATATCTCTGCCATATTCTGAGTTTGGTAAATTAGAAAGAATTCAGAAATACCTTATCTTCAAAACCATTTGTAATAAAGTTGAATATATTATAACAAACAAAGATTACATCATTAATTACTTTTCCTAATTCCATATCTCTGATAATGCTAATATCAGAACTTCATGAAAATCAATGATGCAATTCATCAGAGAAATAAATTCAATTAAAAATCAGAATTAAAAATACTATTTCAGATTAACTGATACAATTTTAAACTGCATTATTGCCAAATAACAGCATCATAAATAATGCTTACTCTATCAGACACTTAAAAATTAATAAACAGATTCAGCATACTATGATATACAACGAATTTTTATTCCATTATTTAAATTTAACAATAAATAATATTAATAACTTCAAATATTGAAATTTTGAACAAATAGTATTAAAAGAACTCCAAATGCTCTGTTAACACTCCTTATACAATACCAATTTGGTACTTATTCAAAATGACACTGATTGTTCAAAAAATGAATAAAGAAAAAATCTTTGTTTTCTCTTCTTATATATTAATGTGCATGGATTTCTATAATTCCAAGAAGCCTACAGTAATTTCAAAGGCTTTTACCAATTCACAGTTGTAGTTTTACACATTTTTATTAATCTTTTACATAACATTCTGTCAGTCTAATCTAATAATCAACAATAAATAAATCATACTGAATTAAAAGAAGAATGTATCAAATTATAATTTTTGGAGTGAATCCAAACATTTGTTTGATTAACATTACTAGAACTAAGATCTCTAACTAGATTTTAAATAGTTTTGTTAAATTCATAAATATCAAATATGTATATGCTTAATCATACATATTTATATGTATAGTTTATAAACATAATTTGTGAAGACTGTTTCCCATGTGCATCAACATGATTGCTTATTAATATCTGGTTATTTAAGAAAGAAGCAAACAATTTTTTTCATGCTCTCAACAGGGAAACTAATCTTGTTCCAAAAATTGCATAAGGAAGAAAACTGTATAAGGTATTATTTATCCTTGTAGTTTTCTTTTTTTTTTTCTTTTTTTTTTTTTTTTTTTTTTTTTGGGGGGGGGTCTCAATTCTTTGCAACAGGGGATAAAATACAGATCTGAAATATAGGATAGTTTACAGAAAAATGTGTCCAAATGTATACATTAATTGATATAAATCTTAAAACTGTATGCGCTCTTTGTGCCCAGAATTATAGCATGAGATTTTTTTCCAAGATTTGCATAAATGTTTCGACTGTTTTAAAGTATTCAGAGCTACAACTCGGCTTTCAATCAAATTCCATAAATTTCAACATTCATTATGAAAGTGTAAAAAATCCTTTAAAACAATCTTTAAATCCTGCACAAATGGCATCCTAAAACACCAAATAAGTTACACACTTCGTTTATCATTTTTAAATGTCGGTTGATAAAGCAAAATTGTATTCATCTCCACATCATTTGTACTTAAAATGTATAAATTACGAGTGGATTAATTCAATAAAGATAATTAAACTCATTAAAAATGTTGACATTTGCAAATATTTTTTAGTTATAATATAATTATATAAACAATAGTTCCCAATTTCTCCACACTTTTAACAAATTTATGAGCCCAATTTAATATTAAAACGTTATATCCAGATTTGTTTGATTGATTGATTGACGATTGACCGATCTAACGATAACAAGTTGAAATTTCAAGCAAGCTACTATTCAAGGTAGGCAATATCTCTATAAAACAATTATTTATTTTTTTTGTATATTTTTTTTTAAAGATGCTTTTATCGCATATACTTTGACGTCACTTTCAGCTTTGAAGACAAGAATTTCTGCTACAGCTTATAGGTGAAAACTTTATTCTTTTACGGAAAAAACTACGCTTTTTTTTAAAATTCCCGATGCCTGAACCAATATGTTCTAGACTTTGAACAATTAAAAGGTGTGATGCACCACGAAATCCTTTCCATAATAAACTAGTTATTAAAATTAAAATTATTGAAATAATCTGTTTTATGATAATGAAAAGTATGTCAATAAATTAAAGAATATTTTTACTTTATTTATGAAATTTTCTCATAACAGTATTATTAGTGTCTAAATGGTACATTCTAGAGAAATAAATAAAGAATTTTTTTTTTGTGCGAGGGACACATATATTAAGGGCCTGTTCACATAGGTTTCCAGTAGTGGAGCATTAAAGTATTGAAATATATTTAACCAATGGCAAACCTCCAAACGATTAGCAACGAAATTTTTAACGCCTATGATTGGTTTATTTTCGTCTCAGCGCCATCTTTCCTTTTACGCTTCCGCTACCGGACTACTATGTGAACAGGCCCTTAATGTATGTGTTCCTCACACAAAAAATCTTCAAAACCCGTGAATATGCTTTATTAAAGCTACAACTCAACATTCATATACCTTCTCGTTTAATAAATTAGTCTTAAAAGATATGGTGAACGAATATATCAACTTTATATACGCATCCAGGTTATTGTCTAAGAGATAATACAGTAAAGTACCGATAATCTGAACTTCGGTAATCCAAAAGTCCGCTTAATCCGAAACCAAAAGTCAGAAAGAACAAAGGTTACAATAAAACCATACTGATACTAAGTAACATAAAGTATGTTTCTGAAAATCACAAGAAAATTGAAAGTTAGACAATGTACTGAACTAATTATTACTGAACTACATTGGTTAAAAAAAAATCTCTTAAATTTTTTTGTCGAAGAGAAGAATACCTCTCTCTTGAAGCCAAATTACGCCAATGTGTCAGAGAAATGGTATCCGCTCTGGTCGCGGCGGAGTGCTGCTCTACGTAGCCTAGTACTACATCCAATGCAGCTGCGGCGTCTGAGTGGGATACTCTGTGCTCGCTGTCACCGTCTGCTCCACCTTCACTCTCGTCTGACACGTTGACGGGTTCTTTCAAAATAATTTCAACAATCTACTGATCGTCTAATATCTTACACTCTACTGAACTGTAGTAGGCAGCGTTCCGCTCTCTTATCACCCATTTCGTCCGGAGATTTGGTAATGTTTTGACAGACCTTATAAAATAAACTGTGTAATCACACGTAATATGTAATATTTATGTAATCACGTTTTATTATGCAATTTAAGTATGTTTTAAGAATGATTTCGCTTAATTCGAAAAATTCGTTAATCCGAAAAGGGTCTGGTCTTAATCAATTCGGATTATTGGGATTCCACTCCCACTGTATTGTGATAGCTAGGCTGATTTTCTCGTGTAGCTTTGTAAAAGTTGCCACTTCTCTGACAAGTTCATAACCGATGTTAACTTTGAATTTTTCCAGCAACTATAGCAAAATTTCAGTTCAAATTCCTGTAATCTTCTCATAATATAGGAATAATTATACAAAACCGAAACACACAACTTCTTATATCTACAATAAAAAATTAAAGGGTTGGCAACCAGTTTTGAACTAATAAATAGTTCATCATCAGGCCGAGGAGCATTAAATATGATTGTTCCTATGGATAATTCATAAATGCGTAAGTGATATTAAGAAATCACTTATCCTTTGTACATATTTTTTTTCTTCATATAGCTATATTTTACAGCTATATGATGGGATTCTTCTTTAATATTTCTGGAAGGTAATGAAGTATAATTCTCATAAAGTATAGAAGGCAAGGTCAACCACAAGGTGTGATCATGTGTACATATACACTGAAGAGAAAAAAAAATGGTACAGGAGTGCGTATGCAAATAACGGAGCTAACCAATCAGCGCAACGCGATGCGGTCGGCAGCGCCTTTATAAGACAGCAAGTGTCTGGCGAAGCTGCTAGATCTGTTCCTGCTGCTACAATGTAAAGTTATCACGATTTATGTGACTTTGAACGTGACGTTTTAGTCGGCGCACAAGAGATGGGACATAGCAACTCCGAGGTAGCGATGCAATTTGGATTTTCCCGCGAGCCTATTTCACGAATGTACCGTGAATATCAGGTATCTGGTAAAACATCAAATCTCCGATAGCGGTGCGCCTAGAAGACCTTGAAAGAACCGGACAGTCGATGGCTGACGAGAATCCTTAAACGAGATAGACGTGCAACACTTCCTCAAATTGCTGCAGATTTGAATGCTGGGTCATCAACAAGTGTCAGAGTGCGAACTGTTCAACGGACCGTTATTGATATGGGCTTTCGGAGCCACAAGCGCACTCGTGTACCGTTGTTGACAGCACGGCACGCCTCGCCTGGGTCCGCCGACACCTCCATTGGATTGTTTATGACTGGAAACACGTTGCTTGGTCTGGCGAGTATCGTTTCCAATTGTATCGGGTGGATGGACGTGTACGGGTATGGAGACAACCTCATGAATCCATGGACCAGCCCCGTATCTGGGGGGGGGGGGGAGCCAGGGCCCGTGCCCCGGGCGCCAACTTCAGGGGGCGGCAAATTCAAGCGTAGCAGACGAGTACACCACCCAGAGTTACCGCGACTTTGCGATGAATGAGACGCCCAGCACTTATTATCTTTCTCTGCGGCGCACTGAGGAAATCACTACGTGATTTGCGTTAGCATATGTCAGCAAACGATGTGAGCGAGTTGCGGGCGGTAAAGGAAAAGCGCGCAGTCAGCGAACGCCGGACAGACGCATTTGAGGGTGGTGTACCGTAACGCGGCTAATAAATCAAACTTTCACATTAGGAGAGACATCGGTAGCGTTTTTTTTTCATTTTATTTACGGCACAGAACACACACAACTATACACAAGAACAGAAAACATCATCACAAATCTAGCTTGTAGCTCAAGCGTCCCCTCGCCAAAAGCCAACGAACTTTCCCCTCCAAATTATTTTCTTCTTGACGCATGCGCTTAGTGTTCTAAGAAACAGCTGGGGACTTGACTCCCACGGACAGACTTCGAGGTGAGATAGTACGGTACAGTGGTTAGCGTACGTGCGTAAAGGGTAAGGCTATATTTGGAAACTCTGTCGTTGGTTTGCAAGACCGGGTCTTTTACAAACAATTATTTAGTGCTTACTGAAGCGTCTTAAATTGTAGGTGAATAATAATAACGCTTCTCTGACTCCAGTATAAATATTATTGTATTATTTATCAGATGTTGCTTATACAACTAAATAATTAATCTACATTTTTGACATCGAATACATCTAAGAGGCACAACCAAACATTGATTCTTCTTTTTTTATATCACTTATGTTGCCACACATGTTCAACTTATTTAATTAAAATCTTGATGGCCAAACGATAAATTGATGTGGAATAAATTGATGTGGATTTAATTGTCGTCTGCCGAAGCGACACTACACACCCCCTTCCCAGTAACAGCGATTACGGAAGATAATCTTTTAAGTGACTGGGAAACTTCACATGTCGGCCAGTTCTGGTAGTCTTTGAATTTTCTTCGGCAGCCTTAAGCTCAGGTGTTTCGTCAAGTTTTGTTTTCTTGGAATGTGGTTCATGGTAGGGGATATCCGATTCTTTCATTAGAAAACATGCTTTTACTCTGTCGATCGAAACTCTTTTTACTTTTCCCTGGATTTCAATATCGAAATACTTATCCTTTCTTACTTTTACAGGATAAGGTCCAAAATAGAGAAGCTGTAGTAAAGAATTGTTGATGTTGTTGTATAGGAATACGTGAGAACAATTGGAAAGTTGTTTAGAAACAAAGACTTTTCTATTTCCGTGGGTTGTGGTAGGACTTGGCTTAATTTCTCTTATTATTTTCTGAAGGTTTTGAGAAAATTCCGACTGTTTCATGAGAGGTGCTGTTGAAAAGAATTCTCCAGGTAATGCTAAGGCGGTTCCGTGTACAAGTTCTGCTGATGAGCAACCCAAATCTTCTTTGATGGCAGATCTTATGCCTAAAAGAACGAAAGGCAATGCTGACAGCCATGACTTTGATTCCAGCAGGTGGCATTTTAGACTTGCTTTCAAAGTTCTGTGCTGTCTTTCGATCAAACCATTCGCCTGCGGATGATACGCAGTCGTAGTATTCGTATGAAAACCGAGATATTTTCCCAAGGCTTGAAAAAGTTGACTATCAAATTGTCGCCCTTGATCGGATGTTATGCGATTCAGTATTCCGAAGCGTGAAAACCAGGTATGAACCATAGCTTTAGCGATGGATTCTGCTGATTGATCTTCCAACGGCACCGCCTCAATCCATCTAGTATAACGATCGATTATAGTTAGGAGATATTTGAATCATTTGCAAATAGGTAACGGTCCAACCAAATCTATGTTTAAATGTTGGAATCTATGTGGGGGTATTTTGAATTCTCCCAGAGCTGACTGTGTATGTCTGTGGATTTTGCAACGTTGGCATGATATACATGCTCTATTCCACATTTGACAGTCTTTTTTCATGTTGGGCCATATAAAACATTTCGTAATCAATTTTATAGTGGATCTTATTCCGGGATGAGATAAGTTATGGATTGATGAAAATATTTTCTGCCGAAATTTTGCGGGAATATATGGACGATTATAATTTGTAGAAGTATCGCAGTAGATTTTCTTGTCGCTGTCCGGCATAGGAATTTGTAAGATTCTTAAGTTCGGGTTGTTTCTCAGTATTTCCAAATCTTCATCTTCTTGAACGTTTGCTATAGTTTGTAAGTCTATTGAAGATGGCACAGAAATGGTGTCTATACGACAGAGTGTGTCAGCAACGGTATTTTCATCCCCTTGAATGAACTGGATATCAGTTGAGAACTGGCCAATGTATGACAGTTGCCTAGCCTGCCGTGGCGAGGCTTTTTCCAAATCTTGTTGGAAGGCAAATGTTATTGGCTTGTGATCCGTATATATTGTAAAAGATCGACCTTCTAAGACGTATTTGAAATGTTTCACTGCTGTGTAGATGGCTAATAGCTCTCTGTCATAGGCACTATATTTTCTCTGTGTTGGCGTGAGTGATCGAGAAAAGAAACTCAAGGGTTGTTTTTCATTATTCACGATCTGATGCAAAACAGCTCGAATAGCAGTATCGGAGGCATCTGTCGTTAATGATATTTCGGCCTTTTCGGATGGGTGAGTTAAAGTCGTGGCATGACTAAGTGCATCTTTTAAAGCTCGGAAAGCGTTTCTTGTTTCTTCCGTTCAAGTTATTTCTTTTCTGCAGTTCTTTTTGATACCACTGAGCAATGCTGTTAAAGGTTGTTGCAATTTTGCACAATTTGGTATAAATCGGTAATAAAAGTTCACCATACCTAAAAAGCGTCTTAAACTAATGAATGTCTTAGGTTCTGGGAAGTTATTGATTGTATCAACTTTCGTTGAAAGAGTCTAGTTTGACCGAATTTACATTTTGCCGCATTAATGCATAGACCATATTCGTTTAGTCTTTCGAGGACTGCTCGTACATGTTGCTGATGAGTTTCTTCATCAGGAGAGGCTATTAGAATGTCATCCAAGTAGAAAAATATAAAATCTAGTCCATACAGCACCGAGTTCATAAAACGTTGGAGCGTTTGGGCCGCATTGCGTAGGCCGAACGTCATGAAAGGGAACTCGAATAATCCGAAAGGCGTGAGAATTGCTGTTTTCGGTATATCTTGCTTGCGAACCGGTATTTATTGGTACGCTCTAATGAGATCAATGGAAGAGAAAATTGTTATTACCGCTAAAACATAACTGCAATCCGTTAAAAATGGAAGAGGGTATCTATCAGGGATCGTAACATTGTTTATTGCTCGATAGTCCCCACAAGGTCTCCAATCTCCGGATTTCTTCATAGCCAGATGTAGTGGGCTCGACCAATTACTTTTAGACGGTCTGCATAAACCCATTTGAAGCATAAATTCAAACTCTTTTCTGGCTGCTTTGAGTTTTTCTGCCGATAACCTCCTAGCCTTAGCGAAAACGGGTGGACCTCTGGTTTCTATGTAGTGTTCGATGTTATGATTTTTGACCTTATTGTTAACTACATTCAGTTTTAGCAAATCCGGAAAATCGTTAATAATATTTTTATATGGATCATGTACGGCATTTAAAATAGGAATATTATTATTATTTTGAAAACAAGGAGTTCCTTTACTTACTAACAATATAGTGTCATCAATCAATTTGCGATTTTTGGAATCTACCAAAAGGTTAAAATTTGCAAGAAAATCTATACCTATTATCGGTCTGTTCACATCCACAATTACAAAGGGCCAAATGAACAATCGTCTGAGTCCAAGATCAAGCTTGAGTAACTTTTGGCCATATGTTTTAATTTTCGTGCCATTTGCAGCAAATAGTTCTAATTTCGAGACAACTCTTTTATCTGCAGATAATGGAGGAATAACGGATAGTTCTGCCCCGGTATCTATTAAAAACTGGGTGGCCGATTCTTTGTCGCTGATGAAAAGACGACTCAGCTCTACCCCTTGTCTCCCTGTCGCCAATGAGAGACGGGGGACTAGTTTTCCGGGTTGTTCGTCTGTGATCCAGATGAGAAGTTACACGGTTGTTTACACTTAAATGACTTGTCGCCGAATTTTTCGTGATAGTAACAGATATTACTGGACCTGTTACCACTGAAACTCCTACCTCTTGATTTGGTTCGGTAACGATAATGCGAACGACTGTGTCGTTGTCTGGATAAAATAGAAACTTGTAAACTAAGTTCATTCATCTGTTTTTGTAAGCTTTCAATCAGCCCCGAGTTTACGGTAATGGACGAAGTAGCAGCTATATGGGGGGTAATAGGATTTAATTCCCAAATCTTATCAGCCATCGTCGCCACTTTTGACAAATATTCGCCGCTAACAGATATAATGCTGCGCATATTAACGGGTAGACGCTGGATCCACAATGTCTTTAGGAAAGTATCTGCAACTTTGTCACCTGCCAAATTACGCATTTCACACAGTAACTGAGATGGTTTTTTATCTCCCAGTTCTAGCTCACTCAGTAATTTTTGAGTTTTTTGAGTCTCCGAGTCTGCATATAATGAAATTAATCTGTCCTTGATGGCTTGATATTTGCGATCTTGTGGCAGACTTAGCAGCATATCAGATACGTGTGACAAAATCTCAGGTTCTATGGAACTTATCACATAATCATATTTTGTTTGGTCTTTAGTTATTTTTGCATTTCTAAATTGTGCTTCTAGCTGAAGGAACCATATCTTCGGATCTGGTTTCCAAAAATAAGGAACTTTGACGCTTACCTTGGCGACAGCCACAGTTGTTGCACTAGGGTCATTTTCATTGCTTGCATCTTCGTCAGCCATAGTAGAATTCTATCACGTACGAGTCCACCAATGATGCGTCTTAAATTGTAGGTGAATAATAATAACGCTTCTCTGACTCCAGTATAAATATTATTTTATTATTTATCAGATGTTGCTTATACAACTAAATAATTAATCTACATTTTTGACATCGAATACATCTAACAGGCACAACCAAACATTGATTCTTCTTTTTTTATATCACTTATGTTGCCACACATGTTCAACTTATTTAATTAAAATCTTGATGGCCAAACGATAAATTGATGTGGATTTAATTGTCGTCTGCCGAAGCGACACTACACTTACTGCTTAGTTTTTGTCGAACAACCTAACGTAGTACTTGTGCCGCAGCATCACATCACTTACAGCTCATCGCTCGCCCCTAGGTAGGTATATAGTATTTTATCGTATCTTGAGCATTTCCCGTTTCCGTATCTATGTTATAAAAAATGGAAAAACCCCACGCAATTTCACTGTCGTATATAGACTTCGCGTGTCTTACCTTATTAGTCTTAATACAAATATGTACTTGAAAAAGATAGATAGAAGAATGCAATCACAGCATATTTTTACAAAACGGGATTTTGGTGAAAAAACGTAGCTTTCAGTTCTGGTGAGTAATGAACAGAGTGGGTATATTACTCGGTAAAAATCTCAATAAAAATTCTTTAAGTGTTTTTAATTTTCAGTAGGTAATTATTTACTCATGATTTCATGTTAAGAGATGAGTATTACAAAAAAAGTTTTGTTTGGGTTTTGTTTATTAGAGGTAATGGCAGAGTAAAATTTATTTATGCTTACCCTTTTTATTCAAGTATTCGGAAAATTTGAATGGCTTTTATTACTGTACCGTAAATAACGCAGCTAGTTAACAAGAAAACAAAACTTTATTTCATATTGATGAGACGAGGGGCAACACATCACAAAAAATGGCGTGGAACACATCACATTATAACTGTAGCATAAAAACGCAGTTACTCCTCAGAATCGAAAATAGACGAGAGATATCACCTCAAAAACATAGGTGTAGCTCAACACCATGAAGCTACAGACGCTCTGTAGCTTCAAAGCTCCAAAGCGTCTGAAGCTCTGTAGCTTCAAAGCTCCAAAGCGTCTGAAGCTCTGTAGCTTCATGCTCAGCACGAACAACCCTTCTTACTCTCCGTTCATTCGATCTTTTTTTCTACTTCACTTCAGTTCGCTCTCATTTAAAAGCCTCAATCCGAATCTCGATCAGGAGGTCGCCACAACTCCTCCCCCCCCCCCTTGAAAACTTTTCTAGAGTATTATGTATTACGATGGAAAAGTTAGTCAGATGGTATACAGGACCATCAAATATAAAATGATCACCGAAAAGTTCATTTTCCTTTACTAAAGGGCACATAAGCAAGTACCAAGTGATTAAAGTTATTAGGGGTCCACACACAAACAACAACAAAAAAACTTAAATGTAACATGTAATTAACGGAACTTCAACTGAATAAAGATAGTAGATTAAATTCAAAACATTACCAATTCTACTACTACATTGTTACAGTACCCTTTCCCGGTATAGGTATAGCCTTGTAAATTTAGAGAGGCTCTACTCATTTCATCTGACAGAATGTTAATTAAAGATTTTGTCTCCTCGTTCGGACGGTTGATATTTGCGCCATGTTTGCCAATTATATGAGGGTGGAAAGCTGGTGTTATCGGGATGTCTGCATAGACAACTTGTGTTTTAAGTTCTTTAGTCATTTCTTTTAATTTTCGGCAAGCTTCCTTAACTTCATCAGGGAATCCTTCTACATTAACGCTGTCATGTCCATCAGCAAAATCCACCTGGACTTTAGTTAAATCATTAGTGATCTGTTTAATATTAGCTCCTCTTTTCCCAATAATGTGTTTGTGAAGCCAACGGGGAGCATCTACATGTTCAGTAATCTCACTGTTTGTCTTTGAGCAGGTCCAAGCTTGGCTTTCTCACCCCTAAGTTTTATTGTATCAGATTGGGAGTCAGGAAGTGGCATCTCAACAGATACACCAGTTTCAGTTAAAATGTCTTGAATTGTTTGCAAACGTGATCCAATTACATATTTGTGCTGATTTTTAGAAACTTCTACAGACACTACTAAACAATTTCTCTTCCTTTCCTCATAGATTTTTAATATTTTATCCCCAGCAATAGTAAGCTCACTTTTGTTTACTGATGGAGGTGGGATACCCACTCTGGCACCAGTTTCATTTATAATCTTATTTACAACTTCACTGAAAGGTCCGGAAATAAAGGGATGGTAAACTTTTGGAATATCAAGACGTTCCAATGCCAATTTGTCCTGTTTCTCTGGTATGAGCTCAATTTCATGCCCAGCTTTGTCAATACCATCTTTAGTTTCAGTAATCTTAATCAAATCCTTATATTCTTCTGGGTGGTCTTCGTGACATTTGAATAGTAGACTTTTATCGATCATAAGCTTCGATCCTTTGTTTTGGCCTTTTGAATCTTCGTTAACAACCTTGAAAATGGACTGTAATTCTTCACTATGATTCTGGGACTTAGAAAACTGCTCATGGTCTATCTTCAAGAGAGAAAGCTCATTTGAATTGGTTTCCACTGGAGGCAAAAATTCGTCATCTATGATTATAGAAGTGTCGTTTTGCTCTTCGACCTCCGTTACAAATTCCTTGCTGTATTCTTCATTTTGAGCACCCTTATTTGGCTTAGATTCTTGTTCAGGGCCTAAACTCTCTTCATTTTCTGTATTTTCTCTTTCCTTTTGGGCGTGAGTCTGCACTGTGCTAAGATGAGAAATCGAAACTTTTCCCACCTGTAAATTCGGTAATCTGGCTGCAGTTCGATTTCCTAAAATATAGCGCCCCTTATCTAATTCACAACGCACAACTGCGGCTTTGGTATCAATGCTCCCAAATTGTCCAGAGATTCTAACTTTTGCCAACGATAGACTTGTCGGACCTTCGTCCAAAGGCTGCTGTACCCAAATAGTTTCGCCTGTGTACATCTCGGGAGAGACATATTTCCTACATATGACGTCTATCGTGGCACCTGAATCTCGAAGAACAGGCATGGTAAACCCATTTACCTCCGCTAATGTTGTCAAAGGACTTAGCAAATTCTCCTCCTCTTGTTCCTCACAAATTTGGTTCACTTGTTCTGAAGTTTTCTGAGCCTTTAATTTAGGACAAGTCGGTCGCAAATGGTCCACCGACCCACATTCATAACACTGCAAGGGTTTTCGCCTATCAAAATATTCATATCTCTGACCTTTCCACACGTCTTGCTTTCCCTGATCCCCTTCATTTTGTCCAGATTTAGCCGGAAATTTCTGATATTTTCGGTTTCCCTTTTCGAATTTATTGCTAGTCTTCCTTTGATCATAGGTTGTATAACTTTCGGACTAAATAACGCAGCTAGTTAACAAGAAGAAAACAAAACTTTATTTCATATTGATGAGACGAGGGGCAACACATCACAAAAATTGGTGAGGAACACATCACATTATAACTGTAGCCTTAAAAACGCAGTTACTCCTGAGAATCGAAAATAGACGAGAGATATCACCTCAAAAACATAGGTGTAGCTCAGCACGAACAACCCTTCTTTCTCTCCGTTCATTCGATCTTTTTTTCTACTTCACTTCAGTTCGCTCTCATTTAAAACACTCAGTCCGGGTCTCGATCGGAGGTCACCACATTACATACAGCAATTGCCGTGCGTCCTTATGGCGTGTGGGGTTTACCTTCACTGCACTTGAGTTTTTTAATAATCTTTATCAAAAGCCGGTTGCATATTGCGTGTTTTGCCAAAAATGCTTTTCTTATTCTTAAGGGTACATTTTTTATTAACTATATATTTCACTAGCGGCCCGTCCCGACTTTGTCCGGGTTGAACAAAATATTATACCAGAACATAGGCTAGTTTCGAACCGCTATCGTTAGAACAGAAGCCCACTTTATTCTCAGCGGAATAAAGTAAGCCCCTAACTTCAGAAATAAAGTAAGCCCCTAACTTTATTTCTACTGATCAGATATACATAATATATAGCCTACGTCCATCTGGAATAATGTACCTTTCAAACAGTGAAAGAATTTTTCAAATAGGTGAAGTGGTTCTGGAGATTACCCTCCACGTACAAAATCCGCTCTCTCTTTATATATAAGTATAGATGATCAGATATACATAATATACAGCCTATGTCCATCTGGGATTATGTACCTTTCAAACAGTGAAAGAATTTTTTAAATAGGTGAAGTGGTTCTGGAGATTACCCTCCACGTACAAAATCTGCTCTCTCTTTATATATAAGTATAGATGATCATATATACATAATATACAGCCTATGTCCATCTTGAATAATGTACCTTTCAAACAGTGAAAGAATTTTTCAAATAGGTGAAGTGGTTCTGGAGATTACCCTCCACGTACAAAATCCGCTCTCTCTTTATATATAAGTATAGATGATCAGATATACATAATATACAGCCTATGTCCATCTGGGATTATGTACCTTTCAAACAGTGAAAGAATTTTTTAAATAGGTGAAGTGGTTCTGGAGATTACCCTCCACGTACAAAATCTGCTCTCTCTTTATATATAAGTATAGATGATCATATATACATAATATACAGCCTATGTCCATCTTGAATAATGTACCTTTCAAACAGTGAAAGAATTTTTCAAATAGGTGAAGTGGTTCTGGAGATTACCCTCCACGTACAAAATCCGCTCTCTCTCTAGATATAAGTATAGATAGATGATCAGATATACATAATATACAGCCTATGTCCATCTGGAATAATGTACCTTTCAAACAGTGAAAGATTTTTTCAAATAGGTGAAGTGGTTCTGGAGATTACCCTCCACGTACAAAATCCGCTCTCTCTTTATATATAAGTATAGATATAGATAGGTTGAAATTATGAGCGCGCCAAGAAAAAAACTACCAGGAGCGGGATATAGGATAAAAGCCCGCTAGAAGATAGGGCCGAACGGGGAAAGCATATTGCGGATAAGATGAAAAAGTGGCTTCGCGGAGGAGGTTCACGGTCAGTCTCTGCCGCAACTTCTGAAGATGCTGTTCAAATAGAGAGTATTTCTTGCAGTTTGCACGACCAAGAGGACCAAGATTTTTCATTTACCATCTCCAAACAGTCTACGAGTGCTAACTCGAGAATGCAATATTCTTCATCGATCTCCAACGGGCAGCTCGAGGAAATAGAGCCAGGGTACAAAGAATCTGAATCGGCTCATTCGGCGTCGGATGAGCAGCAAAAAATCGGAGTTGATTTGACGGACCCAGGCGGTTGACCAGACATGGAAAAAATGACCGATCAGCAACGATCTTTCTTTAGCAGCCACGCTGTGTTATTAGCAGAAAATCACCCTGAAAACGTAGAGTTTAGGTCAACCGAACGAGATGGCAGACATTTGACATCTTTTATATGGTATAGAACGAAATATGGCAAATAACGAAAAGGTTAAAAGATCTTGGCTTATATATTCTAAGACTAAAAATGCAACTTTTTTGTACGCCTTGCAAGATTTACCAGAAACCTGTCCCTGCCGCTACATCTGCATTGTGTACTACAGGATTCATTAATTGGATAAAAGCATCAGAAAGATTAACCGAGCACGAAGCATCTCAAATGCACAGAGAGTGTATGATTAAGTGGAAAACTCGAGTACAACAAATTAAATCATGCCAGGGTATTGATAAAGACATTGAGCGAGTAATTCACACAGAGAAAGAAAAATGGAGACAGATCCTGCATATTGTTATAGATGCTGTGCTGTATCTATCAACAACTGTTTTTCTTTTCATGGATCCCACGAAACCCTAGCGACCTCATCATAGATTGTCCTCAGCCTAGTCAAGGAAACTTCTTGAATTTAATTTCCCTGCTCGCCAAATATAATTTAACTCTTAAGTTCCAATAAGAACACCTAAAGAAGGGACAGGTATCATATTTATCAAAGACAATACAAAATGAAATTATCGACATAATGACGAAAACAGTTCGGAATAGCATTTTAAACGACATCAAAGAACCCAAATACTACACAATAATGTTCGACTGCACTCTAGATGTGTCGCATACAGAAGAAATGAGCCAGGTAATTCGATACGTAAAAAAGTCTGGTGATGTGTGCGAAATAAAAGAAAGTTTTATTGATTTCATAGAAATTACTGGAAACACAGGAGAATATATTTGTCAACGGATTGTAGAAAAATTGACAGTTGATGGTTTAGATACTGGGCAATGTCGTGGCCAATCTTACGATAACGGGTCTAATATTGCCGGTACCTATGAAGGAGTGCAAGCCAGGATTGTAGAAAGAAATGAGCTGGCGGAGTTCTTGCCATGTTTAGCTCACTCCTTGAATCTTGTCGGTGTCCACTCTGCCTCATCGTGCCCAGAAGCAATAAACCTATTTAGAGTCATTTAAAAAGTATATTGCTTTTTTTGTCAGATCCACTACTCGACGGGATATTATGAAAAAATGTGCCAAAACCAATTTTAAAGGCAGTCAGACAAGATGGTCGGAAAAAAAAGGTTGCTGTGAAAGCCCTTTTAAATAATTTGCCGGAAGTAGTGAAATCCTTGGAAGAAGTTAAAGAAATTTCTCATACTCCGGAAGCAAAATATTAAGCAGGTCATCTGTTACATGCTGTAAAGAATTTTGAATTTATCCTCAATTTGACGATTTGGGCTAATATTCTCCGAGAAATTAATCGAGTAAATATTGAAATTCAAAAGGAAGATATAATCCTCGCGCGTTCCATCGCTTTAATGGACCGCCTGACCAAAACTTTGCAAAAAATGAGAGAAAATTCAATGGAATATTAGATAGAAGAGGCTAAAGAAGTAGCCGAAAAAGTTAGCGTTGAGACTATTATGCCAAATAAACGAATTCCGAAGCGCAAAAAACAATTTGATGAATTGTGCGATGACGAATCACGAACACTTCAACCTGTTCAGCTTTTTTCTAAGGCAACAATGGTGGTATTTGATCGAATCATATCATAAATTAAAAAGCGGGTTGATAGTGCTACCACCCTAAATCTAAATTTTGCTTTTCTCAATGGAATTGAAATCTTGACTATGTCGACTGAAGAACTGCAGAAGCATTGCGCAGATCTCGTACGAAAATACCAGCGAGACTTAAACACATTTGAATTCTGTCAGGAACTCTCCGTTTTTAAAGAACAAGCTCCACTTTTATTTAGTGATATAAAAAAGGGGATGATCTATCTATCTATAGGGGATCTTTCTATCTCTATCTATAGGGGATCTTTCTATCTCTTGCAACAAATCTATACGCATGATTTGCAGGATGCCTTTTCCAATATTAGTATTGCGCTGATGATTTTCTCTACGCTTCCGACTACATCCGCAAGCTGTAAGCGAAGTTTTAGCAAACTTAAACTTATTAAAAACTATCTTTGTTCCTCGATGAGCCAGGAACGTTTATCGAGTCTCGCGAATCTAGCAATCGGAAATCGGACCGCACATCAGATTAATTATAACAAGGCCATAGATTTTTTTGCAGAACAAATGGCTCGAAGAGTAAAATTGTAATTCAAATATGCTATAATCTCAAGTTTTGCTTTAAACCAGGGGTGTCCAACCTTTTAGCTTCCTTGGGCCACATTGAAAGAAGACCGATTGTTTTGGGCCACACAAAAATATACCTAACATTAAAAATAATTGAATAGTAAAAAAAGTATAATACATAGTCAACATATTAATTTCATTATAAATTTTATTTATAATTTTAAAGATAACTATAAGAGTTATAAAATTGATGTGATATTTGGCATTGAATTTGAGAGACTAATGCATCAATATCTGGGTCAATTGAAGTGGCTGCAATTCTCAGGGAACTCTCAAGATTTTCATCCGATATTTTGGTTCTAATTCGACTCGTAGTGTGTTTCACTCATGAAAATAGTTGTTCACAGATGTACATGCTTCCAAACAATGATGTCAGGAAAAACGCATGACTATCCAGTGAGAGATATTTATGTCTGGGCAGGTATGATTTGCAAAGGTCCAACAAAGGGACTTGATTGAATTTATCTTTAAGTTGGATGTCAGATAGCAACTCTATGCATTCCATTTGAAAATTTTCTGGCAGAATATCTATATCGACTGTAAATGGAGTAGCAATGATGCAAAACAATTGTTTATTTTTCAACAAAGTGGGATCTGTAATGGCCGCCTGCCATTATCACCGAGGAGGGCTATTGATATTTTTTTTCGCTTTGAGCTCTCTTTCTGGGCCGCATGCGGCCCGCAGGCCGCGGGTTGGACACCCCTGCTTTAAACTCTATCCTCTCCTACCCTAACTAAAATAAATGTCATACATGTCCATGTATATTTAAAAAAATAAGGCTTAATAGAGAAACATAAGGATTAGCGGGGCGGGGCAGCAGTTTTAGATATTTGCCCCGACTCGAAAAAAATTCAAGATCCGGGGCTGTCATGGACCGTACATGTCAACAGGGGACTGTTAAGGCTGGTGGAGCCTCTGTGATGGTATGGGGCGTGTATAGTAGTGTAGTTGGCGTGATAGGGTACCACTGATACGTCTAAAGACGACTCTGACAGGTGATGGGTACATAAACATCCTTTCCGATAATCTTCACCCATTCATGTCCATTGTGCATTCCGACGGACTTGGACAATTCCAGCAGGACAATGCCATACCCCACACGTCGAAAGTTGCTACCGAGTGGCTCCAGGATCCCTCTTATGACTTAAAACACTTCCATTGACCACCTTATTCCCCAAACATGAACATTTTTTAGCCTAACTGGAATGCCTTGCAACGTGCTATTCAGAAGACATATCCACCCCCTCGCACTCCTATGGACTTGTGGATTGTCCTGCAGGATTCATGGTGTGAATTGCCTTCAGGATACCCTCAGACATTAGGTAGAGACATTAGGTCGAGTCCATGCCACGTCGTGTTGCGGCACTTCTGCGTGCTCTTTGGGAGCCTTACGCGATATTAGGCAGGTGTACCATTTTTTTTTGAGGGGGGAGTTTTTCAGTGTATACTCTCGCATTAAAAATATAAAAGAGCAATATATTCATAATTTGCAAAGCGAGACTATGGGCCTGTTCACATAGGAGTCCGTTGCGTAGCGTTAAGGGAAAGATGACGTTGAGACGAAAATAAACCAATCATAAGCGTTAAAAAGTTCATTGCTAATCGTTTGGAGGCCTATGATTGGTTTATTTTCGTCTCAACATCATCTTTTCCTTAAAGCAACGCAACGGACTCCTATGTGAACAGGCCCTTACTATAATCAAAGGTTTTTCAGATAAATGATAAAGAACAATAAAATATTTCAGTTACTTTTAGGCCGCCTGCACACGGAGCAACTCAAAAGAAACTGATAACTGACTCCAATCACAAACCAGTCAGTTATCAGTTTCTTTTGAGTTGCTCCGTGTGCAGACGGCCTTAAGGTTGAGAATTAGAGATAAAGACATATTTTCATATCTTGGGAGGAACCTTGTTTTAACCCTTCAGCGGGTGTGCCCGTGTACAAAGTGCAACATTTTCGTAATTTTGAATGGTTTTTTTTTACATGTAAGGTTTGAATGTTCTAAGCAGTTTCTATTTATATCTACACCCTTTCTAATACAGGTCTGATTTTCTGACCCTTGTATTCCTATCCATTCATTGTTAGTCGTGATTTAACCGTGGTAAACCAGCGATTATACTGGATTACAATACGACAAAAGCAGGAGTTGATGTAATCGATCAAATATGCAGCTATTACACGGTATCCCGCAAATCACGAAGATGGACAATCTCATTGATTTTTAGGTTTTTGGAAATAATAGGAATTAATTCGCAAGTTGCCCTTAGATCCAATAAGCCGGATATTTTTGAAATAAGGCGATTGTATCTGCATTCTTTGGCCTTTAATTATAAATTTATCTCAATATTATCAACATTTTATATCTTGCCATAAAACGCAGAATTATTTTTTCAATTTGAAAAAAAAAAGTTTATTACAAAAGGAATAATCAAGGTTGAAAGAGACGTTGCACTTTGTGCCACGCGCGCCTGCTGGTGTTCCAAAAATTGGCGAGCCCGCTGAAGGACTAAAGAGAGAGATAACTTTCTATAATTAACTTGGAATATGCTTTGAGGAAGAATGCTCTTTTATTTGTTAGCGAGTTCTTATTAAATTCGGGGGGGGGGGGAATACTGAATCAATATTCGTTTGAGTAACAGGATTTAAATTTTTTTTCCCTCACGACTGAACTGACATCCACAGTCATCACACTTAAAGTATTAATATTATTATCCAAATCATAACACTTTGCTGTCAGACATTTTTCTAAATTCTTCTGTATAAAAATATTGTTTGTTCATTGTTAGGTTATTAGGAAAGATGACTAGCAGAGTTGTAACATCAAGCTTTATTTACAGCAGCAACTATAGACATATTTAGTAAAAGGTTTAAAACGAGGAGCGCCTAATTCCTGACCCCTCATGTAAACACATCCGCGCGCCAGAGACAAGAGGCGAAGTGCAGACATAAGTCCGCCAACCTTGGCGGCGGCTGAGATCTATCGCAGCCTTGGCGACAAACGGGGAATGAGCATTGAATATTCCAACATTCATGGTATGCATAATTAACGTAGAAACCTATAAAAGTCGTAAGATTTTTTAAGTTATAGTATAATGAAATCTATATGGGGTGAAACGATTCAATGGGCAATTTCCTACTGATTTAATTTTAAAATGGTACAATACCTTCCAAGCAAAGAAATTTTTGTATATTTTAAGTCACCTTTTCTGATGATTAATTTACGTTAGCTCTAGCAGCAGGGAGATTTCAATTTTAAGCGGCGATTTTAATTTGTATGCAAAAAAGAAAGTAAACAAAGAGACACCATGGAGGACAGATTTGGATTGCTACTGTTGACTAACCCACCTCAAAAAACTCGTAGCGGTTGGCACTTCGTCTATACATTTGGTATTAGTTCGACATATTTAAAGGATGGACTCAATCAGTTATCATAAACCTATTTTGGGCATGCCTGACAATGATTGCGAACGAACGTTTGAATAAATAATTACATGTTTTAATTGAACTGGTAAAACTAAGGTTCCTGACATATCGACTTTAAAATCATAGCCCCCTGAAAATGAAGATTATCTAAAATAATTGCTTAGTGTCCGAGGCATCCTAGTGTTTAACGCGCTGAAATCCGGTACCGAGTCGTGCTCGGATCGAATCCTGACAAGCACCACTAATCGCCCTTGTGGACCCATTAAATCCGTAGACTAGAAAATTCTTCGATGCAATACGTGGGCGGAAAGAGTGTACGAGTCCACATGTCGCCTTTTGGAGTGCTCCGTCGAAATTTTGGCTGCACTAGGGGCTATGTTGATTCACCTACACGGTGCATCCATTATAAGAAATCAACGGTCTCGAGGTAACTGGGCTGCAGTCGAAAGACAAAGTGCCCATCTCATTGGAACAAAAACAAAAAAAGGGTGTGTGTGTATTAGTGTACACGCGTAAGAAGTGAAACTTTTTCAGGTTATATATCGTATTTTTTGTTTGTGTTTAAAACAAATAGGATAGATGACGTATGAGCAAAATAAATTTTTTTTTGTTTTAAATAATATATACAATGCTACAATAATAACGTTTTGCCCATTTTCCATTTGACATTGAGCCATACACAAGTCGCTAACTGTCGATGCTATTCAACTATGGACATTGGATTGTGTAACAGAAAAATCTATAGATGGAGTTAGAATGTTGATAAAACTATTAGAATTATGAAATATTCCAACAAATCCTGCTCTAGTATTAGGCCGTTTATATTTTACAATGCAGTTGAAATTAGGAACGGATTTTTCATCTTCATTGGCTAGCCAAGTTTCAGATAAAACTAAGAGATTTGAATTTTTTACAATTAAATAATTTAACTCATTAGCATGAGCTCTAACACTTTGGAAATTAAAAGTAAATACTGATAAACCTTTTCTGCTGTTGGTAAAATTAACTAAATTTTCATTTATAGTTTCTAGTTTGTTTAGTGAAAGTCGTTTGAATTCCGTTTGTAAATCTATTGTTGATGACGATTTTCTTCGACCATGTAAAATATCTTTTCATTGTTCTGCGTCGTTATATGTAATCTTTCAATACTCGTCACACGGGATAAAGCAACATATAACAAAAATTGACTGTGACGTCAATCGTATTCATAAACAATTTCCGAAACCGTGCTATCTTGCGATTTATGAATTGTGGTAGCACAAGCACAGATCAGTAGGATGTGGATACGTTTAGCAAATACAGTTTTATTGTTGTTGAGTGGAATAGTGGAAGATCTTTGTACAATTGGCATAGCCATTCTACTGACGTTGTTTTCTGCTGCGTGACCTGCTACTTTGCGTCTTAGTTTTTTACTTATTTGAGGTAAATCTGGAAACTCGAGCCATGCTATTTTAACCACTCCATCGTCATCTGTCTCTACATGAACTAACTTTCCAACGACACTGTGATGTCAGGCGACGCCATTCGTATTGCGCAAGGCGTTTTTTTTTAGCAGATCAGCTGACGCGCCTGCACATAGAGTTCAAAGTGCAAAAAAGAAGGGTATAGAGAGGGAGTCCTGCGTAGGCAGTGGGGAAGCGAGGAGGTCTTGTGGAGCCTGCCTCGGAAGTTGGTTAAGAAGGGTAGTAGCCATTTAAATTGGCTTTATAGAATTTCGTTCGTGGCGTGATATATTTTTTTGTGTGTGTTACATGTCATATATATATATATATATATATATATATATGGGAAATTCAATCCCATCTCCATCTCCAAACGTTACGCGGCGCTACTGTCTGTGTGACATCAGTGCGTGCGCCAGCATGATGTATTCCCGCCTTATCAGACGATCGCTGTACTCCGAGATGGGAAGACATCCCTCTCGAGCTGCTTATTTTCATTTTTCCAATATTTAATTAATAAAGGATGTTTATATCCAATGCTGCTGTGGTCGTTCCCTCCCCACATTTGGGGGTTCGGCCTTTCTTTTGCTTTCCCTGCGTGAATTGTTCCCCCTAGACCCGTTTCCCGTTTTAAAAAAGAAGTATCATCCCAGCAGACGGCTGTGGACACTTTTGTTTTTGAATTTAGTAGTGGCTGACGTGCCAATTGCAGCAGACGGCTGCTCTCACCAAGGATATTTGTTTTAATCTACTAGAACACCTATAACAAACCAACGAATCTACAATATTTTCGCCACGGACGTTCAAATCGAAATTAAAATTGCTGCTGTGCTGAACTGTGTAATCTTCAAGAACTTAGTGCAATTCCTACACTACTGGATATAGTGCCATTCTACTGGATAACGTGATTTTGGATAGTGACATTCACCTATATAAAAAAAAAATAGACTGGACTTTCGTGGACTATTCTTCCTAATCTCAATGGATACCCCTCCAGCCACAAGGACTGTTCCCTTAAGCGAGGTAGGCCTCATTTTTTTTGTTTTCCCATTAGTTTGTGTTTCAAAATTTCGTAATTTCTTTAAATTTTCATTATGGCCCTAATCTTAGGCGATATTCCTCTCATAGCTAACTCCCTCACATACGGAACAACCCAAAACGTAAAATTATTAAATAAAGTACTCGGTTATACCGAATTCGACTGCTCATCGCGAAAAAAAATGCTTCAATTTTCCTCATACCCCGCAGAATTCGATGTCGCGAAACATAAAGAATGCTTAATGAAGGATCTTTCACTCGCAGATTTTATTTCTGTTGCTAATTTATTACATTTAGATAATGTCAGTACTAACAAAATTGAGTTATGCGATAATATTCTTTATGCCCTATCTGATTTGTCCAAATTCCAAAATTCTTTAGATACGAGTTTTTTATGCGACGCTGAAAACGAAATTACTCTTTCTTCTGAGTCTCCCGCAAATGATTCAAATGTAGGTCAAAGTACTTCCAGCCCTTTGCAACGCTTTCCCATGCATCAGCCAGACATCCAGAATAAACAACTGTGGCTTGACGCCTCTCCTAGCAGAAATGATGTTTTGATAAACAATAACGATGTTTTGATTTCTGACTCTATGAGTTCTTCCTTCTGGCTTTTGTTAAGAGACCTTTCAACCTCATGTCGCCAGTTTACAGGCAATAATTTATATTCCGTCCACAATTTTTTTGCCGACGTGGAGGATAACTTTAATTTATTTCCCGCTATCAGTGATCAACAAAAATTGGTTTTTGCCAAACGCCTCATTACAGGACCTGCTAAAACTTTTTTGTTTTCTCAAAGAAACCTGAATTCGTATGATTCATTTAAGACCGCGTTAATAAATGAATTTTCTGATAGAATCACATCGATTGAAATTCATAGACAACTTGAAAGACGTCACATGCGTTCTAATGAAAGTTTAATGCAGTATTTTATAGCGATGCGTGAAATTGCAAACCGCACTACTAATACAATTGATGAATGTTCCGTCATTCAGTATACTATACAAGGAATACAGGGTACTCCATCAGAGAAAATTATTCTTTACGGTGCAAAATCTTATACCGAATTCAAAGAAAAACTCCGAACATACGAAACCGTAGTTAGTCAAAAGAACACAATTAGTTCGAATTTTCGACGTGCCGGCGATGACCAAAGGCGCGGCACGGAACCAAACAGTGTACCCCAAAGACGTGACTCAAAATTTACTGTTGCTAGCTCAGCTAAATCTCATCAACGCTGTTTTAATTGTAATGCAATTGGACATATCTCAAAGACGTGCCCTAGTCGTTCTCTTGGCCCTCTTTGCCTTTCTTGTAATTTATTTGGACATAAGTCCGTGGACTGCCGCCGTACTCCTCAAATTGAAAGCTCCGCGGCGCATGACGGTGTCAACACGGTGCATGTTGTTACTTCTCCCACTACTATATGCAAAACGGTTGTTATTTTTGATAATACATTTTCGGTATTAGTGGATACTGGCAGTCATTCGACGCTTCTTAAACATTCCGCGTGGATTAAACTCGGATCACCACCGTTGACGAATAGCACTACTATGCTAACTGGTTTCGGTTTTTCAAAAACTAAAGTCATTGGTTCTTTTGCTTCCGAAATTAAAATAGATGATCAAAATTTTCCAGCGAATGTCTCCGTTGTTCCAAATAACTGTATGACTTTCGATCTCATACTAGGTTGCGATGTAATCCAACAGGCGAATTTAACTATTACTCCTGATGGTGCTATGTTTTCAAAAATTTCAAAACCTGATGATCCTGCCGCACATGACGATTTTGTAATGACAATTTCAGCCGATCCTCCTTCTTTTGATATTGGTCCTAACATTTCTCGCCAAACCCGTAATGACGTTGAACAGCAATTGTTAGCCTACAAACCTAACAAAACGAAAACTGCGAACATCGAACTTGATATAACGCTTACTGACGATAAGCCAATTTCCCATACACCCCGACGCTTACCATTTGTAGAACGTGATATAGTGGATGCTCAAATTGACGAATGGTTAACAAATGGAATTATAGAACCATGTTCTTCTCCCTACGCTAGTCAAGTCGTTGTCGTTCGTAAAAAGAACGGTCAGCCGAGAGTTTGCATAGATTATAGGCAGTTAAATCGTAAGTTAGTCAAGGATCACTACCCTTTACCTTTGATCGACGATATTTTGGATCGTCTCCAAAATGCCAACATATTCAGTACACTCGATTTGCGTAATGGATTTTTTCACGTCCCCGTAAACGAAAAAAGTTGTCGTTACACTAGTTTTATGACGCATTCAGGTCAATTTCAATTCCGATATATACCATTTGGATTAAGCTCTTGTCCTTCTGTTTTCATGCGATACATAAATGTCGTTTTTCGTGACCTTATTGCCAAAGGTATTGTACTCCCATACATGGATGATCTCATCATTCCGGCGAATAATGAGTGTGAAGCTCTTGAACGTCTGAACACTGTTTTAATTGTAGCTCGTGATTATGGACTTGACATAAACTTTAATAAGTGCCAATTTCTGTATAACAAAATTGAATTTCTAGGCCACATTGTGGAGCACGGAAAACTGTTCCCCTCCTCCTCCAAAACTAAAGCCGTTCTTAATTATCCTGATCCCAAAAACACAAAAGATGTCCAACGTTTTTTAGGTCTTACTGGATATTTTCGTAAATTTCTTCCCTCTTATTCTACCATAGCAAAACCCCTTAGTGATCTGCTTCGTAAGGACACCCCATTTCAATTTCAGACTGATCAGAAAGCCGCATTTCAAAAATTAAAACACCTCCTTTCCCAACAGCCCGTTTTAAGTATTTGTAACCAAAAGAGTCCTATTGAAATTCACACTGACGCATCAATTGATGGCTTGGGGGCAGTTCTGCTACAAAAATCCAAGCATGATAATTGTTTCCATCCCGTCTACTACATGTCCAAGAAGACGTCGGACAACGAACGCAAATATACAAGCTACGAACTTGAAGTTCTCGCCATTGTGGAAGCACTTAAAAAATTCCGTATCTACTTTCTTGGTTCCCATTTTAAAATAGTTACTGACTGTAATGCATTTGTGAAGACCCTTAGTAAAAAAGAACTCACGTATAGCTCGATGGGCATTGTATCTTCAAGGCTTTGACTACGAAATCGAACACCGTACTGGTTCAAAAATGGCTCACGTTGATGCCCTTAGTAGAAGCCCATGCTGCATGGTTATTCAGGACAGTGTCCTTATACAACTTCTTAAAGCACAACAATCAGACGAGCATATCGAAACTATAAAAAAACTTCTTTCAACCGCACCATATGACGACTATATAGTTAAAAATAATCTGCTATATAAAACTGTTCAAGGAATTGATTTACTTGTAGTGCCCGAGGGTATGCAGGCGAAAATAATTCAGGCAGCTCACGAACGAGGCCACTTCGCAGTACTACGTACTCAAGAACTGTTGCAAAAAGAATATTTTATCCCGAACTTGAAAGAGAAAATACAGAGATGCATCAATAACTGTGTCACATGCATCCTCAATAACAGAAAACGCGGCAAGCAAGATGGAATGCTGCATCCCATCGAAAAAGACGACACACCCCTGCACACATACCATATTGACCATCTAGGCCCACTTGCCAGTACATCTAAGCGTTACAAGCACATTTTTGCAGTTATTGATTCATTTACTAAATTTGTGTGGTTATACCCAACCCGGTCTACAGACACCGCTGAAGTAATCAATAGGTTGGAAACCCAAAAAGCCGTCTTCGGTAATCCGTCCCGAATAATTTCAGACAGAGGTACCGCGTTTATGTCTGCTGCATTTCAAGAGTATTGTGAAAAACAGAATATACGTCACATTGCTGTTACTGCTGGACTTCCCAGATCGAACGGTCAAGTTGAAAGTCTCAACTCCGTCATCATAGCCGTACTTTCTAAACTCTCTATCGACAACCCGGAAAAATGGTATTCCCATGTTCCAGCCGTTCAACAAATCATCAACTCCACCTTCCAACGTAGTATCAATTCCACTCCATTCGAAATTCTTTTTGGGACTAAAATGCATTCTCCCCATGACATCAAAATTGTTGACATGATCAACGAGGAAATAAAATCTACATTTCTCCAAAAACGTGATGATCTCCGTAAAGACGCTAAACGACAAATATGCAAGGTTCAAGACGAAAATCGTCGTACTTACAATCTGAGACGCAAACAAGCTCACCCCTTCCAACTCGACGACCTTGTAGCAATCAAGCGTACCCATTTTGGTCCTGGTCTCAAACTCAAACAAAAATTTCTTGGACCATATAAAATTACAAAAGTAAAACCAAACAACAATTATGATGTTGAAAAGTGTGCATTCTTCGACGGACCAGTGAAAACATCAACTTGTGCAGAATATCTGAAACCTTGGTCCAACACCATTGAGCATATAACTTGATATTTTTATTCAACTGAACTTACTTTGTTTTTTACAACAGACTATTGACAATTGACTCTCAAGAACTTAATTTTTTTTTCTCACGTACATGATTTTCCATTTTTTTCGTGTCATCACTAATATTGTTTTTTCTTTTAGTTATTTCGTATTTGCTGTGTCTTTTTTTTTGCCAGTTTATTTCCAGCCAACTATGGTATTGTATCACTATTTTCATTTTTTCCATTTTATATTTTGCATTTTTACTGTTATTTTATATTTGTATTAACTGTGTTCTAATGTTTTTGATAAATTTTTGCTGTGTACCTTAAGGCGAGGTCGCCTGTCCGGTCATGATGGCCGAATATGGGAAATTCAATCCCATCTCCATCTCCAAACGTTACGCGGCGCTACTGTCTGTGTGACGTCAGTGCGTGCGCCCGCATGATGTATTCCCGCCTTATCAGACGATCGCTGTACTCCGAGATGGGAAGACGTCCCTCTCGAGCTGTTTATTTTCATTTTTCCAATATTTAATTAATAAAGGATGTTTATATCCAATGCTGCTGTGGTCGTTCCCTCCCCACATTTATATATATATATATATATATATATATATATATATATATATATATATATGTATGTATGTATGTATGTGTGTGTGTGTGTGTATAATCAAGAAATGTCAAGTATTAAAATCGTCATGTAATAAACTTGTTGTTGTGTGAACCCTGGATGTGATAATTTGCGACGCAGTGTGATTATTCAGCGTTTGGATGCATGACACGCTCTCTTTCGAGAACTAGAGAATTAAAAAGGTAGGAAGCCTTATGTTCTTTAGTGAAACTTGTGAATGATTAAATTAGTAATTAAGAAGATGGGAAAATATTATTGATATGTGTTGATGTTAGAGTAGAAAGAAAACATTTAGTAGTTAAGAAGTTGAAAGATATTTTAGTAAAGAGTGTTATTAGAATATGGCTAGTATATAAATTGTAGAGAATGAGGATTTTAAAATAAACAAAATATGTTTAACATAAAGGGTTTAAAGAAAGAAGATTTAGTTTTGGTTGCGAGAGAACTAGGTCAGAATGTGGAGAACACCACAGAATAGTAGATTTAAAAACTCGTATAGAAGCTAGTAAGTCATACGAAGAAGATTTCGAATTTGTAAAAGAATTTCTGATATCGACAGTTAATGAACGCATAGAAAAAGAGAAAAGAGACGCAGAATTAGTTAAAATTGAAAGGGAACGAGAACGCCTGAGGAAAGAGAAAAGAGACGCGGAGTTACTTAAAATTGAAAGGGAACGATTTAAAGAAGAGCAAGATACGTTGCTCCAACTTGAAAAAACAAAATTAGAAGTAGCTAAAGCACAGTTAGAGATATCTAAAATTCAAGCTGAAGGTAGGAGTTTGAATACAGGCGGGGATGGATTGAGCGGGAATTCTAATTCGTTAGAGGCGCTAATAAAGAGTTTTAGGACTTTAACCCTTGCTGTGCCGACTAAACCAGAGTCGTGGAATTTATTTTTTTCGTCCCTCGAAAAACCATTCGAAATGAAAAAGGTCGCGGAAGACATGAAGGTTGAGATTTTATTTAATTTGTTGGGGGAACGAGCGTCGCATTTATTAGTTTACGTAAACGCGGAAGATATGAAAGATTATCAGAAAGTGAAAGCTATAATCTTAAAAGAATTTCAACCGACACCGGAAGCGTGTTTAGGTCATTTCTTGTCGGCGAAAAGAGCGAGAAATGAGAACCATATACAGTTTGCGAGTAGATTAAGGGCAAATTGGGATTTTTATTGCGAACTGAAGAAGGTGACAGACATCGAAACGCTGAACCAATTGATGATTAGTGATAGATTATTGAGTACATTAGACTCTGAAACGCGAAGTTATATTAGGATTAAGCAGCAAGGTTCTTGGCTGAAACCGAGGGAAATTGCCGAACTTTGTGACAATTGGTTTACCTCTAAAGGTAGATCGTTTTCGGAATTATATGACAAACCAATGAAATTTCGTAATCAGAGCGAAACAGGATTTGGGAATCAAATTAGCGAGAAATATCTACCCCCTCATATGAGAAGTAACTAAAATGAAATAAATACGAATTCAAAAGAATGTAAACTTTGTAAACATGTAGTTCATTTGCGATTTTGTCTCAATAATAGAGAAAAGAGTAAAACGGGAGTTGTACAAAATCAAACGAAAATTTATTCGGTGACAGGAAAAAACAATCAGGGTGATAAACTACACTGCTGGCCACCCAAATTGCAACACCAAGAAAGACAAGAGATATCACAACAAAATTTATTTTGTAGATAACATGTTGACCAAGTATCAAATGATTAAATTTATAGACTTCTGTGAAGTGTGGTTCCTGCCAAAATCAGTTGCCAGAGTAGCCGCCATTGTTGGAGATCACCGCTGCCACACGCCTCGGCATTGATTCAAAGAGACTTTGGATGAGTTCTTGGGGTACAACAGACCATACAGCTTCCACACGTTGCCAAAGTTGATCTGCTGTGGCAGCTGGGGATGGAATCTGGGTCAATCGTACAGCAACCATGGACCACATGTTTTCAATCGGCGAAAGATCCGGAGAGCGAGGCGGCCAGGGAAGCAATTCAATCTGGCGATTGACGAAGAACTGTTGGACAATGCGTGCCACGTGTGGTCGCGCATTATCCTGTTGAAATATGGCTGTGGGCAAGCCCTGAAGGTAAGGAAGGAACACCTCGGAGATGTAGCGCTGGCTGTTTAAAATACCGGCAATGCGTACTAGAGGTGTGCGAGAGTGATATCCAATACCGCCCCATACCATAATACCCGGTGCAGGACCAGTGTGGCGGTGCATAACGCAGCTGTTCAGCATCCTCTCTTCACGGTGTCTCCAGACTCGAATGCGACCATCGTGGTGTTGCAAACAGAAGCGTGACTCGTCAGTAAAGACAATTTCATTCCATTCTGCCGTCCACATCCTTCTGTCATCGCACCATTGGCGGCGGAGACGTCTGTGGTTCTGCGTCAAGGGTAGACAAAGCAATGGACGTCTTGCGGACAGACCACTCTGCTGTAAACGGCGTCGAATGGTACGCGCAGACACTGGATGATGCGTTACAGACTGCATGTGCTGTGCTATGGTTCGTGATGTGACTGAGCGATCCGTCACTGCCATGCGCACAATTTGCCTGTCATCACGTGAAGTGGTGCGCTGAAGTGGATGCGATCGAACACGCCGGTCTGTCGTACCCTCCTGCATCCAACGATCACATATCCGCATTACAGTTGTTTGGTTTCGTCCAACACGACTACCGATTTCCCTGAAAGATAATCCACAATCTCGGTAGGCCACTATCCTTCCTCTGTCGAACTCGGATACTTAATCAAAAGATGATTGCTGTTTTCAACGAGGCATAATTGATCGTTTTTTTGAAAATACCACAAGAAAAACACAATTGCCGAACTTGAAATCGTCGAAATCTCCAAACCTTAAATAGCGCTTTGAAGTGGCGCCACAGGCGCGCGTGATGTGCGTCTGCGCTGAAATTCTAATCATTTGCATATCTCACCTCCGCTAATGCATGTTGTAAATTTCATGTTATTTGCATGTTTCCTTCAGGGTGTTGCATTTACAGTGGCCAGCAGTGTAATTGCAAAAGTTAAAACCGCGTATTTCGATAGTAACGCATTCGATACTCAACCGTTGCAGTACGTGTACATTTGGTTAGGGGGGGAAGCAAATTAAAGCATTAGTTGATAGTGCGGCGGAAATGCCAATAATTAATTTGAACCAGATACCGCAAGATTTTCAAAGGGATGACAGTTCTAAAATTCAGTTGATATCTGCATTTGGAGACAAAGTTGTGGCGGATTTAAAGCGTTGCCGATATCATTAAAATTTAATACTCCCAATTTTTCACATGGTAATGTCGACTTTTATTTTCAATCACGGACAGACTTGTAGTTCCTTGTATAATCACCCCAGTGATTTATGAAGTGCTTCAGTCAGCGTTAGAGAAAGAAGGGGGAGCGACAAGGGGTATCCATATGGATTTAACGGCGCAGGAGAATTGTAAACAAGAAGTTGGTCACACGGAAACATCGGGGCGAGGAAATGTTGAGTTAGTAAGGGAAAACGCAAAATGTGAGGGCTTGTTTATACAAAATACGGTGCAGAGCGGGGAGGATAAATTAATAGTTAAAGGATAAATTGATGTTCAAAGTGAAAATGAGGCAGATAGGGAAGCAAATATAGGTCAATTGTCGGATGCTAGTATTTTCAAGAAAGAGCAAAGAAAGTGCGAGACATTACGCGAAGCTTTTAAAGATGCAGAGCAGAGCGAAAATGGACATTTTGTAATGGATTCTTTAGTGTATCATAAAAAAAATGTTTCGGGGGAAAATGTTTGTCAGCTAGTCGTTCCAAAGGTGAGGAGAGGGCAAATTCTAAAATTAGCGCATGACTCAATTTTTGCCAATAACTTAGGAATGAAAAAAACAAAAGAGAGGATCCGGTACTCATTTTTTTGGCCGAATATTTCGCACGATATTGAAGAGTATTGTAGATCTTGTGAAGCGTGCCCGTTACGGAGTAGGGAGTGGGCAAGTGATGAATACCTATAACTCCACTTCAAAGACCCCAATTTCCGTTTGAGCAAGTAACAGTTGATTTAATTGGTCCTATAGAAACTCCATTAGCGCGAAGGCACAAATATGTGCTATGTTTGGTTGATCAATATTCTAGGTGGCCGGAGGCGGTTCCATTGAGAACAATTACGGATAAAGCAACCTGCGACGCATTACTAGAAATATTTATGAGAACGGGGATACCTAGGGTTATTGCAAGCGACCAAGGTATGAACTTTGTATCAAAATTAACTCAACAGTTTCATGCAAGGATAGGCGCCACTCCTAAATTCGCAACACCGGGACATCCACAAAGTTCTGGGTTAGTGGAACGGTATAATCAAGTTTTCAAGCGCCAGTTACACCATATCGTACGAAGTGATCCTAAAAATTGGGATAAACATATTCCATATACACTCAAGAGCCAAAACATTATGACCACCCCTACATTTTGCAATGAATTCGCCTGGATGACGTGGAAGGCACGTGATCAGGTGGAAGTGGCATTAAACTGCTGCTGGAGAGTCTGAAGAATCATTCTTTCACTTACTTCTGTGTGTGATTGGGAAAGGCTGCGGATCTAAGCGACTTTGATAGAGGGCAGATTGTAATGGCTCGAAGGCTCGGAACAAGTATTTCCGAAACTGCACAACTCGTGGGTTGTTCACGACCTACAGTTGTTAGTACTTATGCAAAGTGGATGAATGACGGTGAAACCAGCAGTAGACGACATGGTGTTGGACGTCCACACGCTATCAAAGAAAAAGGTCGTCGGAGACTGTCTCGCATGGTGAAGCAAAATCGGAGCCAGACAGTGGCTCAGCTGACAGCCCAATACAATGCAGGGCCAAGTAGAATAGTATCGCAGCACACTGTTCGGCGGACAATGTTGGATATGGGGCTACGCAGCAAACGTCCCACTCGTGTGCCTTTGCTGACCAAGCGTCATCACCTACTGCGCCTGCGCTGGGCCCGGGAACATCGCGACTGGTCCATGGATCAGTGGGAGAGAGTTGCCTGGTCAGATGAATCACGGTTTGTCATTCATCACGCCGATGGCCGTGTCAGGATACGCCGTCTTCTGGCGAACTGTTGCTCCCTCAATGTACAGTAGGTCATACACAGGCCGGTGGTGGCGGTATTATGCTTTGGGGGACGTTCTCTTGGGCGTCTCTGGGACCCGTGGTTGTGGTAGAGCAGACCATGAATGCTACAGGGTATCTGAACATCATTGCGGACCAGTTGTACCCTTACATGATCTCTGTTTTTCCAGCTGGAAATGGAATGTTCCAACAGGACAACGCCCCGTGTCACAAGACTAAAATTGTGGTGGAGTGGTTCCAGGAACATGATGCTGAATTCCAGTTAATGTCCTGGCCGCCTAACTCACCGGATCTCAATCCGATAGAACACATTTGGGATGTCATGGGACGGCAGCTCAGAGTTCAAAGACCACCAATTCGCAATATCTCGGATTTGCGTGACCGTTGCTTAAACATCTGGTAAAATCTGTCTCCGGCCATCTACCAAGGATTTGTGGCATCCATGCCAAGGCGGGTTGAAGCTGTGTTGCGCGCCAAAGGTGGGCCAACTCGTTATTGACAGGTGGTCATAATGTTTTGGCTCTTGAGTGTATGTTATTTGCATATAGAGAGATCCCAAATTCTACTACCGGCGTGTCACTGTTTAAATTACTATATGGGAGAGAAGCCAGAGGACCACTGGCGGTATTGAAATCTTCGTGGGTAGGCGAAATTCCCCTTCCTATTAATATTGGTAAGAGCGCAATTGAGTATCTGCAGGAGCTAAAAATGAATTTAGAAAAAGCCGCGGAGGAGGCGTCAATAGTTGCTGAGATTAAACAAGGCGCGTACAAAAAATATGCCAACCGACGGGCAATGAATAAAGAATTCCGACCAGGGGATCAAGTATATCTTTTGATTCCAGATTCAAATAATAAATTATCTGCTAAATGGACGGGACCCGCAGAAATAGTAGCTCGCTGTAGTACCGACTCATATCAAGTGAAATTGGCAAATGGGAACATTAGAACAGTTCATGTAAATAAAATTAGGAAATTTATATCTAGAGTACAAGCTATGGGGGTTATATTTGAAAATGAACAGGAATTAGGGGAAGTCCATCCCACGCCTAGTAGAAATGATGAATCAAACTTCTGTAATGTAGATGATGTGAATTTAAGCCATTTAGATGAATTCCAAAGGAAAGAAATCGAGAATTTGTTGAGGAAATATAGAGCATTATTTTTAAATAAAGTGCAAATTGCAAAAGTAGGTGAACACAAAATACGACTAATCGAAACAGAAAGAAAGAAGCCTTATATATATAGAATTCCAGAATCATTAAAGTCCCAGGTAGATAAACAAGTTGACGAACTTTTGTCATTAGGACTTATCGAAGAGTGTGATGCAGAAATATCGTATCCAGTAGTGTGCATTATGAAAAAAGATGGAGCTCTCCGTCTATGTGTCGATTTTAGAGCGTTAAATGCAGTCACGAAACCAAATGATTTTCCAATGGAAAATCAAACAGAACTATTGTTTTGTATTGGCAGAGAATATGTGATTTCTACCATTGATTTACTCAAGGGGTATTGGGCAATACCTTTGGAAAGGAAAAGTCAAGATTTAGCATGTTTTAAAACACATAGAGCGCAATATAGATTCAAAGTCATGCCATTTGGTTTGCGCAATGCCGCAGCTACATTTCAACGAGTGATAAACCAGGCACTTTCGAAGTACAGAGATTTTTCGCGAGCATATATTGATGACATAGCGGTTTATTCATCGAACTTTGAGGAACATTTAGTACATCTCGACAACATATTTAATAAATTGGCAGAACTGAACTTTTCAGTGAATCTGAAGAAATGCTCTTTTGCGAAATCTCACATAAAATATCTTGGACACATCATTGGATCCGGCTGTCACCAGACCGATCCAGAGAAAGTAGGAGCCATTCAAAAATTGGCCAGACCTCATACAAAAAAGCAGTTAAAAACCTTTTTGGGACTATGTAATTATTATCGTAATTACGTTCCTCGTTATGCAGAGACAGCGTATTGTCTAACCGAACTGACCAAAAAGAAAGCACCAGAAGAGCTGATGTGGACAGAAGAACACGACGAAGCGTTCCACAAATTAAAAAAAGTGTCTTGTTGAGGCACCTAGTTTGAATACCCCAGTTATTGGACAATCTTTTGTTATCCATTGTGATGCGTCTTCGACAGGCATCGGGGCGTGTCTATCTCAGAAAAGAGAAGGAGTATTACATCCAGTCAGTTATGCGAGCCAGAAACTGACAAAAGCACAGCAGGCTTGGCCAACTATTGAAAGAGAGGCGTATGCTGTTATTTGGAGCCTGAAGAAATTCGAGACATTTATCTTCGGAGTACCCGTGGAACTGATAACGGACCATAATCCATTGACTTTTATCACAAAGAATGCCCCACAATCGTCTAAATTGCAAAGATAGGCCCTTGCTTACAGAAGTACAACATTTCTATTACTCATTGCCTAGGAGCCAAGCTGAATAATGCGGACGCATTATCGAGATTAGAGACGGTTGATCCAGCAATGTAAGCAGACTGAAAAACTTTTAGTGCTTAATTTTTTTATTTTACTTTATGCTAGTAACAGTATTATGTTGATTTGATTTTCTTGTTATTACTATGGTATATTAAATTTTGGTATTGTAATTGTATTAGTCTGTAATGTTATTTTTGTATTTTTCAGAGTAAGAGCAGGATAGAAGGTTAGAAGTTCGAGCCAGTAGACTTAAATAGACTAAGAGCCTGTTCACATAGGAGTCCGTTGCGTAGCGTTAAGGGAAAGATGACGTTGAGACGAAAATGTTTGTCATTGGTTAAATATATTTCAATACTTTAACGCCCCGCAACGGACTCCTATGTGAACAGGCCCTTAAGGAGTCTTAAGAATTTTAAGTAGCTAATAATTTTTTTTTCTTCATCGTATAATCACGTAAGGGAGAGAGGAATATTTTGTGACGTCACCTGAATTAAATTTCATATTGTAGATAGAAGTAAAACCCTATCTTCAATCTTGGATGGGGGATGTGATGTCAGGCGACGCCATTCGTATTGCGCAAGGCGTTTTTTTAGCAGATCAGCTGACGCGCCTGCACATAGAGTTCAAAGTGCAAGAAGAAGGGTAGAGAGAGGGAGTCCTGCGTAGGCAGTGGGGAAGCGAGGAGGTCTTGTGGAGCCTGCCTCGGAAGTTGATTAAGAAGGGTAGTAGCCATTTAAATTGGCTTTATAGAATTTCGTTCGTGTCGTGATATATGGTTTTTTTTTGGTGTGTGTTACGTGTCATATATATATATATATATATATATATATATATATGTGTGTGTGTGTATAATCAAGAAATGTCAAGTGTTAAAATCGTCATGTAATAAACTTGACGCAAATCTCCGATGAAAATAATATCTAACCCGCCAAAACTCATTTGAAAATTTCCAGTTATTTGCTTTAATCTGGAATCAATTTTCAATAATAACTGAGCGCTAATCATGCTGATCTCATCAATAATTATAACTTTAATATATTTGAACATAGTTCTGTATTGTTGAGCAGTTTCATTACAGGAAATAAGGTACTTACGTATTAACGCCACCGCAGCTGAAGTTACGCTAATGCGCCAATATATATATATATATATATATATATATAAATATATATATATATATATATATATATATATATATATATATATATATATATATATAAATATATATATAATAAATAATATATATACACTGCATAACATGAAATTTACAACATGCATTAGCGGAGGTGAGATATGCAAATGATTAGAATTTCAGCGCAGACGCACATCACGAGCGCCTGTGGCGCCACTTGAAAGCGCTATTTAAGGCTTGGAGATTTCGATGATTTCAAGTTCGGCAATTGTGTTTTTCTTGTGGTTTTTTCAAAAAAAAAACGATCAATTATGCCTCGTCGAAAACAGCGATCATCTTTTGATCAAGTATCCGAGTTCGACAGAGGAAGGATAGTGGCCTACCGAGATTGTGGATTATCTTTCAGGGAAATCGGTAGTCGTGTTGGACGAAACCAAACAACTGTAATGCGGATATGTGATCGTTGGATGCAGGAGGGTACGACAGACCGGCGTGTTCGATCGCATCCACCTCAGCGCACCACTTCACGTGATGACAGGCAAATTGTGCGCATCGCAGTGACGGATCGCTCAGTCACATCACGAACCATAGCACAGCACATGCAGTCTGTAACGCATCATCCAGTGTCTGCGCGTACCATTCGACGCCGTTTACAGCAGAGTGGTCTGTCCGCAAGACGTCCATTGCTTTGTCTACCCTTGACGCAGAACCACAGACGTCTCCGCAGCCAATGGTGCGATGACAGAAGGATGTGGACGGTAGAATGGAATGAAATTGTCTTTACTGACGAGTCACGCTTCTGTCTGCAACACCACGATGGTCGTATTCGAGTCTGGAGACACCGTGAAGAGAGGATGCTGAACAGCTGCGTTATGCACCGCCACACTGGTCCTGCACCGGGTATTATGGTATGGGGCGGTATTGGATATCACTCTCGCACACCTCTAGTACGCATTGCCGGTACTTTAAACAGCCAGCGCTACATCTCCGAGGTGTTCCTTCCTTACCTTCAGGGCTTACCCACAGCCATATTTCAACAGGATAATGCGCGACCACACGTGGCACGCATTGTCCAACGGTTCTTCGTCAATCGCCAGATTGAATTGCTTCCCTGGCCGCCTCGCTCTCCGGATCTTTCGCCGATAGAAAACATGTGGTTCATGGTTGCTCTACGATTGACCCAGATTCCATCCCCAGCTGCCACAGCAGATCAACTTTGGCAACGTGTGGAAGCTGCTTGGTCTGCTGTACCCCAAGAACTCATCCAAAGTCTCTTTGAATCAATGCAGAGGCGTGTGGCAGCGGTGATCTCCAACAATGGCGGCTACTCTGGCCACTGATTTTGGCAGGAACCACACTTCACAGAAGTCTATAAATTTAATCATTTGATACTTGGTCAACATGTTATCTACAAAATAAATTTTGTTGTGATATCTCTTGTCTTTCTTGGTGTTGCAATTTGTGTGGCCAGCAGTGTATATATATATATATATATATATATATATATATATATATATATATATATATATATATATATATATATATATATATATATATATATACAGTGGAACCCCGATTTTACGTTTTTCATGGGACCAGCGGTAAAAAACGTACAAAACGGGAAAACGTAAAATCAGGGTTAAAAAAAATCTAAGCATAATGTCCAAAAATTGACACTTAGCGGATGAACTATCAGAAAAAATGTGTAATCTTTACTTGTTTTTTGCGTTTAGATACAATTCAACAACACCACGTTCAATACTAACTCTACTAATACTATTACTATTTTTCGCAAATTTGCTTCTTGGTTTACATTCGAAACTAAAAACTGTTTCGTAGTTTTTATGCTTTGAATTGCTTGATGAGCTGTGGGTACTACAACGTCCGTTATTCTTCTTCATCTTCTTTACCACTATCATCGGAAGCGGGCATTAAATTAGATATCGGAGGAATTTGTGAAGTGATGAGATGTGCGTCGCAATCGATATACGCGTCATCAACTTCCGGAAGGTTTTCATCTTCAGCCAAGCAATCTTCTTCTTCCGTTTCATTGTAATCTGAAGGTGAAGGGCTAATTTCATCGTTGGATTCCGAGAAACCTGCTTTATTAAACACATTGGTAATGCATTTTTTGTCGACACTGTCCCACGCAGCAGAAATCAAATTCAGAGCTTCCAGAACATTTATCTTTGCTGTAGAAGCATCATGCAGGTCACCGGAACCAATAAAAAGAAGTGATTTCCTAACCAGTTGTGTGTCCTGTATTGTGATTTAAATGATCGGATAATTCCTAGATCCAAAGGTTGAAATTGGCTGGTGCAGTTTGCTGGAAAAAATTCTACTCGCACATTTTTCAATTTAAGATCCAAATGAGAGGCGCAGTTATCAATAAAAATAATTATTTTTCGCTTCTGTAGTCGAATTTTTTTATCCAGTTTTCGAAGAAAATCTTCAAACAGCGATTGAGTCATCCACGCCATTTTATTCGAAGCGCAATCCGTGGGTAAACTTTTCACATTTTTGAAACACCGTGGTTTCTTTGCTCTACCGATCACAAGAGGCGTTAATTTCTCACTTCCTTCGGCATTAGTACATAATAAAACAGTTAAGCGCATTTTTGAAAGTTTTCCCCCGTGGCAATTTTCGCCTTTGACCGTCAATGTTTTGTCGGGTAACAAGTTGAAAAATAGTCCCGTCTCGTCGGCGTAGAATACGTCTCTTGGAACTCCTTTAATAAATTTGGCAAAGTGTTCTCTTTCCACTGCGGCACAGTTGCAATATCCACACCATCGGATTCTCCACACATAGATTTATAACATAAATTGTTCCTTTTTTTAAATCTGTCGATCCAGCCATTCGATGCAGAGAAGCCTTGGAGTTTAAGCCTTTCAGCAATTTCAAGCGCATTTTCTTTAACGATGGATCCGTTTATTGGAATTTTTGATGCCCGGACTTCCTTGAACCATTCCATTAAATTTTTTTCCAAATCATCATACGGAGATGTCTTAAGAGTTTTTCGTTTCTTTGCAGATTTTCCGAATTTTTCAGCACTTAACTCTACTGAAGCTTCTTGCTTTAAAATCGTTTGCAAAGTTGAATATGCAATACCCAAAGATTTGGTAAGATCAATTTTAGTGCCATGAAATTCTTTAGTTTTTTCGACGATTTCGGCCTTTTTGGCTAGAGAGAAACATTTTTGTTTAGACATCCTTCCTTCAGGTTAAGAACGCTCGACAATGAGAAAAATGGTTAGGGGTGCTCAAATGAACTTTTACAGACCAGCTGAAACCAGTTTTACCTTTAGTGGGTTTCATGGTCTGGTCATAGTCCCCCCCCCCCTATCCATGTGAAGTGTGGACATTGGACAATCGAAACAAGAGATCCATCACCTCTTTCTCTTTTGTTGACATAGAGTGATCGAAGAATCGAAAGGCATTGCCGTGATTATCCAGCACTTGCGGAAGTCCCGTGCTTTTCTTCTTCCCCCACCCTTCTGATTTTGGCGCTGGGTGGAAACCCCTCCTGCCTACCACACACAGACAAAAGGACAGTAAGACGGAACAGAAAGAATGCCAGAACGCTTCAAACTGGTAAGAAACAAGTTTTTCTAGAAAGAAAGAACTCGAAAAAGTTTGTGTGAACCTTATAGAGGAAAAATGATTTTGATCTTGTCTTAAAAAAAAAAAACGTATTAAGCGGGATTTTCTGGAAAGGGGTAACGTAAAATCCGGGATATTTTGATGTTATCGGTATAGGCAATTTTCACGGACCAGCAGAAAATGACGTAGGAAGCGGGATAACGAACGGATACGAAACGGACAACGTAAAATCGGGGTTCTACTGTATAATAAATAATATATATACAGTAACCACCGCTTATAGTGATCAGTGGTTATAAGAATCAACCGTTTATAAGAATCAATATCGCGAAAACAAATGTATTATTTCCATGTTAAAATTTTCGCTTTAAAGAATCAGCTTACACTCTTCGCTTTCCTTTCATTTTTCCAAAAAAGCCACTTAAACCCTCAAAAGGCACGAAGTTCTTTTTTTTTTAAAGAAGATTGATAAGATGGGATGGAATATAGTCGTAAAATTCATCCCTTTCTTTGTTAGACATAACATAATAGTTTCCCCTTTAACGCTTCAGCACAACACTGTCCTATTAGCTTGACCCGGGGGCATCTTTACCCGTCCCAGTCCGATTTCACTTTTCTCCACTGACAAACAAAAATAGGGACTCTTTTTTCCCACCTCCCACATCCTGGTTGCGACTTCCTGGACCCTGAAGCACATAAATCTTCGGCGAAATGTCCACTATCATAAACGTGACATTAGTAGATTTTGCACGTTATCAAGCCGAGAAACGTAAGCTAGAAGGTGAATCTTTGTCTGAGACTGTTAGTATTGAAAGAGGTATAAACAGCCTCCTGAAAACTTCATTACGCTCCCATCATCATCAAAACTTTTTCTTGCTCTCTTCCTGTAGTTGAAATGTTAAAACTGTTAAGTAGGTATGTTGCAACTTGTAACAAATATTATATTTTTTTCTTCTCTTACTATAATCATGTGTATCTACTTATAGGTCTAAAAATTAAGCTGTATTTTTAAAATTATAAAAAAAAAATTAATAAAAGATAATTAATGTAAATTAAAGAGTATTTTATGGTAAATTATCTAATATATGTACATATAGGTGTGTGTGTGCCTGTTCAAAAACCTAAATTTCGGCTATAAGAATCAACCGCTTATAAGAATCAAAAACAGTAATAACAAACGTGATTCTTATAAGCGGAAATCACTGTATATATATATATATATATATATATATATATATATATATATATATATATATATAAGTGTTTTGATTTTAAATAAAGTGCTTTATTTTATGATTTGTCGCAAAAATTTTAGGTGTAGATTGGCGGCACTTAAAAACCGCCAAATCTGTGGCGTTAATACGTTAAGTACCGGAAATAATCTGGATAAAGATATTTCTAAAGCGGTATGAACCACTGCCCTCTAGAAAGCATCTAGAGGGCAGTGTATGAACAGCGCGGGTTGCCCTCTGCGCCAGCGCTTATCTCAAGTTGGCGTAAACTGCGCATCAGCACAGTCAATTTGCACCGCCTGTAGATCGTAGGCAGGTCCTTTTTATCGCATGGGCAAATCAAGACTTTGCCCAGGGCCCCCTGATGCTAAGGGGCCCCAAAACCCCTTTGGTGTATGCACCTAGTACTTCTAATAGTATGTATTTTTATAAATGCCCGTAAGGGGGGGGGGGCAGCTTTCATAATCGGGTCCTGGTCGTAGGGATGCGACAGCGACGTTTTGAAACACTCTAGTCTCAAAACTGTTTAGTCTCAAAACTCTCTAGTCTGTTTGAAACACACTAGTCTCTGATTGGGTTGACACAAATGACAAAAGCTTGGTTGCTAGAGTCAACGCATATCACAGAATTTGCATGATACATTTTATTACTTTTACCAGAAAACTGAGGAAGAAATTATATCTATAAAAACAATTGATAGGACCAAAGCAATACAGAAAAACCCGTGATGTTCTCTAATTTACATAAATTGGTTAAATGTGAAAAATTATTGTTATATTTATTTACAAGTTGGAGAATAATTTACTTCCAGGAGGCTTAAATAATTAAGTAAAAAATATTCTGAAGTTCGTAACTGTAACACAAATCAAAATACTCCGAGAATTTAAGACTTGAGTACCCAATTTTCGATAAAATGAGTTGTTACTCCAAGAAAGGGTTAATCGGAAGAAGTTGGGGCTGCCGCCAACTTGGCGATTATTTACTTCCTGTTATGATGTATCCCCTTTTCTGCATATTTTTAGATTTTTGCCAAATTGGCGATAAAATGCCAAATAGGGGTTGTGTTTGTTCAATGCTTTTCAGTTAGCCGTTTATTGCTATGTTGGTTAAAGATGTCGTTTCTAAATATCCGGGGAGGATTTTGGATATTGTTAGATGTAGATTTTGGCAAAAGAGACTAGGGGGTGACGCACTAGTCCATGGTTTCTTACATTCGGATCGGATAATATTATTTGATTTTTTGTGGGATAAGCTTTGTTCTACTAACCTCTACAGCCAGCGGTACGTAGCGAAGCCAGCGGCTGGGGATTTTCTGTAATATTTTTGGACGGATGCGTAGCGGAGTGAATAAAGGTATCTGAGCGAAGCGAAGATCCCGTGTGCGCCTACGAGTTTCATAAAGCCAGCAGTAAGTTTGTATTTCAATTTATTTGTTCTTTCTTGGTCGCCACATTTGTTTACATTTCGCAGTTTAAGCCTAACAGGTCTCCGAACGGGATTTTGGCGCCAACTTTTCGCCAAATTGGCGGACTCAGAAACGCAAATTTGGCGACTGCTTCTCGTCCGGTAAGTTTCCGTCCAAATATCTGTTGTGAGACACCCATATGACATTGCTCAATCGCTCTTTTAACATAAATAACCCTGTATCGTGCTTCTGATCTATCATTGAATCTATTGTTCTTCGTGATGAACCTGTATATAAATGCACAGTTACATTTAACAAGTGTTTAAAACCCTCGTCTTCAATAATTGAAATCAGCTGAGAATCTCTACAAATCATGTAAAGAATAGCTTGAGAAACTTTGCTGTGCCATTTTTAAAAGAAATCACATTTGTGAAACTGTCTTAAAAATTTTTTGGATGGAACCTAGGAATAGTGGAATACGAACTTACGGTTTCTTTATGTTCCGTTTCAGTCACCGAAGTGCTTGGAATGGCTGGGGCCGCAACATCTGGATTGTATGGTTTACTTTTTGCCTTTGGCTTCATTGATGACTCAAAATTCTCGTTCTAAATATCGCCATGTTTTGCCTTCAAATGTCCAGATAAATTCGTGGTATCGCCAGAAGTTTTGAGCGACTTAAAGTAAATATTGCATTTCGCCAATTTGTCAGAGGTTTTCCAAAATGTTTCCAAGCGGTACTTTTGGGAGGCATCTTACTAATAACATTAACGTCAACTTATATAAAACCAGAACGAAACTTGCATGGTCGCTCTCGTGTTTATACCATTTTAAAATAAAACCCCAAGGAAGGTTCTGGAGTGTCAAGAACATTCCAAGCCATCTGATTGGTTCATTGGTTGTTGATTGCCATTTGTCTCGTTGCTAGGGGATCGTTCCACCTTTTGTATTTGTCCTTTTCATAATTCAGAATTACATTTACCGAGGGTGAAAATTATGCTACGTGGTGAATTTTTTTTATTATGGTACTTTTCCATTAAAAAAATCGAGACAACGTAAAACATCGATGTTAAAAAAACATCGGCTTCAGTAAATCGATGCTAATAACATCGACGTCGCGCGTCAGATGCTCACATCACGACACCCAACTCTGTGCAGGCCGGAAGTGCAACGCGTTTCCACAACACAAATGGCAACATGACTAAATTTTCCCCTCACCGCCGGTAAAGAAGTTTCACTTCAATAACATAATTTATTTACCTCGTTTCATGAAACAGAATTTTCAAATCTTCGTGACATTGATAAGTACAACATATATTGTAATGCCTCGTAATGGACGACATTATGTCTCGGCCAAGATATGCTATAGTTAGTATCGGATTAGAATAATAATCTGAAGTCCTATTCAAATATTTTTTCATTCTTAAGGGGTCTTTAAAATACTCGTACATCCTTCCTATAGAAATCTTACAGTATACTATTATACACTTCCACTCTAGTGAAATAATTCCATGTTTACTTGAAAGAGGTACCCAGGGTCATAGACGTAGAGTGAATCTAATTTTTTTTTTTTTTTTTTTTTTTGGGGGGGGGGGGGGCACGAATTGAATTCAGTTAGGGCCCTCCTCTGTGCATTGATTGCCCGGCAATTCTTAAAATATGAAATATGATTATTTTTAAATTAAATAACAACAGAATTGATGTTTGAGTAGTATTCAAAAGTTATACAATGAGCAAATTAAATATAATATAAAATGAGAAAAAGTATAGCATCGATTTTTTTTTATGGATAATATCATTGTTAAAAATTATGTTTAAGGCTAAAGACATAATCGGAATCTTCAGTGTCACAGTTTGCAAAAGCTGGGAAAAGACCAACTTTCTTAAAAGTTTTCGACAATTTTCTGGGAGCTTAGTGGTAGCACGTTGGGTTTCGGATTCGCAGACTGGAAAGTCCTTCCACGATGTCAGTGGGCGGGGGAAGGTGCGAGCGCACCAGATATCGCCCCTGAGGATGGTCGATCAAATTCGATGTGGCACCAAGGGTGCAATGTTGACTGCTCCCGGATAAAAAGTAGTCAACAATTTCCGCGGTTCTGTGCGAATGTCTCCGACAGAGTGCCTCTGCATTAGAAGGAAAATAAATAAAAAACTTAGATATTTCTATAATTGCCTTGTTAAAAATCATTAAGCTCATTTACATACCTCTATAATATTTTTAGGAATGATGAATTGTACCATTTATTATAGTATTGTTTACGAGTTATGTATTCTGTTCTTTTAGTCTGTGAGAGGACGACAAAAATATAGTACAATTTTGCATGATTAATATACAAATGCAAACGTCCTAATCTGTTGCACCCTAAAACAATTTTTCTCGCGATTGTCAAGATGGCTGTCACAATGCAAAATTCATTATTCACATCATTTAAAATACATTCTCACCGATTTTAAATTTTTACTGCGATACAAACCAATTAATTGCTTTTACGCAAAACCTAATTTTTTCTAATTGAATTGTCAATTTTCATTTCTTTTCGCTCTTCTCATCACTGCAATATTTATTCCTCCAAGCATAAATTAAAAGGCTCCTACATTAAAAGAAATTATACTTTAATAAAGACGATACCGAACATGAGAAGAGATTTTCATTTCAAAAATAGTACAAACACCTAATAAACCGGTTTATAGAAAAACCGATATCTTTATAGAAAAACCGAATTACTTTATATTTTTTGTTCCACTATAAAGATCTCTGTATCTGCTAACCCACAGAATTTTCCTTAAAAGTTAAATTTTGAAATAGTTACTACATATTTATGAGAAAATTTTTAAAATGTTAACTTCTCGGCGATTCAGAATCTTTGGACAAAGCATAAATTGGCTCTGAACTTTTACAACTAAACTTATATGAAATTCATGTGAATTCTAATATTATTCTAATTTTATCCGAAACTATTTATGTTTTTCCCTACCTAATTTTTTCCGATTTAACTAGAAAAACTAAGGATAAGCTTGATTGAACCGGTTTTATTAGTTCCATCTAAAGTTACTTTTCTGAGAGTAATCATAAAATTATGCACATCTTGTCCCAATTGAACACAAAAACTCTTATTTAACTCAAAACTGTCTATGGTATAGTGGTTAGCGTCTTGAACTTACCCGCAGTGGGCTTGGGTTCAAATTCTGAGCAAGGCTTGACAGTACCGGATCAAGCACTTGGAGAGCCCCAGGCGCAACGCTATTTTGAGGCCCCCAAAATATATTTTTGAAGCTTGCTCGTGTCTTTTGCCAGTGCGATAATATGATACTTAGGCTTGGATGTTCTCGTGTTGACCCTTCATAGGGAGCAATGGTGGCTCGGCTAAATGATGCTCCCAGAATTAAGCAGCAAACAAGATTTCGTGGTATTGATGGGACAAATGTCTTTGAGAGTCAAGTGCCTTCCTCATTAGGGGAGGGGGAAAAACAAATAAACTTAGGACTGTCTGACACTATCTATTCCATATAAACCATAGAATTTTCTATTTTTTTCCCCGACTACATAAAAATACTTCCCATATCGTTTAAAATTGCTCAGCATTTATTACATAACCACAAAAATTCAAACAACACACTTTTTCAGACAAAATGAGCGAATTTCTGAACCTAAAGAAAAAAAAATCTATTTTACATTTTGATTATTCCATTTTTTTTTCAGAAAAAAAAAAAAAAAAAAAACTATCAAAGTATCCGACTGAATATAAAATTTTCTGACCCCCCCCCCCCTCCCTCCAAACCGTAAATGTTTCCAGAAACCCCTTGCTCAACCCTTAATTTTCTGACTCAACCTAAGTATTTCTAAGAAACCCAATTTATATTCCAACTAAACCAAAATATTAACTTTCAAAACCTTCAAACTTGTTGAGAAAATAGTGAAAAATATACTAAATTGTTCTACGAGGCACAAAAACATTAGACATTTTCTGAAGGTGGAGGGGAGGTGACAGCCATCCTGGCTTTTTCCGTCCTTATCCCTGGATTTTTTTAAAACAGAAGCGCTAAAATTATGAAAATTGGAGAACTTCCTTTGTATAAGCAGCACTGATATGCATGCAGTACACAATACTAAATTTTAAATACGCCAGTTTATCTAGCCGAAAAATTATGGGTCTATATATATAAATATATACAGTCAAATCCGGTTAATTGGACCACCGGTTATTTGGACCGAATCCTAAAAATCTGAAACAAACCTATTGCATAAGCCTAATAGTGCATGTTCGTGTAGTCAGACCAGCCAGTTATCAGGACCAAAATGATTGCGTCCCGATTAATCGGAATCGACTGAATAGTGAAACTTCTCTACAGCAGTCAGAAATGGTTCCGAAAGGAAAAAAAAAAGTGGCCAAAGAGGTTTCTTCCATAACATTGGCTCTATAAAGCCTTTAATCGGTTCTGAACAAAATATAGCTGTTTAGAAGGACGGCCGTCTAGAGAAGTTTCACTTTATACACATACATTGCAAAGAAGCATCAAATCACCAGTTTACAAAAGCAGTATACGCTTTTGACCAGATGATCTGGAAGTAAAGAGAGATAACATTGATGATGCACTTAAATATTTTTCTAAATATGAAAATATTTGTAAAGTTTTGATGCATTTTTAAAAATATTGAAAAAGGCACAAACATGAACTTTCGTTTTGTGCTTATAACATTCTGTAAAGGCCAACCTAAAAATCTTGTATGTCCTAAGGGGTTTAAGGGGGACAATAGATAAGTAAAACAGTTGCTCGTTCTGAACTCTAAAAAGCAAAATTTCATTTTAATTTGCACACAACAAATTTTTAAAGATCTTAAGTTTTTTAATACATACCACAAGCAGAGATTCAATTTTGTGAAATCTACTGATTTAAAGCAAAATCATCAACTTTTTTCTTACAGTCAAAATAAAACAAATAAATTAGCTTCCTGATTTACAATGCAAATATATATTACTCTTCTAAAAGTTTTTAAAAGAATCAACAAGGTTCTTTCTTTAATGGAAAAAAAAAATGAAATGAAATTTAACGAGTCTCTTGGCACTCCATGAAATCTGTGGAAAACATCTTAACATTCAGCATAAAGAATATCAGGATGTCAACTTGTCGCACGCGAATTAAAAGTTCTTCATCAGGCCAGGTAACATTAAGTTAAATTGTTTCTATGGAAAATTCACAACTGGCATTTGTTAATAGTACATAAGGACAGACGGGTGTGGTGGCCCAGTTAGCAAAATCAGCGGGCCAATGATCTGAACGTCCTTGGTTCAGTGCTCGTCCCTGTAAATCCACCGCCGTGTTCACTAATGGTGGCCGGGGCACGTAAAATAAGTCGTGGCTGCAATGTCCTCAAATTTACCTCTGGAGGTTCCAGTCATTTAGAGAAGTCAGAAATTCAAAACAGGAGCCACCCCTTTCAGCCCAATAGCCTATTAGGTCATGGTGAATGCCTGCAACCAGTGGGCATTAGCAACAATAACAACATAGGGACACGTACAACCAATGCTCGTCAGTCTGATAATTATCAATTTATTAGTAACTATCAGCAATCCAATTTTTATTGCAGGGGGGAGGTATTTTCTGCAGTTACTTTCACAACATTTAGATTTTATTAGAATATCTTACTTTATTTTATTACACATCACTTATTTATTACAATATTGCATTCTTTATGGAAATTCTCAGTGCCACTGAAAAATTCCCGTCACCCTGAATATTACTTCTTTAGTTAATCACAGAAAATACTTTCTACGAATCAAGGTGATGCAACCAATGTTAATTGGTGATGCATCAAGGTTATTTCCAGGCAGTTTTTTTTGGTTGTTGTTTAGAAGAGTACAGCAAATATATATGTTGTTTCACAACATAGTCCATTTTTAAAAAATTTTAGTAGGTCAGGAAATGTCAGAAGATATTAAATTCCCCCCCCCCCTTTTAAGTTACTTATAACATAGAACATAATCGAAAATGTATATTCCTTAGACTTTCATACCACTACATATATTATGTAAGAGCATAATAAAAGGTGAGATTAAATTAATTTTGTTATTCATACTAAAGACCATTACTGAGGTTATTTTTAGAAGTCAACTGTAGAGTGTTATAAAATCTTACTTGTCTCACTTGAATCTTTACAATGACTTCAGGGAAAAAGAAAAATTCATATTCAAAGTGTAAGTCAAATTCTTTAAATGCAAGGCTTGGGATTCATTCTCACTGGTCAAATTATTACAACAAAGTTTATATATTTGTGTATGTATACGATAAAGTCTACATCTAGTCTAAGTCTATATACATGAACATACAGACTTAGTGGTTGCAATAATTTGACCACTGAAAATGAATCCCAAGTCTGGCATTTAAATAAATTGACCCATACTTTGAACTATATATATATATATTCCTAGTGCCATTGAAAAAAGTCAGGTTACATTTCATAACACATGCAGGTTTTATACTCATTTTTCAAAATCAAAAATTAGGAATTCTTAAGAACTTTCTAAGGACCCATGCTACCATTTTTAAGGACCATTTTCATGCTACCATTTGTAAAGAAGATTTAAAATGTGTTTATATCCACAGTTTAGATTTTAAAAGTATTTAAATTTTAGGATCATATACAACCTTATGATAACTTCTGTATCAACTTAATAAATTATTATTAATATTACTTTTACAATTTGCAATGTTTTTGGTCATCACTGCATTCAATTTGACATATTTACACTGGTAAGCAGTATCACAGTGAGTTATTACAGCAAACTATTAGTATATAATATAAAAATATTTATATATTTGGAGTTGGGGGGAGGGGGATATGAGTGATAATAAGCATTTTCCTCCTGGTCAATAATGATACAAAAAGAAAACATGCAAAAAATTTATTTGCATTTTCATAAAGATAACTATTGACAGCAAAAAACTGAAAATTCTTATAGTTCAACTCAAAAAGTATTTTTTAAAAGACCAAAGGGTCAATGAAAAAATTTAAAGTTCTTAAAAGCAAAATTAAGCACTTTTTAAGGTCCCTTAAAAGCAGAAACTGAAAATAGGGAATTCTTAAAGACTGTATGAACTCTAACATGTATTATGACACAGATATCTCAGAAGCAGGAAGATTGCTGCCAACTTATAAAATGCAAAAACAAAAATATGAATAGAAAATTTTTTTAAAAAAGGGGGGGAGGGGATTTCAACAAAAGCTCTGTAATCGTAAACACTTATTGGATGCCTGAGATGAACAGAGGAACCAGGTTTGAAAATAAGAATAAAGTAGACAATAATCATAGCCATTAGCAATCAATACATATTGATATCTTCAATCAACTGCCAATGTCTTGAATGACAGGGCATACAGCCAAACTTGTATGAATATTCCTTCTCACTGCATATTGGTAGCCATTGTCAGGTCATCGGAACAAATGAAAACTTGAAGAAGTCAAGTTATGACAAATAGTAAAAAAATTACTGTTAAAAGGGGAGGGAGGAAAGAGATTCAAATTATTTTATTCCTAGCCAGAATGGACATTCTAGATTATTTCTAGGTCACCAGTTTAAAATTCAAGCAAGGAACCAGGATGAACATAATTTTGTAATTTTAAGATAATTTTGAAGCAGACAGAGGGTAACTATTTGTTGTATTTCTCAATTTTTTTATAATTTGAGCCTGTAAAATGATGAAAGTTTTTCCTTTTATTTCAACATAATTTCCATCTAACATGTAATGGAGAAAATTCACAATTTCCTTTCCCACGCTTCTAGCATTCTTCTAGAATGCAAAGTAAAGGCAGTATCGCACTTGCAGACTATTTCACAGGACACACAATTTCTCACTAGACTAGATAATCAGCTGACCGCAGTGTTGCTCTAAGAATCATGGAAGTGCTTGTTGGAATTGCAAGGTTATCAGTTTTAGGCTGCAAAAACTAAAAGCTTTTTCTTTCTCCTACTGGTTCATTAAATCTTTGCTCTCTAAGAAAATGGTGCCCCATCAGTAAGATGAAAAGGTAGAAAACTATACGTATTTTACAGAATATTATAATCATAACATTTGACAAAAAGAAAACTTGTGAGAAATGTGTAAATTTTAGAATAGACAAAGAAAATAAAATTAAAACATAAATATGATTTTTTTTCTTAAATGTACTTTGTACATTCCTGTACTTATGTATGCAATCAAAGTAGCTAATTTATCAAATGTTGCAACTCTTTGCAACACCCTTTATAAAAATACAACTGAATTTTGGAAAAAATGTTGTAAAAAGGGTCAGATACACTTACTTAGTTATTTTATGCCCCCTAAAAAATTCTGCTGTTTTATTTTTACAGGCGGAGGTGGGATACCATATGCTCCACCATGCAACAACGACATTCCATACATCAATGTGGATGTTATGCAGTATGCAATATAAACACCCTATATTAAAATACAACTGAATTTTGGAAAAAAATGTTGTATAAAGGGTCAGATACACTTAGATATTTTAAGCCCCTAAAAAATTCTGCAGTTTAATTTTTACAGGGTAGGTGGGATACTGTTATATCCACCATGCAACAAAGACATTCCATACATCATTGTGGATGTTATGCTGAGAGTTATGCAGTAATATAAATTGGTGAAAATATATATACAAAAAGAGTAAACAATTGTATTAAAATAAATTATCGATATTTATTACACACATATCATCATGATTATTTAGATTTCTCAATTTAAAAAAATTTCCTATTCTGAATGTGAAAGAAATTTTTCGTAAAATATGAAAAAATGCACTTTAAATAAAAACTAATTTAATATATATAATTCTTGAAAATGATATAGACTATGAATTAGGGTATGATTAATATCATTTATATATATATATATATATAGTGGTCATTAAGTAAAGGCATACTTCACCAATAGTCCATATGACTGGGAACTTTGTATCAAGTCCATGGTCAAAATACACAAAAAGGTATTTACTGGTGATGATGCTGTGAAAAATGATACAAACCAGCAAGTAAAGGTCTTTGTAATAAAATTAATACACAGATGAAGCGTTGTGACACTCTGTTCTTCTTGCTGAGAGTATTTGTCTCTTTCAGAATCTTTACAGAAACTGTTTGTCACTTCTAGTCAATCACTTTTCTTAGAAGCAATTAGTACAGTCCTGGGTAGTGTCTGTTGAGAATTTTTTCAGAAATTATTGAGTCTCCTATGAAATTGCTTTTCTTAGGACTTTCTTCCCTTGTGTCCTATGTAGTTCCCAACTAGTTCTAAACATCAAAATCAGGGCCATTAAAATGGCTGAAAACAAATTAAAATTAAACGAAAAAAAAAATATGAAGGGGTGCAGTGGTCTAGTTGGCAAAAGCAGCGGGCTAGTAATCTGAAAGTCACTGGTTCAATGCTCGTAGCTAACAACTCTACTGCCGTGTACACTAACGGCAGCTGGTGAACGTAAAATCTGTCGTGGCCGCAATACCACCAAAGTTCTCGAAATTACCTCTGGAGGTGTGTGGTCAAGAATTCAGGTCTCATCACTTGACTCGGTTCAAAATTACAAAACAGGCCCTTTGGCCAAGTCATACTGCAACTCTTGTGGAGCCAGTCAAAACAGGAGCCACACCTTCATCGCCCATAGCCTTCGGGACTTGATCTGATGTTGCTGTCGGTCAAGCGGCATAAGAAACAACACAATTTTTTTTTCTCTTTCAGCAATATGCTTTGGCAAAAGCAGATGAACTTTGGGTTTAAACATCTTTTTTAACTTCAAATATTTATGAATGATTTTACTTACAGTGTCAAAAGACATTCCTATTTTCGATGCAATGGAGTAGGTATATTTTTCTTTCAGGTCAAGTGGCATAAGCAACAACAGCAGCACACACACACACACACACAAAAAAAAACATTCTAAAACAGAGGAAAATTGCACTGCTGCCAAGTATCGGTGAAAAACTCAAGCGTGTGGTGGGACCGTTTTGGACCCACGTATTTCAAGTGAAAAAAAAAAAGGTTACTTTTTGGAGGGGGTTTAGAAAATCAGCTACAACAATGAAAATTATGATTAATAACATCTTGCATATATACAGTGGCTCCCAAAATTGTTCGTACACTTATGATTTTCAATGAAATAGGGGTCTATCCATTAATTAAAATGAATATTTCAGAATGGTTATTTAATAATAAGATCTAAAATCTATTCTTAACAAAAAAACATGAAATATTTAAAACATAGTAAAACTTTTAAGAAACCAATAATCAAAAAGTAACAAAAACTTGATCTCACTAAAGTCATCATACACTTGTAAAAAATCTCTACATATTAGTAAATATTCTAATTTTTAGATAAATTAATATTTAGTAGGATATCCTTTAGCATCCACAACAGCTTTTAAACGTCCGGGAATAGATTGCACTAGTTTTTTTGTAGTTTCTGCATCAATGTTCATGAATTCTTCCATTATAATTGCGTTTAGTTCACTTTTCGTATGAATGTCATACTCGAACCCCCAGTTCTCATTTTCTAATTATAAATCTCTCATCACATTTTATTAACTTTGCCGGACGACCTTTTCTTACCTTGTTTTCGATCCGATTTTCTTCTTTAAAGCGTTTTTTCACATACTGCACAGTAGAATGGGACAAATTAAGTAATTTAGCAATATTCCAAACCGATTTACCACTACTATGATGAAAAATAATCTATTTTCGAATGCTGTTTGTTGTTTCTTTACCACTACGAGCCATTTTTAAATAAATAGAATATTACCAAATAGGCAAGTAAAAGAGCCAAACAATAATTTTAATTATGAATTTATACATAAATATTTCAGTGTACGATGACTTTTGCGAGATAAAGTTTTTGTTACTTTTTGATTACTAGTTTCTTAAAAATAAAGTTTTACTGTTTTTTCAAAATATTTCATGTAGTTTTGTTAAGAATAGATTATAGATCTTATTATTAATTATCCATTCTGATATATTCATTTTAATTAATGGATAGACCCTATTTCATTGAAAATCATAAGTGTACGAACGCTTTCGGGTGCCACTGTAAATGCTTCTGAAGTTCTCCAAATAATGAATAGTACTGAGAATATATTTTATTCATTATTTTAGCCAATTTTCATACAACAATGAAAAACCCTACTATGTGCTACCATTTACAAGCTAAAATTTTAACTAAAAATGAATTGTTTTCTATATTTTAAATATAACTCAAGTGAACAGAATTTAAGAATTTTTTAAAATTAGGTGGGACACTTTTTAATCCACCATGCTGGAAAGGGTTAAGCAATTTCATCTTATTGAAATTTTCCTTCCAATTAAATGATTATCCAAGTAGATTAATTTAAGTACAATGGAGTCCCGATAATATGAAACCAAAAGAACTAAGGTTACAATAAAATCACAGTGATTATTAGTAATATAAAGTATATTTCTGAAACTTACAAGAGAATTCAAAGTTAGACAATATACTGAACTAATTATTACCGAACTACATTTGTTTGAAAAATCTGTTAAATTTTTCTTGTCAAAGAGAAGAATACACATATCATGCAGCCAAATTATGTAGAGCTACATCAAATGCAGCCGCAGCGTCCGAGTGAGATACCCTCTGCTCACTGTCTGCTTCACCTTCACTCTCGGCTGAGACATTGACAGGCTCTTTCAAATCAATTTCAACAATTTACTGATCGTCTAAAATCTTACACCCTACTGTACCAGGCAGCGTTCCGCTCTCGCATTGCATCCCGAGATTTGGTAATGTTTAGACAGACCTTAAAATATGTAACATTTATATAATCACGATATTCTGTAATTTAAGTATATTTTAAAGAATGATTTTGCTTAATCTGAAAAGGGTCTGGCCCCAATCATTTTCGGATTATCAGGACTCTACTGTATTGGTTATATATATAATTATAAACATACATATACTGAAATAACTGGAGAGTTCAGGAGCCAATGTATATTAAGTTGCATCCCCTTTTCTAATAAACTAGCTTTATATTTATTTATGAAGTTCTGGATTATATTTTTCATATAAACTGTGAATTTGACCATCATTTTAATAGTTCATCCTAATCAAAGTTGGCTTAAATGTGAGGAAATATTAGACAAAACACCCATGTTGTAAGATTGGTCAATATGCTACATACTGAGTGAATGGTCTACTCTTAATTTATTAATAACATTGTACATTTTCTACTTTGTTAATGACTTATTTTTTATAATTTGTTACTTAATTCTAGGCTATTCATATCTTCAAATTTACATCCACTGTTAATATTTAAGCAGGATATACATATTTTAAAGAATTATTTTCAATTTCATTCGTAAAATTCATATAGATATACATGCCTATCAAAGCGGAGTGCTGTATATGAGAATAAAAAATTCCTCCCCCTTCTAATTTCATGTTTATATCAACAGCTCATATTTAAATAACGTAAATAGTTTCATTACATATAATTATGCTCATAATAAACATACATGTATAAAAGATTTCTCAATATAGAAATTTTTGAACTTGCAAAATTTAAGGTTAAATTAAACGACTGACAAATTAATTTTACTTTCTCAGACATGCCAACCTCAGTAAGAGCAAAATCCTGCAGTATTCTACCGTGCATAAAATAATAGACGTAACGACATAACACAAAACAGTATAGTAAAAAATTATAACATATACTTACTTATAGTTTATAGGATCTCATTAATATTACATAGTTCAAAATATTTCCTTACTGTTTAGCTCATCTAGAAATTATATTAAACAAAAGTTATATATTTGAAATTTGTAATCATACATTTTAATGTACATCTTATTTATACTTGCAGGGACCCCAGCAGTCTATATTTTGAGTACTTCTATTTCTTTATGTTTGTTTTAATAAATTTCAGAAAATCTTGGAACTTTTGTAGCATTTACTGTAGCTGATTTTGCTCTTTTTAAAAATTCATTGTCAAATTGTTCTTCATAACAGTGTCCTTGCAGGTTCGATTTGCATATAAGCGAATTTTCTAAGGTTTCTCTTGACATAGATGACCTGAACTGAGTATATATTTTTGTTATGTAACTAAAAATCCTCTCACACTCTGCATAGTTAAAACCAGTGTTATTTTTTTACGTTTCAGAATCCGGTAATAATAGTGTCCATTCCGGAAACCCGGAAGATGCATTAAAAATCCGGCATTGCCAGGGTAAATCCGGAAAGTTGGCAGGTCTGCTTTCTACAGAAATTAACAGACTCCATTTCTTAATTACACCCTCATTGAATGTTCCGAGAGTCCACCACATTTACTCTGCTTCTGAGATGAGCCTGCAAAATAAGCACTTAAGGGTTGTGATGCCTTCAACTTTGCTTTCACAATATTATGCCAATCGAAGCTGCTCCTTTCCCTTATCCTCCTTTTTCTGATTTCATGGCCTCCCATCCCCATATTTTGGCTTGTTTGGGTTTTACTAAGGACGAGGTCCTTCTCGACCCTCTACTGTTTTTAGATATTTTTGGTTCTTTAGAGATTGTCTAGCCTTGCTAGACAGGGATTAGTGGGGAAAAAAAAAAAAACAATATAAGACTTAGAGGATTTTATCCATCTATAAGGAATTTCCCTTCTGTAGCAAGTCGTGTTTTACCAAGATTGTTGGCTCAGTAAAAAGTCTGCAACTGTGATACTACCTTAACATGATTATATTGATGTAACTCTACAATACTTCAATAGTTAACATACACAACTCCCTTTAAATCTCCAATTAAATAACCACATGACAATATTTTTATCTAGAAAATTTGATGCTGAAATTCTTCATTAAAAAAATTGAAATCCATCTTCAAAAATTCCATGCGAAGATGTTTTATAATGTTGCAGCCAGGCTTATTTTAAAAAGACAGAGAAGTTTATTTAAAAAAAAAAAACCCTCCATAAAAACTACAATAACCCTTTAAACAGCGAAAAAATTTGGTTCTAATATAAAAAATTGATGGTTCACATGCTACAGGAAAGCTAATATCAAGCAGGGAAAAGGAAAATTCTCCCCCCCCTGAAAGTTTTAAAATGTCAGACAATTTCCCAGTCAAGTAAAATAAAAAAACTTCAGCCTTTTTTATTTTCTTATAAATTAAACCCTTTATTTTAAAGTAAATAATTTAGTCCTTTAATAGTATTTTTGAAGTTTGTTGATATATTTGTTTGCCACAACTGTGTTTCATGTTTTGCAAATCAAAGATTTTGAAAGTACATAAAGGAACATTTGTATAATTTGATACTATTTATTTTAGCATTTTTAAATCACCCAACTAATGCATTTCGAAGTATCTTCAAAATCAGGCATACCAAGTGCTACAAATGGTTTTGGTGCATTATTTATCGAGTTTTGCAGAACTTCATGCTATTATGGTAAAACACTAGACAAAAAATGAGATTTTATATTATTTGATCATTTTTGTGTACCAAACAATGTATTTTTTAATCATTTGCTTCAAGATCTAAAAATTCACCAATATTCTTTTGAGAGCCATGTTGTTAGAGCACATATTGTTTAAAATATTTGATCCCCAAACAGACTCTTATTAATGGTCATTTTAATTATCTATTACCCATTTCAATTTTTTTAAATTGCATGTGCTAAAAATTGAAACATTCCAATTTTTAATTATTTCTGGAGATTTACTATCTTTTCCTTAACTTTTTAAAAACGAAACTGCAGTGCCCCTCTTTTATTTTCTTATAAATTATTAAAGAAACATCTCATTTTTTAAAAAAAAATTATAGTTTAAAGGCAAAGGAGGAAAATATTTCCTAAAAAAACTTTTTCACAGAATTTTCAGAATTTACACTCAGTCAGATATTACAAATAATGAGATCTAGAAACTTTATAAAAAGACCCATGGCAGCATATTATAGAATCTCAACCTCATAAACTTTATAAATCCATTAATAATCTTTGAAGGATTGTGTTTGGTTTTCTCTGAATTTAACTTTACTAATTTATATATATGATCACTAAGAATATTTTAAAGTAGGAGAGGTTAGAGATAATATCTGCATTTTCCCACAGCTAATAGTTGAACAGTTAAACTGAAACGCTTGTATTTCAACTAAAAAAATAAGTACTCTTTAAGGACTGGAAAGTAAACAGATGGGAAAAAAAATCCCCTTAATTGCAAAAATAAGGACTTACCATATGAATCCTAGTTTTGTACATTGATACACTATCACCAAATAAAGCTACATTTGAACAAATTTTTTTTTTTTTTTTTTTAACACAGAGGATGTCAAGTATGTATTGAACAATATAGCTCTATGGTAATGACAGGTTTGCATTTTGGCAAAAATGACTCTGCCCCACTTAAAGAAAACAAAATCGCAAGTGCCTATTTCGGCATATACCCTGCCTTAAATTCCTTCTAGACTGATCATTAATTTTTTAAAACAATTTTCAAACTGATGACAAGAGCCAATGACTTTTGGTTGTTGTGGCAAAGCTTATATAGCTTGAATATCTAATTCTAAGCAAGATTATCAAAAAGTCTTTGAAAGTTAATTGCAAACCTTCTTCACTTCTGACACATGCTTCTCATTTGTATTATATATACCATTTAAGATAACAAATTAACTTATAGAAATTATTTCGACAATCATGCATACATTACTAAAGAATAAATTATGCATTTGTCAAATTTCCTCTTAAAAGTAAATTATACAATTTAGAGTAATTTAAACATTTTCCTTATTCCCACTGACTAAAATTACATTTATGCCTTCACTTCATAGTATCATATAAAACAAGTGACCAAACCTTAAAAATAGGTTAAGTTCAGAATAATTTCTTAACACTTATCAATAAATTTGTACCTCAGTCAAATGATCAGATTTTAAAAAAAAAAAAAAAAAAAAAAAAAAAAAAAAAAAGCATCCCTCCTACTTTCACACAATCAAAAATAATTATCTGCCATAAATACTAAACAAACTGATCAAAATTGTATAAACAATTAATTGAAGTTTTAATATTTATTCAACTAATATTCATTGTCGAGATGATAAAACAGGGAAACAGTAACCCATAAATCTACAGCACAAGAATTTATCTTTTACTTATTTTAAAACTGTTAAGTGCTTCAGAGTACAAAACCTCCAAGTTAAAAAAATCTAATATTCCATATATGTGAAAATTTCGTCAAGTATAAACCCTTAACTTCAATCCAAAAACATAGACTTTAGTATCAAAAGTTCTAAATCATCAAAATAGACATACCTTATTTTTGCTATTTCATTATGACACTTAACTAAATACGTTTTCTTCTTAATCAAAACAAAAATGGTTATCACAAACTACATACATATTTACTTCAATCAGTGAGGTTTACAGAATCATAATTAGACAATTACCATTAGAGAACATCAAGGAAGCGAACATTAACTTTGGATCTACTTCCAATCATACATTAAAGGTAATAGGGAATTAAAATACTTAAAACATCACAGGAAGTAAGAAACTTTATGATATGATGCTGTTTAAAAAATGCATACACATGAAAATTTAAGATTAATTTTAGAATTAATTATACTTTAGAAAAAAAAAACTTTTAAACTATTGAAGTGATACACTTGACATCCCACTCTAGTTTCATTAATGGTATAACTGCACACTCTTGTTAAAACTACAAAAACCAAATTATTTAAAAAATCACTTGCATTTATTACTGATGGTGAGTAATAACTTCTAAACTTCAAGTAAGAAAATTTTCTCATTAAATGATACCAGCCTAGAAAAGGAAAAACAAAGATAAAATATCTCATGAGTGAATAAAATGAAAATTTTAGGATTTTAATGAGTGCAATCTTCCAAAATTGAGACAAAAAAAAGTAAGGGAGGCAGGTGGCATGTGTATGCATTCATATCATCTAAAATTGAGGAACAAATACTTTGACATAAATGTAAAAGAAAATAATGCAAATGTTTACAATTTGAGTTCGGTTTGGAGTCGAGTAACGACTTCTTGATGATCAGGAAATTTAAGTTTACGAGGCGGTCCCTTATCGATTCCGCTCCACAACACAATACTGCTCCCATCTTCTTTTTGCAACACGCATTCAAAACTGCCGCGGCGAGGTTTCTCTGGATTGATGCAAACATCAATATCATCAAAAGCACGCTCGAAAGCTTCTTTCAAAGCCACGGCGTTGCGTCGGTAAACTTGTCAGGATTTGCAGTGTTCCAGAACAACACGAACTTCTTTGCCTAACTTCTTCGATTCAGATTCCGAATTATCTTTTTTAGATCGTCCAGCAGTTCGCCCGCGTTTGCTACTTTTTACTTCAACAACTTCCTCATTATCAGAATCTTCAGCATAACTTGTAACTTTTTTGTTCGCGTTACGACCACTGCTACGTTTAGGTGAAGTTTCGGTATCGCCATTTTTTTGAACATTTTTTGCACCTCTACCTTTCTTCTTTGGGGCTACATTTGCTACATCTTTTTCATCCTCAGACTTTTCATCTTTAATTTCGTCAACTTCATCATTAGAATCGGAATCTTCAGCAACTTTTGGAACGTTCTTTGTTCTTCCTCTTCGTTGGGCTGCGGGCTTATCTTTATTTTCTTTAGTTGCTTCTTTCTTCTGTCTTCCTCTGCCGCGTTTAGGTTTTTCCTTGACATCATCAGAACTAATTTTATCGGTTTCTTCCAGATTGTCATCATCTTCGTTTCCTTTCTCATCCTTCATTTCAGATTCACTATCTTCTTTGGATTCCGGATTAGCATCATCCATTTCTTCATCTTCCACTATTTCATCTTCGTCTACATCATTTTCAACTTTATCGGCTTTGGTCTGTCCACTTTTCTTTTTTGGTTCAGCTTTGTCTTCTGACTTAGGGTTAGGTCTACCTCGTTTCTTCTTTGGCAATTCTTGAACATCTTGTTCATCATTAACTTCCTCCACAACTTCAACTTCCTTAGCTTTCCTGCCTCGCTTTCCAGCCATTTTCAAAATTACAAAAATAAAATGGTTTCTATAAAAGAAATTCGAACTACCACTCAAACGTTGCTAAGAACTCAACAGTGCCCTCTCACGCGCACCTTTTTGTTAAGTTTTCTCACTTTTCACACCGGTGAAGTTGCCGGCAACTTCTAGTGTTGCCACATCATAAGTTATTAATTATTTTTATTAATGAATACATTTCAAAATGTTAAAAAGAAGAAATAATTCAAAATTGCATTTAAATGCCCAAGATACTAATTTTAGAAGCTTTATAACACTGTTTTTGTTGTATAAATTTGTATAAAAGAGTTATTCCATAGACTAACACATTCTGATTTACATTCAGCAGCATACAACTAAAACATTTTTCACATTTTTACTATTTGTTTACACATGGCGGACACCGAACGTGAATTTCCTTCATTTAGTACATCTCTGTTGGTGAGAAATTTTTTATAATTTCTTGTGAAACAGTCAAAAAGTCTTGAAATTATATTTCTCAGAGGCTGGGTATACTCTAGATTTGTGTGCACGACAACCATTTTGGATTTTTCCGCCAGGGTTTGGCGCGTTTCGCATGGCGATAATTATTGCGTTCTGGTAAAAATAAACCAATGTCTGAAAAAGTAACCCAATGTCGAATTCTCTAATTTTAAGATCAAACAGTTATTTCTGATTTGATCTTTTAATTACAGTATAATAATTTTAGGTCAGATCTCGGCCTTGACCTGGAAATCTGAGTCAAATTGACTATACCCAAAATTGAGAGTAAATTATTTTTGAAACTAAGTCTTTTTGTTGGAAATTTTTGAATCCATTATCAGTTTTTCGTTAACTCAACAAATTTAAGTTGCATTTAATTTTGTTTATTGATTGTCAATTAGTATACTATAATGATACCCATTTCATTTGTTTGAAGTAAAAATTATCTGCCATCATTTTTTCGTAAATGAATTTTAAAATTTTTTATAATTCCAAGTTGTAGTGGATTACAAATAAATTTAAATAACTGAATTTCAACTTCTCTCTCCCCAGGAACCTAAGTTAAGAAGTTAGTTAAGGTTAAGTTATTGGTTTAGGAAAAGGTTTTTTTTTTTAAAAATCTTATTTCCAACACAGCAGGATAAATGGTCAAATAATCCTTGTCCCAATTTTATTGTATGCACAAAATATTTGGTTAAGGTCAAGTCTGAAGTAAAATTTCATTACCACAATGCCCTAACAAACCAAAAAAAAAAAAAGGGTTCTGGTTACTCACCATAAATTAATGGGTTCATAATTTGTTTACATTTTTCAAAGCTGAATTTTAGATAATTTTTGAATTGCAAGTTATTTAGGTGGTACGAAAATGCTGTATTTTTTTTTTCTAATTAACAATATATTGGCATAATATTTTGGTGATTCATTGCTATTAGTCAAAGAGTTAGGGCAAATTGAATGCATGGCATTGAAATTTTATCTGTAAGTAAAATCCATTTGACCAAATTTTTTATATCAGTCATAATTTGAAAAGGTAGTTTTTATTAAAAATGAAAAAAAAAATCTAAGTCCAATGATTAAATGATTTTCAAAAATATTTCTAAGTTTCATAATTTAAAAAGTTGGTTTTTTTAAAAAAAGCTAAAAGAAAAACCCAAAATTTCCAATATTTGAGAATGATTTTTTCAAAAAAATTTCCAAGTTTCATAATTTAAAAAGGTGGTTTTTATTAAAAAAGCTAAAAAAAAATTCAAAGTCCAGCATTTTGAAAACACCGCTTAAAACATATTGGCGAGAATTTTTCCACTCCTCAAAACACGGTAAAATCGCCAAAGTTGGCGCAAAAAAAATTCAAGATGGCGGCCGTGCACACAAATCTAGAGTATTATAATAATTAATCAATCAAATGCCAATGAAACGTTTATCTGCTAGTGTAGAGAATGTGATGTTGTTTTCTGTGTGTATTGATGAACATTACTCTATAGTTCTGTTTGATTTTTTCGTTGTTAGGTTTAGATTCAAATCTTAATATACAGTGGATATTTATTAGATAGTAAAATTATTTAAGACTCTAAAATCCATGATACAACAAGAGATGTAGATTTAGGAAAAAATATAATTATGCACCAGTTTAGAATGTTTTAGTAGATGTGCACCAAAAGCATCCCAAACCATTTATTCAAATTTGTAACCTTAATAGGAAATTAAAATGCATTCTGAGAAATAAACATCATTAAAGTCCATATCTCTAAAAAGGTGTTAAAGAGTCACATATCTTTTGCCACATAGCACCATTTTGAGAAATGTATTTAACTATACCAAATAATGTTAATCTATTGTATATCTTTGAAGAAAACCATTTTTTCCAGATTAAAAACTTTTCCCATAATATCTAACACTATTATATTAAAACTCAATAATTTGCATGATAATTAGCAAAAACTAGGGTACTTTCCCATTATACTGACCTGTCGCTAACTGAAATATAAAAAAACTTGCCAATTAGACGATGAAGTTGCCAGTTATAGAAATAAAAGTAACATAGGAAAATACTCACTTTTCACACCACATTTCCACTTTTGTGAACTACGTTAAAGTAAGAAAAAGAAAAAGAAGAAATAAGTATAATACTGACTTTTCACATCACATGTTATTTTTGCAAGTTTCTTTTTTCTTTTCAGGGCTAGAAGTAGCCTAGTGGTAGAACATTGGCTTTCAGTACTGAGGAAGCTCAGATTGAATCCCAACAAGTACCATTAAATACCTTTGTGTCTAGGTGGGACGTGGGCACGTTAAATCTGTAGCCTGGAAAGTCCATCTATGATGTCAGTGGGTGGGGAAGGTACAATCCCCCTACATGTCACTCCTGGGGATGTTTGGTCAAAATACACCATCACCTTTAAGTTGGTCCCATTGTAAGCAGCCAATATCTCTCATGGATGCTTCTTCTTGGGTGAATGTCGAAAGACAATGTGCCCACTACGTTATTAAAAAAATACGAGAAACATTTTCCTTTTTGGTGGCATAAATATCATTATACCTTTCATGCAGGAATTCTTACACGTTGGAATTATATTTACATGAAGAAGTATATGTAAGAAGAGGACAGCTACATCAGAAAATTAATTTTTAAAATAATCTTTAAACTTCATTTTCATGTAAATTTCTGTCTTCTTCTTACATAGTCTTTAATAGAATTGTTTTCTTAGTAATGTCGTAGCAAAGACGTTGCATCTGGGATTTGTAAGTAAATGTTCCATGGATCAAACCCCAGTCTCCACAAGCATATAAGAACAGCTTTTCAATGGCAACAATTGTAGTTCATCAAGAGGTAGGTGACAGGTCGATAAATAAGATGAAAGTACCAAAAATATGAAAAGAATATACAATTAGAAAAATTTAACAAAAATTTTTTTGTGAAAGTTTATTAACATTAGAACTACGGCATTTCAGATATACCTAGAACTGCAGAGTGGGGTCATTTTGACCCCTCGCAAGAATGTACTTTATGATGTTATTATTTCAAATAAATGTATAAATATAACAAAGTAAGCTTCTTTTTCTACATGTGCATCCCTTTAAAATAGTTTTTTAACTCTTAGACCGTTGCGAACGTGCTCAGTGCGTTCATTAGAGTCTTTCCCCCAGCGTTACGAACGCGCTGGATGCGTCCATCTGGATATTCCAATGTTTTGCGTGTTACAAATGCATTTAGCGCGTTCTAAATTAATTTTTTCATTCATCAATAGGTGACAGCACTTTAAAGGCATTCGAATACCATTTCTCCTGATAAGAAGTAGATTTTTAGGTGATTATTTTTAGAATACATGCACTATTGAATGGCGGGAATTTTGGGTTTTCGAAAGGAACTGACATTTCAAGTGATTCCGAGAGCGGTATTTAGATTTATTCAATGACAAAAGTGATGAAAAGACAATAGTAGACTAAGTGATGAATAGACTATATGGTATAAAGACAGTGAAGTGAGTTTATGCATATCACCTTGCTTTAAAATATACCATACTATAAGAAATTTATAACCCCAAAAATCTGTACATTATATAATTATATAGATGTATTCTTAAAAATTTTGTGTTTCACTTATTTTGTACTATTTATTTTGATTTAAATAATTTAACTGTATAGAACTCACATTTTTTAACGTCCCTTCAAAACGCAGATCCTCTAAAACGTGCTGCCAAAAAAATAACCCAACGCTGGGGGAAGAACCAGAAGGCGAAAACTCAACGGTCTAAGGGTTAAGAACATAGCATGCAAGACATGAATTTTGAAATAGTTTTCTTAAATGTACATTAAGTTTGAGACTTTTTAGGCATATATATTTAGAAAAATATTTTTTAAATTAAAGACTGTAAAAATAAAGTATAACATCATAGAAAGTAAGTTAATTAATTAAAAGTATTTTTTTAATTGAAGATACATAAAAATAAAATATGACATCATAGAAAGTTAATTTATTAATTACATTAGTACTTACAGATTCATTTCGTCTTACAGCAATTTACGCTGTAGTTAAACATCTCCTTTTCTCTAGTAGAATCTATATATATAAAACAGTTCCGTAACTGACTCATTGACATACAACGCACAGACCAAACCGCTGGACCTAAAGGGCTGAAATTTTGCATGGCGATTCTTCTTATAGTGTAGGGGTGCACTAAGAGAGATTTTTGAAAATTCTTCTTAGATTTTTTAAAATTGAATTTTTAAGCTATTTTAGTAACATTTTTTAAGTTTGCATTTAAAATAATAATTTGAGGGTTATAAAATTTATATCAAGAGAAAGATCATAAAAATTCCTTTAAAATGAAATCTTTTTCGAATCTTTACCTCAATTTACTGAGTTTTGGTGAATTTTTAAAGATTAATTTTTAGAATTTAATTTATTAAATGCTGATCACGTGATTTCTTTTTCTGGTACTTTCAATAAATTTATCGTCACGTGCATAACAACTAAATAGACAAAAAAATATTTCTTTTCTTTCTAATGCAGCAGATGATTGGATATGGTCCAAAAAAAATATCCCTTACGATTTATATATATATATATATATTACATCAATTATATACATTGATCGTCGTATTTATTATAAATATATATATATATGTTTTTGGCATTAATTGCATACATTGACCGTTGTATTTAATTTGAATGTACTCCGTAGCGAAGTGCGGGTTTTCAGCTAGTATTCACATATAGCTAAGTTACATTTGAAACAGTTCACAGAAGTTTTGTTTCCTTTACATAATTTATTTGGTTTTTTTTGCAGTTGAGAGATGGTTAAAAGTTAGTAATCATTCTTGGTGTGCGTACTGCAGACGATTCAGTGTTCTTCAAAATACAATTTTCTCTTAGCTCTTTAGCATGTAAGAAAATGAAGTCTCGGTGACTAACTGTTTTTTTCTTTACATCCTCAAAAAGTAATCATGCATTTATTGCTGCTAAGTCAAGAATATTAAAAAACACATGTATTGGCCAGTGGAGTGAGGGTAGTTTTACCAAATATTTTCGGGCCATTTGATTTACGACATCCACCCCATATTATGTTGAGTTATAAAACTCGATCACCTCTGGTATGTTTTTCGTATTCTGTGATATTTTGTTTAAGTTATATAAGGGTGTTTAGAAGATGCACATTTTTGCTCTTTCTGCATTGGTACAATGTAAGAAGTATACCATCGTGTTTCCTTTATAGTTGAATACAGTGGAAATCGTGTCTTCTTCAAAGATATGGGAACTTCCTTTTTAGCTCTATTTATAGTCCCAACTAAACTCAGACTGCTGTCTGGAAGTTTCTTGTCAAGTTTCATAGATGTAAAAAAGCTTTCTGTTATTACTTTTCTTCCAGAGTTTTTGTATGGCTGAAGTAGAGGGATAACAGCATTTTCTCCAATGACTTATTCTTTTGGCCTGTTAACCTCTTTGCCTAAGAAAGGTATTCCATTTATCAGATATTTGGACTTAAACTGCCAGCCAGAATTTTATTCCAAATTTGTCCAGTTTATTAGGCATGTACTGTATAAACTTGCATCTTGTCTTGGTTGAAAAAGTTGCTCATCTATTGTTGCATTCTCAGACAGTTTGTAGTAAAAATAACATTTTTCGATAAAAATGTTCCAAACTTCAGATATAAGAACAAATCTGTCATTTTGTAAATGCCAAGATCTTGATTTCATATCCAATTTTATGTATTTCATGATTTCTTCAAATCTGTCTCGACTCATAGTTTATTGAAAAAAAAATGTGGCCCCAAGATTTTGACCACAAACTCCAATCCTCCATCAACATCTCCATCCCTTCCCCCCTCCATGCTAATACCAAATTCCACTAGACAAAAAGCAGGGGCTATTCTAAAGAAGACTACATTATCTACAGAATAATAAACACATAAAACGGAATTGAAGACAAGCTCTAGGAATTATCTAGTGTAGTTCTAAGTATAAGCAGTTACTGTAAATAAACTGATAAAACTAAAAAAAAATTTGCAAGCATAATATTATAATACTTTAGAAAAAGTTGTAAAATTGCAACTTTGTGTGAAAGAAAAAACATATACAAGAGGAAGAATTTCATTTAGGGGTCAAAATGACCTTTTCTGTAGTTCTAATGTTAATAAATGAATAAAATTACACCCAAAATATTGGAAAACATCCTAAATTTATGGATCAGTTTCAAAAAGTATGTTATAATTTAAAAATGTGAGAAAAATGTGTAAAAAAACATCTTAATTTAAGAAATTAAAGAGACAGAAAATGTAAAATTATTTTCAAAATGCTCATATTTTAATATTAATAATAAAATAAAAGCCATATTATAGGAAAAAGGAAAAATGTTTTTGGAAAACAATGTATTCTCTATTCAATGAATTAATTTTTTTTAACAAATAGAAACTTTAAATGAAAAGATATTTTTTTAAATGCATAAAATTAAATAGTCAATATCAAAATTTATGGTAACATTTTAAAAAAAATTAAAATATAAGTAATATGAGATGACAGAATCCTAATGCAAAAATTTAAACTGAAAAACGAAATATTTTCAAAGTATACAAATTAATTTCATAAAGTGACAGCCAAACAAGTTCTAGGGTTTGTTATGCCAGGGGGAAATCTTGAGACTTTAAAGTAAGAAATCTTAATTTCAAACCCATTGAGCTAAGAGCTTTTCTAGCGAGAACCAGTAGGGCAACAAGGATTTGTTTCAAATAGGGATCGAGATGTAATAATTACTAGAACTCTGCAAATTACTTGTAACACTGCAACTTTTAATTTTCTTTATTATTATTGATCTTTTTTAGCACCTGTAGGTGGCTCCTCTTAGGTGTGTGATATTTAATTCTTGTATTTTATGGTTCAGTTAATCACATAACACATTTTTCTTATAAATGTGGTGAAGTCAATTGCATTTTTAATTATTTTAAATGTTTAAAACAGAAATTCACAATTAGGGCTGCATATATCATAATTTATATATTGATGCCAAAAAATTAGCTTTCATGATCGACATGGTGTTACCGATAAATAATACAAACTAGAAACCAAATACTTTACTAATACAAATTTATTATCGCTTACCTAAGCTTCTGGAAGTGTGCCTACAGTATTGCTCCGACATGAAGAGCATAGGGACATATTCCCTTTTCCCACACTCCAGCTAGGCAATCATCGGTGGTTCTGGTGTTTTTCAAAACACATACTATTTTTCTGGCCGTGCGAAGTGCTGGGAACGCCCTCTCGCGGTCTACACGATATAGCTTATTTATTTAGGGGTTGGTTCCGTTACACTCCCCACCTTGAACTCCAAGAGTTCAATTCCCAAACCTAAATTGATAGACAGCAACCTCTTCCAGCATTCCGCACAACCAATAACACTTGAAAGCAATAATCATCAAAACTAAAATTTCAATACACAAACTGATAACACAATTAATTACTCATAATAAAATTCAACATTCAACACATAAAACACTTAAATAAGCAATTAAGAAAAATTTAAACACTTTAAACAATCATCAAATGTAAAATACTGAAAGAGATTATATAAAATATATATATATGTAAATTTGTCCATATAAAGTCAATAAAAAGTTTTAAGTCTCTAAAGGATATAGTAACTGTATTGGTCGCCTAAGTTGACCTTTTGCAGTGCGTACGATGCAAGATCGCACAAACCCGTCACGTCCATAAAAAACACTTTCTATGATTCCTATATCCCATAGCAATTTCGCTTTGTTCGTACCTTCCACTAACACTACTTGATTTTTTTGCAAGTCTTGTTGAGGCGTTGGAGTTTTGAGCTTGTGAGCAGTCCTTAGTTGGAACAGGTATTGCTCTTTCCATTTCTTCCAAAGTTGATTCAAGAGCCTTGATTGGTACTGCTGTCTCTTAGTGAGATGCTCTCTTGTGGACGTTTTCTCCAACATCTCAATGAAATGCACAGGGAGTTGGATGTTTTTTCTTCCAAATAGTAGGAAGTGAGCTGGCGTAAGAGGACTCGGTTCATCTGGCTCATTGTAAACGTATGATATAGGTCGATGGTTTAGGACGGACTCTACCTCTGTGAGAGTAGTCAGAAGTTCTTCGAAATTAAGGAGGGATTTCCCCAAAATTTTTCGTAGGGGGTCTTTCACACTCCTCAGGAATCTTTCGTAAAACCCTCCCCACCATAGGGTACGTTCCACAATAAACTTCCAGGTGATACCTCCCGTGGAAATGAAGTCTTTGATTTTAGAGTCCTTTAAAATGTCCATAAATCTACGTAGTTCTTTATCTGCACACTTAAAGGATTTGGCATTGTCTGAGTAAATAACTTTACAATGTCCTCTTCTAGATAGGAATCTGCGAAAGGCAAGTAAAAACTTTGAAGTGCTCATACCCGAGACCAACTCCAAGTGTACAGCCCTGGTGACAGCACAGGTAAAAAGTGCGATATATGCTTTCTGTGACTGATCCTGATTTGTTACTTACACAGGGCTGGTGAAATCTAGTCCACAAACTGTGAATGGAGGAGTTTTGGCTATTCTGTCTCTGGGTAATTGTGATGTGAGCTGCTCAGCAGGCCTTGCGCTATACCTTTGGCAAATTAAACACTGTTTGATTATTCTTTTCGCAGTCTGACGACCGTTAGTTATCCAATACCTTCTCCGAATTTTTGTCAATGTTGTGTCAGTTCCGTCGTAAAACACACTTTCATGCTCCCTCTTTACAAGCAGTTCGACAAACTTAGATTGTCTTGGGAGAATTATTGGTTGTTTCTCTTCAAATGAGAAGGCACTTTCTCCCAATCTCCCCCTTATTCATAAAATTCCCTTTTCATCAAGAATGGGGGACAGACTATACAAAGGAGACACAGGTGAAATATGTTTGTTTTTCTGCAAAGCTCTTATTTCAGCTCCATAAAATTCCGCTTGGGTATTTTTTAGCCAAAAATTCTCCGCATCTAGAAGCTCTGACGTACTTATATCACCACAGTTGTTGGATTTCTTTCTAGCACGTGATATAAATCGTATCACCCATGCAGTTATTCTTAAAACCTTCAAGAGTTTACTGAATTTTGACACGTCTATTAAGTGATCTTGTTTTGACACTATGCACTCTTGAGACGCTGCATTGTTGCGATATTCTAAATCACCGTCGTTAACGTCTCGTAATTTCTGCTCAGGCCACATTTCTTCGTGTTCACGCAACCATTTAGGCCCTTGCCTCCACAGTTCGTTATTTTTCAAATCTACCATGGATGTGCAACGAGATATCAAGTCCGCCGGGTTGGTTTTACCAGGTCAGTGGGACCAGGCAGAAGTCTTGGTTAACGTCTGAATCTCTTTAACGCGATTGCTTACGAATTGTTTGAGGTGGATATATGGAATCTTGACCCAACAACACACAATTGAAGAGTCTGTCCAAAAATAACGCTGCATTTTTTCTTTTAAATCTCTCGAAACACTTTTGCTTAATCTTGCAGCTAGGAGAGCACCTAGTAATTCCAAACGGGGAAGAGTTTGTTGCTTTAAGGGTGCAACTCTGCTTTTTGCGGCAACAAAGGCTGTAGTCACAATTCCATCGCACGTAATTACTCTTAAATAAGCAACTGCACCAAAGGCCTTCGAACTAGCGTCAGAGAAAATGTGGAGCTCAGTTTTTTCTCCCTCTTTATTCCCTATCTCGAAAAAATAATACCGCGGTATTTCCAAACTTCCTAATTCTAAAAAATCTTTGTATAATAGCCTCCACTCTGAAATTATCTCTGGCGGGAGTTCTTCGTCCCATCTCAAGCCTAATTTCCATATATTTTGAATCAAGAGTTTCAATTTTACAGTAAAGGGACCTACGAATCCCACAGGATCGAATACGCGGCCAATAATTGCTAACAGAAAACGTTTAGTAATATCTTCCTCAGAAATAATTTTGGTTATATTTTTTACGTCAAAATTAAGTATATCATTTGTCGGTTTCCAGCCTACACCTAGGACTTTAAAGGGAAACACAGACTGGCCTAAAGGTTCATCCCAATCATCTTGCATGTGAACACCCGAATTTTTCCACATATCCCATAATTTATTATTATTTGTTAACCATTTCCTTAAATCCATCCCAGCCTCTTGAAAGATTTTAATACACTCTAAACTAGTTTGATACGCCTTTTCAACATCTGAATGACCACCAATTACGTCATCAACATAAACATTTTCATTTAGAAACTCAATGTTGAAGGAAATTTAGCTTCATATCTTTTTATATGCTCTTTTATGGTAGCCGCTAACAAAAATGGGCTACAGTTGATTCCAAACAAAACATGACAAAATCGATAAACAATAGTGTTGGAATCATCATTAGGATTATTCGTCCAAATAAATTTCGTCGTGTCTCTATCCTCCTCATGTATGCCTACCTGAAGGAACGCTTGTTTTATGTCAGCGGTAAAGGCAATAGCATTTTTTCTAAACCTAATTATTAGATCAAAAATATCTGGATATAAATTTGGTCCAATGTGGAGGCAATCATTAATTGACAGCTCATTTCTAGCATGAGAACTTCCATCGAATACAATACGTATTTTACTTGTGACTTTGTCTTGACGAATTACAGCCCTATGGGGTAAATAAAACTCAACTTTATTATCATTTTCTGGGGCCTTTTCAATTATCCCTTCACGTTCATATTCTTCAATTACTTCCTTGTATTTTTCAAAGAACGAGGGATCCTTTTTAAAGCGTTTACGTAATTTACCGAATCTCTCTGACGCTACCTCGAAGTTGTTTTTTAACGATTCCTTAGCATTTGGTTTCCACATTAACCCAACACCATAACGACCATTTTTATATTCGAGATTGGATCTAAATTTTTCAAGTAATTCGTTATCAGAATCTGAAATATTTTCTTTTTCTACATCAATGCCCATACCTTCTAGTTCAAAAAACAGTCTAAAATCATTTATTTCAAAATCAGAACTAGCAGCTTGATTCACAGTTATATATCCCGAAACAGAATTGTTGTGTTCACTAGTCTCGCGACCCTGAACTACAAATCGAAATAGACTATCAGTCGCTACGAGCTTTTCACCCAGTGGAACAGATGTGCCCTTTAACACTTCAGATAAATAATCAGCTCCCACAAGTATGTCTATATCGAATCTTTCCGCAGTGTCACCCAGTTGGATCCCCCTTTGCCAAGCCATATTTTTTACTTTCAAAGGCGGCGGGGCAATAATTCCGCTCGTAATGTTGCTGACCGCAAGCGCTTCCAGCTCAATTTGTTGCGTTGGATTGTTTATGCTTTGCAGGGGGAGCCAAAATGTTTGACAGCTCAAGTGTTTCGGATTCTCGCTGCCGAACCCATAAATCTGTAACTGCTCTGATTTAATGGCCTGGAGGTTCAAGTCATGGCATATACTCCTTTTCACAAAAGTCCTATGACTGCCTGAATCATATAGTAATCTCACCCGCTTTTCCTTATGTTTTGTTTTAAGAATTGCGCAATAAGTTTGAAGTAACGTAGGACCATTTGCCAGATGCGTTTCTGAAACCGAAACTTGTGTCGGGGTTTTATCTTCCTGTGAGGCTTGAGAAAGTTCTTTAGTTTCCTCTTTCGGCATTATAGAATTAAATTCTTTGTCTCAGATCAAAGTATTATGCGACTGATTACACGATCCGCACGAGATTTTATAAAAACAGAATATAGAGACATGGCCCCTTTTCAAGCATTTAAAACAGCGCCGCTGATTTTTAATTGACGCCTTTTTCTTATCAACAGTTAAAAAACAGTTAGCCGTGTCATGGGTTTTGTTGTTACAAAATATGCAATATATATTAGACTTAGCTGATAATGCAGATGCTGAAGGCATTCTACGTGGAGAGCTTTTATAATTATTCTCACTTTTATTTCTATACTGAATTCCCGACTCAAAATCTTTACTAGTGGAATCTTGTTTAAGCATAAAAGACGCTTCACGACACTCGACTTCTTTACGGATAAAATCTACAAGCTCTAAAATATCAAATTCAGAATCATTACTTCGCTTTCGATTATACTCCAAACATAATTCATCGGGCAATTTTTTAAGTATTTAAAAAATTTAGAAATTACCAACTTTGGCAATTTTAGAACATTAGATTCATTAGATGGGTAAACATTTTCCCTACCATGTGAGGTACTTTCAATTTGATTCGTAACTGTATTCTGTACAGTAGTTCCATTTTCTAAATTTACTAAATGACTAAGATGCCTACTGATTTTACCTCGGTATTTTACAATTTTCTCAAAATATTCCTGACTTTGTAAAACTTCATTCTCTAAATCATCTGCATCAATTAAGGGTTCAATTTCTAAATACAATTTTTTCAATATTTCAGATTTCTCTCTTAACTGATCATCTGCTTCCCCTAAATCCTCATTTTTCTCCGCAAGTGTGTAATTTTGATCTACTGGTGTAACGAAAATATTTTCTATCCTAGTAGTTAGTTTTGTTGTCAACTGCCTAATTACGCTACGCTTTTTCTTAAGCATTTCTAAATCAACCTCTGCACTAGAACTAGAGTTGTGTACCGACATTTTCAATTCTCCTTTCAAAAACAGTTAAAGAAAAGATCAATGCAATTCTAAAATCATGCAGTTATACTAATTACATACACAATACAAAAATCAAAATATAAGTAATCAACCTCATAAGAATATATAACCTTAATTCCTTTCAAAAATACAGTTGGAATTGATATTAACCAAAAATAATCATTTGTTAACTTATCACAACATACACTTCTAATGAGGTCAAAAACAATAATAAATCCTATACACCATTAAATCCAATCTCGAATTAAATTAAATTCTAATATTAACATCGGCATTTCCCGGCCGATGCACCATGATGCCAAAGATTAGCTTTCATGATCGCCATGGTGTTACCGATAAATAATACAAACTAGAAACCAAATACTTTACTAATACAAATTTATTATCACTTACCTAAGCTTCTGGAAGTGTGCCTACAGTATTGCTCCGACATGAAGAGCATAGGGACATATTCCCTTTTCCCACACCTTATAAATGTGGTGAAGTCAATTGCATTTTTAATTATTTTAAATGTTTAAAACAGAAATTCACAATTAGGGCTGCATATATCATAATTTATATATACTACTCAATTTTTATACTGTTTGAAAATAATTTTAGTTTTAATAAAAAAGTAAGTTTTGTTGAAAATTTTCAAAATTAAGAGTTGTTAAGTTTACAAACAAGAAGACTACAATTTTGTTTCACTACATATTAAGTTCATTTTCAAATATTTTTCATTTTTACATTGTCCATAGGAATTTAAATTAAAGCAGGTTTGAATTCTTAACGATTCACAATGGTATCTTGTAATGACAGATTCAAAATGAAAGAAATGTAAAGCAGAAGTGAGAAAATAGAACTGTTAATCCTAACAAAGTACAGTAACCACCGCTTATAGTGATCAGTGGTTATAAGAATCAACCATTTATAAGAATCAATATCGCAAAAACAAAAACAAATGTATTATTTCCATGTTAAAATTTTCGCTTTAAAGAATCAATCCACCGGTTTTAAGAATCAGCTTACACTCTTTGCTTTCCTTTAATTTTTCCAAAAAAACCACTTAAACACTCAAAAGGCATGAAGTTCTTCCTTTTTTTTTTTTAAAGAAAGAGTGATAAGATGGGATGGAATACAGTCATAAAATGCATCCCTTTCTTTTTTAGACATAACATAATAGTTTTTCCTTAAACGCTTTAGCACAACACTGTCCTATTAGCTTTACCCAGGGGCATCTCTACCTGTCCAGATCCGATTTCACTTTTCTCCACTGACAAACAAAGACAGGGACTCTTTTTTTTTCCACCTCCCACATCCTGGTTGCGGCTTCCTGCACCCTGAAACACATAAATCTTCGGCGAAGTGTCCACTATCACTTAGGCAAACGTGACATTAGTAGATTCAGCGCGTTATCAAACCGTGAAACGTAAGTTAGAAGGTGAATCTTCGTCTGAGACTATTGGTATTGAAAGAGGTATAAACAGACTCCTGAAAACTTCATTACATCAAACTACCATAGAAAACTTTTTCTTGCACCCTTCCTGTAGTTGAAATGTTAAACTGTTAAGCAGGTATGTTGTAACAAATATTGGATTTTTTTCTTCTCTTATTATAATCATGTGTATCTACTTATATGTCAAGAAATTAAGTTGTATTTTTAAAATTATAAGCAATAATTTTAATAAAAGATTGTTAACGTAAATAAAAGAGTATTTTATGGTAAATTATCTAATATATGTATATATAGATGTGTGTGTGCCTGACCAAAAACCTAAATTTCGGCTATCAGAATCAACCACTTATAAGAATCAAAAACAGTAATAACAAACGTGATTCTTATAAGCAGAAATCACTGTATTTATAAAAACTAGACTGTATAGCTGTTAAATAAAATCACAATTTTAAACAAGTGTAAATATTAGTTTTTCTCTAATGGAGAAGATTTTCTTATAGAGGTTTTAACACTTCACGTTTTAATAAAGCTAATTTTTTATCAGTCAGGAGCTGTGGCTGGTTTGGCAGTAGATATTTCACTTTTTCCTTTGGATACTTTAAAAACTCGACTTCAAAGCTCTCAAGGATTTTGGAAAGCTGGAGGTTTACGAAATATATATTCTGGTATTGGATCTGTACTTATAGGATCATCACCAGGCTGTAAGTATTAAATTCTTGTTTAAAAGAGTTGTTCAGTGTATCTGACAGAAGTAAATCAAAATACCTGAAGAGAAACCTGAATTCTACATTTCAAACATTTTTCGTCATTTTTTTTTCTTTGTCCTGTATAATTCCTTATACAATAGTGTATGTTTAATACCTGTTATGGTATGTTATACCATAATATTTTCATATTATTTTATGCTTTCCATTAAAGTTCCATTTCATCTTTCTTCTAAAGGCAGTTTGAACTGGTTCTTCCCTTTCTTTTTGGACTCTCTCAGAGAGTAGTTCTTAGGAAACAATAGATTATTGACTGTAATCTGAGGAAGTAGGTCTTGAATCAAGCAGAGAATGATGACCCAATCAAAGGGGAAGGCTTCAACAGACTTGATATTATTTTGAATATTAAACTGAAATGAACTATCAATAAAGTTTTAAACTGTATATAAAAAAGCTGTTTTTTTATCTGATCTAATTGATAGAAAATCCTTTTCTAATTATAAAAGTATATTTTACTAAAAAATCAATGCAACATTCATAAGGACTTTTCACTGTGTTCAATAATTTATTTCAAAACTGTCGTGAGTTTTCATATCAGTTATTAAAAGTAATGAAAAATAAAAAAAATGTATAGAAGTGCATCCTTTTTAAATGCACACAACATTTATATTATAAATGTAGAATTAAATTCTATATAATGTTATATATATATATATATATATATATATATATATATATATATATATATATATATATATATATATATACACACACACACACGCACACAGTGGGATCTCGATCTATCATTTTTCAAGGGACGAACTGAACTGAATGATAGATGCAGAACCATAACAAAGCAATATAATCATCATGGCTGGGTGAAATATACGACACATATGGGAAAATTGTGATTCGAGGAGCAATCAATTGATATTCCACTGTGTATATATATATATATATATATATTATCCTTAATAAATTTCAATTTTAGAATTATGACATTTAAAAATTAAGACAGGAAAAGTTATATTTTCATCAAAAACAAATTTTTCAATAGGTTTTGAAAAAAAATAACATTTTTTTTTTTAGAATTTTGCACAGATGATGCATATAAAGTTAACTGCTATTTACTCAGAAGAAAATCACCACCTTAATTATTGCAAGTAAGGAAAATAAATTGTATGTCTAAAGAAATTTATCATCATAACAACTATTTTAAATTTTTTTAATATAAAAGAAAATTATAAAATAAATCTATAACATATTTTCAACAAAAATGTAAAGTCACTAAAATTCAGAAATTTCAATTAATGTTTAGGAATGACATGACAAGAAGTTAAAGAAATTTAGAAAAAAATTATATGAATGAAATGAAAAAAATATAAAAATTGTATTAATTGGTAGTGGGGGCATGCTTGATTAATAATCTGACGTGAACTCCTCATCCGTTTAGCATTTGTAAAGATAAATATGATTTAAGTGCTCTAAACTCAACTCATCAAAGATGAACTCTGAATTTTCAAAGTGATTAGAAGTTCTTAAATATTCAGTATTTTAGAAGTATTGTGAAAAAAGTATAAAATTATTGCAGTATTGGGAATGGAAGTATTGTGCTTTTGTCTCAGCATTCCTCCCCCCCCCCCCAAGCATTTCAGAATGATTAGAAGCATCGCATATTATAAGATCAAACATTATAATAAGAGTTGTATACAATGATGATGAAAATTACAGGGTTTGTATAGGATCCCAAAACTCAGATACTTTTAAAAGTTTGATCTTTGGAAATAAAATGCATTTTAAATAATTTTCGAGGTCCTTAAAAATGCTTGTACAAGTCCTGAAGTCTGTAAGAACAGCTTATTTTTGAATCTTGAAAATGAGTATGAACCCTGAATTAGATATTTAATTTAAATACTTCTAACTAGTATCAGACATTACTAGATTAATTTCAGAAGTGATATTCTCTTGCATTGTCTTATGTGTCAAAAGTAATGTTTGAAATATTCAAGAAAGTAATTTTAAAATTTCTTGCAAAGTTTTTAAAAAAATTTAATATGCTATCAATTATTCATTAGTTTCTTATACAGCTTTATTAATTTTTTTATAGCTGCAGTTTTCTTCTCTACTTATGAAATGATAAAATATCTTAGTGCTCAGCATAATTATTCAAGTTTTCAAACTGGTGTACATATGTTTGCTGCATCATGTGGGGAAGTGGTTTGTACATTTTTTTAAAAATCTCTGTTTATATGTGAATTCATATACAAAATCTAGGTAATATTTTTGAACAATTTCTGTTTAGAATTCTCTTGCTCAAATCAATGAAAATGTAAGGCTTTCAATTCTTAGTCCTTGTTATGCAGTCACTTTTGGTGAATTATTTTGTTAGTTTCTCAGTACTTGATACAGCTAGATCTATAACCAAAATTTTCTAGGTCATGTGATATGGATTTAAAAGGATTCAAATTTATCATTCAGTTCTAAGTGACTGAAATTAAATATTGATCATGAGAAATTAAATATTGATCATGAGATTTTATGTCAAATTTGGCACTGTGCCTTGAGCCTAGCTCAATTAACCTTGACTATCTTTTTTCTATGACTGTTAAATTTGTAAAAATAAAGTATCATACTTTTATAATGTGTCTGTGAAGTTGTGCTTGTTTGCAGTTGTTTCTGTACATAAAGGAAGGATTAAAAGTCAAAAATATCCACCCTTGTTCTTTTTTTTTTAATTATAAATTTTTATCACTTTTTGTTTCATTCTGATTTTTCTTTCATCAAATGGTACTTTACAAAATACAAACTTTTTTCTATTCAGTTTTAAATGCTTTGGACTAAAGCTGAAATTTCCTAATGAGATCCAGAATTTCTGATTAAACTTTTTTTTTTTCAAATGCTCTAAGGCAGTGTGGTCCAACCTTTAGTTACCCCCAAGGGCCAATCAAACTTAGTATAGGAATGTGAGGGCCAGAGACATTCCAGAAAGAAAACAAAATACATATTGTATTAAAAAACTTTTATTAAAATTTATATTAAAAGAAGTTTAATATACTTCATTTTACAGTCAAGAAATCAATGTGATGATTGGCACGGCTTTCCTGATACAAGTTTATCAATGACCACTGTAAGTTCAGTAATGCAAAGTCTCAGGCTCGATTCCAGTGAAGCACTTTTGATTCGATTTCTCGTTTTTGATTTAATTTGTTTAAGAGCAGAAAAAGCACTTTCACACATGTATGTACTGCCAAAAAGTGCTAACATTTGCAGAGAGAATTCAAGGAGTTTAGGAAAAACGTTCTTTAGAAATCAGTTTCCAGCATTTTTCAGGGACATTACACTTTTTAGTCTGGTAGAATGAGTCTGCCTGAAGATCACAAATTTCCATTTGAAGGTCGCAGGGCACCTCACTCACTTCAATATCGATTTTAAGTCTTAAAAACTTAAAGCAGTAAGAAGGGTAAACGATTTTTTTCCAAATGTTAAATTAAAATATTTTTCCAGTAAGAAGGGCAAGGGCCAACAAAAATGAATTGGTGGGCCGCATGAAGCCCACAGGCTGCAGGTTGGACCACACTGCCCTAAGGGATCATTTGATTTTTATCAGGAAGGCAACCTCCAGGATTTATACCCCTTTATAAATTGACAGGTACATATAAATTTTTAATGACGTGTAATAATTACAATTACATTCTCATAATATTGCAGGATTATAGAATTTTGATGAATCATGAGTACTTTATTGAAAACTTCTGTATTATTAATACATATACTTCCTAAAATTTAAACTAGAATCTAGCATAAAAATGAACCATTCTAAAGGACACGATTTAAATGACTTTTTTTTTTTTTTTTTTTTTTTTCCCCAGAGAGAGATTTTTCAAAATAATTTTCTAACTAAAGGCACTGAAATTCTTTACATATAAAAATGCATTATACAAAGATATACTGGTAATTTGTTTTGTGTACTATCCTTGCTATAGTAAAAAAAAGCAGCTCCCAAGCAAAAAAATAATTTACAGACATAAATCAAGAAAGTATATGCCAGTTTAGTTATCATTTTGATTAATTTCAATTAAAACTATGTATGTAGTTTTTTTAAAACCTCTAATTAGATCATTTTTTGTAGTATACATAACTATTTTTGATTATCTATGTGTTCTGTTTTCCTAAGCACGCATTTAGCATTAATTAGCATGTATAATAAGAAGTTAAATGTCATTCTTCCATGATAAAAAAGAACCATACTCTGTGTTTACATATGGTGTGTTAAGTTAGACTTATTGTTAATACAGGCAGGTAGGTTTTAAATTGTGATAATTGCAGAGGTCTATCTTCATGCGATACCATTTTCATTTGGAAAATATATATTTTGTCCTCAACATATTTTTTCTTGAAAAATAAAGTTATGAATGGTGACTTTATCTCATATTAATAGTTCATATTTTTCATTTTTTTATAGTTATTTATTAATTCTTAACTTTGTGGAAAGTTATGTAATAGCCATAATTCACTCAGGGTCACATTTAAATAGCAATATTTTTCTTAAAGAAAATTCAGAACAATTACATGGAATTTTACCTTTCTTTGAATTTCAATATGCTTTAATTTGCTTATATTACAGGTAAGTTAACTTTCATATGTTTAAAAGTTTTAAAATTATTTTTAGGCTTCTTGCATTGTAAGAGTTCCTACTGAAGTTGTAAAACAAAGAGCTCAAGCAAATTCCAAATTTTCTAGCTGGCAAGTTTTGCAAACTGTAATTAAGAGTGAAGTATGATAATTTATTTTATTTTGACAAAAATGAGTATTTTTACATTTTACCGTAATTCAATGTATAAAAGTTTTCTTAAACCATTGCTTTTTCAAATTGTCATTATATTTATATGATTTATATTTGGGCTAATTTTTACCAGTACTTTTATGAGCAGATATTTTGACACAATAGTTAGTATTTTCCCTCTCCTAAAGTGTATAGTTAAAATTCACAGTAATAAGTAAATTGCAATTATTTTTTATATCACTTCTGTAGGACTGCTGGTAATAACCATAACAATATTTATTTTCTCTCTCTCTCACCATTATTATAAGAGCAAATTAAGCTACTATGTTTATCAATGTTTGGATTTCAATTTTTCATTTTTTGTCAGTCTATTGCAGAATTATAATACATTCATAAATAGTTCTTGAGTAACTTAGTTAAAAGTAAATCAACTTTTTATAGATTATGTACTAAAGATAATAAGAGTGTAGCAAGAATTTTGCTTAAGAATAATTATTCTGTAATGTTAAACTCTCAGACAATCTATGGCTGTAGTTTACAAATGTGTTACATTATTATAATTATTTTAAAAGTATTTATGTAATATTGTTATTAAATATTTTAGTTATAACTTTTGTAATTTTTTTATTGAGTATCTTTTTATGATGGCTTTTTTCTTATATCATTCTAAGCTATTTTTCTAAACTGTAATAGCTTTAGTCACTTCCTTAATAGTTTTTTTATGAATGTCCTTGTGTTCATTGAGCCTCATATAAATGTGTGCTTGGATATGTGTAGCTTTCTTTTTCTTATTTCTTGTAATTGTAGCTGCTTATTGTCATACTTTTTTTTTCATTCTTGTCACCATACTTCATCATAGAGCAGGGTTGATATATTTTTTCTCACACTGTGGGATTCCAGGAAACGAAAAAGCTGACATCCTTGCAAAAAACGGATGTAACTTGCAGCAGCCACACTTTACTCAGTCCTACCAGCAAATTTGTGGTGTAATAAAATATAAATTACAGAGGTCCCTTCAAAATCACTATGCTGAAGCTGTGGTTGGTGGGGCCTGGAGTTCATTGCTGTGTTCTCCATTTCCCATGAACCTTCCTTGATCGGTCTTTACTACTAATTTTAGACTTTTAACTGGCCATGACTTTTTACAGTATCACCTGTGCCGTATTGGCATGGTAGATAGCCCTGACTGTATCCTGTGTTCTTCAGGCACTCTTATGAATTTTACTCATTTGAAAAGCTGTCCTGTGCTTTCATTTTTGAACTGTCCTCCTGACAACTTTCATAACAAGGCTAGTTTTTATTGGGCTGCCAGAGGGCTTATGGCTGATGTGGTCGCTGCCCCAATGTAGGGGGGGGGGGGGGGAATTTCTCACTATTTTTTTTTCCTCTTATGTTTTTGATTTTTCAGATGTGTTTTACATCCCAATATATTTATCTTAAAGATTAGAGCAATTAGAAAACTCATCTGTTTGTCTATTGATATTGTTTGTATTATTGATAGTGAATCTATGTTCATTGACATACCTATTTTTTTGTACATCATTTGTTAGATTTATAGTTTCATCTTTTCGTAGGCATAGATATATATTCTAAAAAGAGGATTAATTCAAATTGCTGCTCAAGTCATTGCTTGTTATGTTATTAATTTTCTATTCATCTGTCCAGAGAAACTATAACCCATGTATACGAAAAAAATAAAACTGTGCATTAGGACAAACCCAGGGGCTGAATCAAATAATTTCATTCATCTTTTCGTTTTAGTTTTCTGTAAATGTCCATTTATAGACAAGGGAGGCTTTCATAAAAATTTGTATTTTTGTGAAATTTTTGCATTCTTTTAAGCTTGTAATCTGAATGTGTAAAAGGCTAAAACAGTATTCATGGTATCAGAAGCAATTTATAAGGACTTTTAAAACACCCAAAAGTTAAAAGCTGTACAGTTCTGCCTGATCTGATTTGACAATGTACAAATCTATGTACTTTCAGTGGTAGTTCAGCTGTTTTAAGGCTAATGTTGAAGCTTCTAATAACTTAGAAAATAAAACATTCTAAAAATAGTAATTTCTTCTGAATTTTCTTCTTGATTTGAAGATAAGATATAAAATATATTAAAAGAGAAATTTTCATTGATTTTAAGAAACTTTTCTACAAATGTGAAAGATTTTTAAAATATTGCATGTCTAGTTCTGTGTACATACTTAAATTTCAAGATTTTTCTATGAGCTAATGTTGTCTAAATTAAAAAAATGTAATTTTTACAACTTGACTTCCTCTCTAATTAACATATATGTGTCAGTGTATATTTGAAAAAAATCCATAATTTTTTTAATTGTAGGTTTTTAACTATGTATTCAAAGGGTATTTTAGATTGAAATTTTAATTCAATAAATTTTTATTTATTTTTTTTAAACTTTTTCTATTCCATTGTATGACTAAGTAAGTTTGATGAATTCAGTATTTAGATATTTCACATTAGTGATAATATTTGTGTAACTCATAGTATGTGGTATGTTTTATTATGAATAGTCTTTTATAATGCAGCTTCTTTACTAGATATTCCAGTAGCAACCATTTTGCTCTTGTTTAGTTATGACATTTTTTATTCACTTTAATTAGTTAGTTACATCTAGAGGGAATGTTTTTCTTGAACTTCAAGGTTTTCCTTTATACTTGTTTATAAAATCTTCTTTTATGTATCTGATATAATTTTTCTTATCAATTTCAATATTTAAATTTAGCATACTTCATTCAAATGAGTTGCCATAGGTTATTTGCATATAATGCATATTTTACTGAATTGTTCATAATGTTTTTATGTCTAGAAATCTGTTCATCATTTCATGTCATAGCTGTGATTTTCACATATTTCCTTATATTTTCTGAGGTATGGGTTGCAAAATATAATTATAATTATCAAACATTTTGAAATCATTACTTCATTTCTGTATTCTACACTAATTTTACTCTGTCTCTAGGGGATCAAAGGACTCTACAGGGGTTATTTTAGTACAATATTTAGAGAGATTCCATTTTCACTAATACAGTTTCCTATCTGGGAATATTTCAAGGTAATATGATAAAAACATACTTATACATAATTATTTAGCATTTTCAGATGTTTTTTAATAATATGAACTAATTTGTGTTAAATTTGATTGGTTTTAGTTTAAGATTTTATTTGAGGAAATCCATTTTTTTTTCATTCAATAAAAACAGTTCTTAATAAACACAATTATATAGGAACTCTTAAATAACTTTCAGTAATGTAAATATCTTCCAGTAACACCATTTCAAATACATGTTCATAAATATATTATTAAAGTTTTTTTTTTTAGCAAGATAAATATTTCACAATCAGCAGATGTTTGCTGGTAAATTTTTGTAATTAATTTTCACAGTTAAAAAAAATATGATTTCACATAGTATTCTACCATTCAGATAAAGGCTTATCACTTTTGTTGGATATCTGTATATTATAAAAATGATTTAACCCTTTCGCGGCGACCGTCATGTATACGTGCCAGCAGCTATCCGCGTTTCTGGCCGAACGTCACTTATATGTGACAGCAGCTATCCGCGCTTCTGGCCGAACGTCACCTATACGTGTCAGTAGTTCGGAACGTTTTATTAGTTAATTTTTGGGGCACAAGATGGCACCGCATGTCTATGAAATTTGGAGTACACGTAGTTGGGACCTTCTATTCGAAAACAAGACTAGTATGAATCACATGCGGTCTATCGTTTTATGTAAACAAACGGAGGAATGGATGTATTGCTTTTGACTGTCAGCGGGTAGGGCATTTAAACTTTGCACGTGGTCTTTGTTTACGAGATATCTTTGTTTATTTTTCCTTTGCGGTGGGATTGTAGCATTGGGTATATGGGTTTTGAGTCAGAATCAGATTCTGTTGCAGTGAGATTTCTTTCCTTTGATGATTTAATATGGAGAAAAGGAGAAAATATTTAACAGAAGACGAAATTTCTGAATTGATGAGAAATGTGTCTGATTATGAAAGTAGTGACAGTGATACAGAAATCTCTCCGGGTGAATCTGTTTATTTGGAACATCGGAATCAGAGTGATGATGAAGATACTCAGACATTTCTATTCTGAGTATATCGCGGGATGGTACTTCTTTGTGGACTTCTCACGTAAGGGATTTAAATCAACTAACATTCACAGCGGCATGCGAAATAAAAGTCCATGATGCTGTATCAAATGAATTGGATTATTTCAGATGTTTTTTTGATGAAACTGTAATGGATTTAATAACTAAATTATTGCATATTATATTATACTAACCAAATTAATGCGTATGAGAGGTACATAAATCCGGAAAGCGAACAGAGTTCATCCTCGAAGTATTTTTGCCTGTAACTAAAGAGGAAATGTTTGTTTAATTTGCTTTGACAATTTTAATGGGTATCGTGAAAAAACCGAAAATTAAGATTTACTACTCAACGAATCCCAGGATTGCAACACCTTTTTTCAGTAAGGTTATGAGTCGGGACCAACGCATCAAAATTCTTCGATACTTGCATTTCTCTTCTTCTGATGCCAAAAAGATTGAAAAAATTAAACCTTTTTTAGATTTAATCATTCAAAACTTCCAGAGTTCTTGATATATTATTGACATATTCTTGATATATTCCTGATATATTCCTGATAAGAATATATCAGTTGAAGAAAGTCTCTTACTGTGGAAAGGGAGAGTAGGATTTCGACATTATGTCCCAGCGAAAAATATTTTAAACTGTATAACAAAAATTTTTTAGTGGAAAAATAATAAAAGAATGTGTAAGTAACCCATATATAGCTTAAATAAATAGATTTGTTTGTAAATGTTACTATTTTGGAATTTTTCGTAAATTTAGGCTTAGCGCTTAAAAGTCCACCGGCCTGGAAGGTACGCTCGCGAGAAAAACCTCCGGCCTCAGAGGAAAGCACGTGATCAGAACTGCCGTCGCGAAAGGGTTAATTAAAGTTAAAAGTGTCTAAAAGAATGTCAACATGTGGCTCTCAAACAAAAGAATAAAGGGTTTTTTTAACAGGAAAACAAAAAACAAAAAAAGTGCATATTATTATTATTTTTAGTAAACCTGCTTAAAATCACTATAAATAGTTTATTTAAAATCTCTAAAGAGTTTATTTTTTAAGATATACCTGCCCATTCTTGCACTGTCCATTTTTTCTGATTTTTTGTGCACACTTGTCCATTAATTAGTATGTCTAACTGGAAGTTTAGGGTAATGTTTGAAGCATAATGGATATGAAAATAAGGTAATAAACAAGGCTGTATTCCTCATATCAAATTCTATGTTACCTGAGTAATTTGACAGACATTTTAGTTATTTACCTATGCTCTCATTAAGTATACATATGACTTCTATTAAAGTATTCAAGTAATGTCTCCTTTTATATTTAAGAAAAATTTGCTAGCTTTTAAAAATTCTTAACTTTTTTGTTACAAATATTTTCTTGAAATCTTTGATAGAGCGAGCTTATTCAGTAGAAGAGTTTAAACTATTGCTTTTTTTGCCTGTTTTCATTTATTTTTTGCTTTTGCTTTTTTAGAAGATTTGGTCTGAAAAGCAAGGGTTTTATGTAAAACCATGGCAGGCATCACTTTGTGGAGCTTTAGCTGGTACAATTTTGAAATTTCTTTTTAAAAACATTTTTGAATTTAGTTTATATGTGTTTAGTAATAAATTGATGATAATGATATTTATTTATAGTAACAAAATAGATAACAATGAGATTTTTATACTACATATTCATTCAACCTTGTTGCTGTAAAGTTATGTTATTCTAGAATACGTAATCCTTTGCAAGAGAAAATCATTTTACTTTCATATTACTGGATTTAAAAAAAAAGAAATCTGTTTAACTTTTTATAAATCTTTTATGACAATTTTTATATTTGTTAACTCTAAGTATATCAATACAGTCTAAATTTAGAACCCTAAGGAACTTCATAGGAAATTATTTGCCTTCTTTCTTTTATAGGGTCAGTTGCAGCAGCCATTACTACTCCTCTAGATGTAGCTAAAACTAGAATAATGCTTGCTGAAGTTAGTATAATTATGCAAATAAATCCTTTAAATCATTTATTAAATGTCATGCATGCTATGAGTGTGTATATATAATTATTATATTAATCAGTTAACTGTTAATATCACTTTATTGTAACTTTTTCTGAATTACATAAGAGCAAGAAATATGGTGAATCTAGCAAAATTCAATTTTTCTATGTTTTCTATTTTGTGTGTGTACCTAATTTATTTGATTATGCATCTACATTTGTATCTTCATTTGAATTTTTTCTCCTATTCTTCTTATCAAGCATTTAGCATTAATTATAAATGGCTTTGCTTTATTCAGTAACAGTTTTTTTTAATAATTTTCTAAAATTTATATGTTTTACATATACTCATAAAATTTTACAAAATTGGAACTTTTATAATACCTCCAGATTATAATTTTATATTTTTAATATAGAAAAAAAGTTATTTTATATTTTGATTGTTTTTTTTATTACAGTGTGTTTAATAAATAGTATTGTATGACTTTTTAAAGAATCTTATATATTGTTTTTTAATATACAGCAAGGCACATCTACTGCTAAGGGGGACATCTTTCCTGTTTTGAAAGAAGTTTTCAGGATTGAAGGAATTAGTGGGTAAGGTTTTAATCAAACCCATGTTCAGTTACAGCATTTTTAGAATGCTACTACATGTATGTGTGTATGGGTGACAGAGAGAGAAATTTATTGCTTTTTACAAATGTAATATTTCTTATTTTTAATGATAGATAGCTCATTATTTCAATTCAGAATATTTCCTTTGAAATTTTTAAAATGGTTCTGAAATCCATCTACAAGCGAAGGTATTTTCTCTTTTAAAAACAATTCAGTAATTACATCTCCAGTTTTGTTTGCATTGTAAATCTTAGCACATCTCTCTTAATCTCTGAAATGTGAATATCTGGAGGGTAAAATATTATTATCATATGAAGGTATCGGCTTTTTTACAACATTTAAAAAATCTAGAGGATGAATTATAGCTACATTTTGCACCCCACACTCTTTAGTTTAGAAATTATGATTCAATTAAAAATTCAGGTCCCTTGAAAACAAGTAATGAACCATTTAATTTGTGAATCTAAATTGAAATTATGATATTTCATCCTTCCTTATTATTATTCCTGCTATCCATAATATGTTTAAATGTAGATGACTTACTAAGGAGTATGCTTCACTTTTGTTAATTGCTAATTCTGCTCTAAATATCTCCTTGTAATTAGATATATCTTAACGCTAGAACTACTGCATTTCGGATATACCTATATGGAGTGGGGTCACTTTGACCCCTTGCAAGAATGACCTTTATAACCTTTTTATTTCAAATAATATGTATAAAAATAACAAAGTAAACTACCTTTTCTACTTGTGCATCACTTTAAAATAGTTTCTTAAAGAATATAGCATGCAAGGATGTGATTTTTGAGAAAGTTATCTTAAATGTACAAAAAGTTTGAGATTTTTTATGCACATACATTTAAAAATTTCAATTTTATGTAATATAAACTGTTATATATACCATGGATTTAAAATTATATGCTATACTACTATACAACTAATGCACAAATAATAAGTAAACATTTTCAAATTCAAACATTGCTGATCATTGTCAATTATTTTAATAATTTATGGGTAATAACATGGGTTTGATCATTGTAAAATAATTTTAATAATTTAAAAATAAAAAATGAAATAAAAGAAAAACATCCTTTAACAAAATGATTTCAAACTAAAAAACAAAAAGAAAATAATTTTATTTTGTTATCTACAATTATCAAAATATTTAAAAATTAATTAGTTTTATTTAAAGATTCAAGCATAAACTAATTTAACTGCCTTTTCTACACCTAATTGGTTTCACAATTTGCTCTGTATGAGTCCAAAAGTGGAAAATACCCTCTCTATCCCAGTAATTGTTCCTCTTGCAGTACATAACATCTGTATTTTATCACTTTCTGATCCTTACAATTCTTTAGGAATGCTATTGATTTCCACCACTGTAAGGTTTTTAATGATACTAAAGCTCTTTTATCAAACAAAGTTCCATTAAAAGAAGGAGAGTGCACAATGAATTTTAGTAAAATGTTTAATAAGGAGGTATCTCCATACTTTTCTTTGACAAAGTTTAAAGCTTGGTCTTTTTCATTTTTTGTTAAACATTCCACTACATAATTAGAATCCAAGAGTACTTAGGATTGGTTGTTTGACTTATTCTCAGACACCAATTTGGCCAATCAAGATAAGTAAGTGCACAAACATAGTGACAAGATTGATAAGCAAAGTAGACTAATACACACAATGGAAAAATTTTCAAGCAAATGGGTCATACAGGGAGTAGAATGTTGAATTATATGAATGAGATGTAATATATACATAAAAGTCTCCTTTCTCTCCTGTTTATATTTAAATTCAAAACCCTTAGGAAAATATACAAAAAATGTTCAAAGTATTGCATAAAATCATTCTTTTGATTAAAATCAATGATTTTAAATAAATCTGTTTTTTAAATCTTTTTTTAAAAATCATTTTAAAAAATTATTTTTGAGAAACATCATTTAAAAAAAATCATTCAATTTTAATCACTGATTTTAAATATTTGATTAAAATCATTTATACCCTGTTCCATATTATCAAAAAAAATGCAAAGACGTAAGGAAAATGCATGTTATTAAAACAATTTAGATGAAAACATCTAAAGTTATACACAAGAGAAATAGGAATGTATCTAAAAGCTGACCCAGTATATATATATATATGCAGTCATTTGTTTGTGCTGTCAGTCTGTCTTTTGTCCCTTTTAATTATTGTTGATAATTTTGCAGTGGAAATAAAAAAAGGTTTTTTTCTTTGAATCCTATTAAAAGTAATAATTTATTCATGCATGTGTATATATGTATATAGACAGTTGAATCATTCAAACAATTTGCTTGAAATGGCAAAGCAGGATGTTTCATTCCTTGTTCAGTGTGTTAGATAAAATGAAAATGGTGTTGGATTGTTTTGATTTTGTTTCATTTAATGTTCTGTAGCACAGTGTGTATTTACAGGGATATTACTGCTAACTTTTCAGATATGCTGTACAGTTGTTTAAATTGCACAGGTAGTAGCTACTGATGACGATTAAGAGTGAAGGAAACTTTTTACACAGTGTGAAGACTATGTGATTGAATCAATAGATAGTTGATTCAATTGTATTTAGTCTACTGGGCTTCAGTTCTGAATTCATGCACTCAGACTGAGACCATTAGTTTTTCTTCTCTATCTATGTTAATTGTCTCTTTTCATATATACTTTTGTGTATGCATGTATTGTTGTGCTGATATTAAAATAATCCATTAATCATTAACAAAATTCCATTGATTAGCAAAATTTCATTAAAACAGGTGGTCCAAATTTCCAACATAACAAGTTTTGTTTTTTATGTATAAGTATTAAGAAACCTTTAACACTCAAATTAACTTTTGATCGAAAATACTCTGTAAGGTGGCTGGTAAAAATCCCCCTTTTTTTTTGCGTTGACTGGTGAATTTCTGATTTCAAATTAATTATATTTAAGTAATATTGTTTTGCCATTTTTACTAAACTTTCCCAAGCCCCCAAGCTTAGAAACGAAATCACAGGACATCGGAATGTCAGATGTTTTCGCAGACATCCGTCCAAGAAGGGGAGAAATTGTTTACAGCAGTGCATAAGGATACATATAAGAGCTGTTGAAAGTAAATATTTAAATAAATTTTGTAATTATTACCTCTAGATTTTGAGTCATGTTTTTATTTTCTTTAAGTGTAAGTTTTAAAAGTATTATTTTCAGCATTCCTTTTAGGGTTAATTGTAGTTTCTTCTAAGACACTCCCAACACCCTTAGAACCTGGAGTTATTGCGGAAAATAGTAATTTTTAATTATTTGAGGTTTTTACAATGTGCCTCAATCTAGCTATAATTAATACAAATTAAACTTAAGGTAATTTAAATATGGTTATAATTACAATTAATGTGAATAAAGTAAACTATAAGTAAATTTAATAATTAATATTTCTTTTCTTTTCTTAATGTAATTTTATGGTTGTTCACCACACATGTAGCTTTTTCATTCCAACACTATGTTAGTGAAGTGTAAGATATACAAACAAATGTTAAAATGTAATGCATGTTCCTTTCCTTCATCCTGAATTAGCCTGTATGTAACTGTTGTTCACTTTTCTTTATCATGTTTATTTTCTTAAAAATGCATATCAATAATTTATTGTATATATTATTTTCAGTATTTTAATACATGATGCAACTTTCTTTTTTCAGTTTATTTTCTGGAATAGTACCTAGAGTTCTTTGGATATCTATTGGTGGTGCTGTTTTCTTTGGAGCATATGAAAAATCCAAACAAATCTTTGTTTTGTTATTAAACTCCTGACATCACAAAGTTACTAGTAATATGCAGAGCTTATGTAGTGTGTATAAAGTTTTAATTGCCATTATAGTTGTTAATATTTTTTGTTTCATGAATAAATACAACTTGAAACCAAATGTATGGGGTTGTATTTTATATGTGATTGTTTCCTCATATCTATTTTATCTATCATAAATCTATTCGGAGTATTCTGATCACAGGAAACTTACAGTTTTACTGCTTGAATAATTTAAAAATTTAGATATGTCTAAAATAGGTTATTGCACAATTAAGTGTGCCTTAAAACTTTTGTGTGAATCTATTGAGAACATCATACTAGGAAATTATGTTTATGAAAATAAGCTTTTCTGAAATTTTGTGCTAATGAGCACTTTTTATTCTTTTTTCTTTTCCAGTTGTTTGAGGTCCCTCCCCTGTTTTTTTTTAATGCTATCTTGTTACTTAAGAACAAATTTTTGGATAAAAGTTAATGAGCCTTTTTAACTTTGCATCATTATTCAAATTAAGTTCACTTTTAAATAAATGATGAATAGCAATAATTTGCTGTTATTATACATTTTATGTTGATATGTAATAATAAATTTTATTTTATATATTATTACATAATATAAAGTTTTACATATTATAAAATTATTTTTCACACATATTCCCTGAAAAATGCTTTGAAAATAATACTCCTGTTCTTCAGAATTAAATAAGCTGTAGATGCGGTGAGAGAAATAGTTTGCATGACCTGAAAAAGTTATAGTCAAAATGTTTGCTTTTTGGAAAGTAGAAATGGAAATATAGATTAAAGTTAATTCAATATTTTTAAATATACAAATGATAATTATTAAATATTTCATTGCTGTTTTTTAATAAAAAGGATTAAAGTATTCAAAATATGCTATGTAACTATTAAAAATATAATCTAGGAAAATTGTTACAGTTATGTTAAGTGATGTTATGAAATTTTGATTCTGTGTAGCAGCATTTTTAATGTAATAAAACATCATATAAATTATATTATAATTTTGATTATCTCTTTAAAACAGTTTCTTATGATTGACACAAATTTACATTTTTTTCAACTATTGTGAGAGATTGCAAAATGGTTAAATGTATCACAAACAACAATTTAAAATCCCATAAGATGTCTTGAATTCATTAAGAAGCTCGATATTTGGGTTCTGCATGAATTGAAAGAAATTCACTTAACACAAAGAATCAATATTTGCGATACGCATTTCAAATATAAAGCAATTGACCCTTTTTTGAAATGGATTATCAATTGTGATGAAAAATGGATCATCTACAATAACATTAATCAAAAAAGATCATGGTCCAAGCTAGGATTTTTGACCCGGGTTTTCAAAGATTTTACGAACCCGAAACCTCGGGAATTTGTAATGTAAATCCGGGGAATTAGTTATTTATCTAATACAGTAGAATACCAATTATATTCCTTAATTTGGAACCAAGACCAATCATATGATGAGTTTGGTAGTAAAATTTTTAAAAACAAAATATTTGATCTGGCAAAACTTTAAAACGATTATTTAACGTAAATGATAATGGGTCAGAGTCTGAACCAGAAGTAGCAGTTGAGGTGGGAGTTAAATATGGAATTGAAGATGATGCTATGAGTATTAGTGCTTGAACTAAATAAATGTCCTAATCTGGTGAGCTTAGTATGTTTCTGCAGGAGAATGATAATAAGGAAAATCATAAAAAATCAAAATCTGGTTCATATATCATAAGAAAAGAAATTGAGTTGTTTCGGGCAACAAAAAGCCGACCTGAAATGCTAGATAAACTTTTCAGGTCTTTAACAACAATTCGACCAACTTCAGTGGAAGAAGAATGAGCATTTTCTGTAATGGGTCTCTTTGCTAATAAACTCAGAAGCTGACTCAACGATGATATGTTGAGTGCAATGATGGTTGTAAGGCAGTTTTATATAAAATGAGATATTTGTACCACTTTTATTTATGTTATACATATATGCATATGTTTATTAACATTAAATTTATTTTCAGTTATTTTTTATATTTGAAATTCTGAAATAAATGCTTCTAATAAATTATTTATTATTTTAGTTCTTTGCTATTGACCCCCTGGAACCAACCAAGTAAACCCGGGAAAACCCAGGTTTTAAATTTAAAAAAAAACCCGAAACCCAGGTTTTTAAAATGTTGCTCAAAGTTGAAAACCCTAGTCCAAGCATGATGAACCAGCATAAACCATATCGAAAGCTGAATTGTATCAGAAAAAGATCATACTGTCAATTTGGTGGGATTATAAAGGTGTTGTGTATTTTGAGTTGCTTCCAAGCAATGAAACAATCAGCTCAGTTGTTTACTGCTAACAACTTATGAAATTGGAGGAAGCAATCAAAGAGTAAAGGCCAGAATTGGCAAATCGCAAAGGAATCGTGTTCCACCACGACAATGCGAGGCCTCATGCATTTTTAGCAACATGTATGAAATTATTGAAGCTTGGTTGGGAAGTAATGTTGTATCCCCCATATAGCGCCGACCTTGCACTATTGGATAATCATTTATTTTGAAGTTTTTAAATGGTAAAAATTTGGTAGAAAATTTTAAATGGTAAAAAAATGGTAGAACTTTTTAAATGGTAAAAATTTCAGTAATAATGATGACCTCAAATCGCACTTGGTTGAGTTTTTTTGCTGATAAAAATAAGAAATTCTATGAGCATGGAATCATAAAGTTACCAGAAAGATGGCAAAAGGTCATCGAACAGAATGGAAGATATTTGACTGATTAAAGTTAATTTTTCGTATAGAAAAAAATTTATTTTTATTTCAGACTAAAAAACCAAAATTACTCTCTTGCCAAAATATTTTGAAAATAATCAAAATTCTTATATGTATGATTGGTTAATGTCCTGTTTTTTGATTGCTTAGCCTTGGAATGAATATCAGTGTTCTGTTTTAGGAAAAATTTAGAGATGGTTGACAACATTTCGTTCTATACAGTAGAAACTACAGTAGAAAAAAATGACTGCATCTGTATGCATATATATAGACAGGTAACCACCGTACAGTATGGTTTCACTTTAGTAGTTCAAAAATTGCAGAAATCTGCCTATAATGCAGCACATGATGAGAATTTTTTTAAACTTAATAATTTCTATATGATCTTTAAATGAGACAGTCAAAATGCAAGTTATAAATGGGATAAACTTATGAATATTAATAAAATTTTCCATTAAAAAGATATATTAATTTATTTTAAGCACTTAACAAAAACATCTTTAGTGTAGGAGTTTTGCTAGGCATTGATTTATCTCCTTTGAAGAAATAAAACTGTCACAATTAAATTTCTGCTGAGAAAATATACGGCCAGAGTCAGTTCAAACTCAAAATCTAGTCAAACCAGTAGAAAACGTAATCAATGAAAAGTAGAATTTGCTAAGAATCTTTGTTAAGAAGGTTTTTATGGTATGAACCCTGAAATATTAAAGAATTACATGGGGATAAAGAAGCTGATAAAGCAAATTTGGTGGAAATGGCATCTGAGATGGACTAACAAAATTTATGCAGATCTCACAGGTAAATGTAAGCAAAACAAAATAACATTTTTTGGAAAAACAAGAGTATATAAATTAAATGGCGATGAAAGCTCAGAAGTTAAGGATAATTTGTTAGTAAGAAAATTCCCTTGTTTAGCAGTGTTGGAGAAGAAAATAGTATGCAATATGAATATGTAATACTTTTGATCAATTATTTACTGTTTAAATAAACATATTTCTCCTAGTTAAAAAAGGAAAATAGTACCGTTTTGTTAGTTTTTGGAATCCAACCCTATTTTTTTGTAGTAGTTCTTTGTATTGTATATTACAAATTCACATAACACAGCAGTTTTCAGTAACCTAAAAATTGTCATGTTAAATTTTGGGCTATGTTTATATATATATACATCCATACATATATATAGCACAAATTCACATAACACAGCAGTTTTCAGTAACCTAAAAATTGCAATGTCATATGGAGTGCTATCTTTATATATATACACATGCATACGTACATACATAAACATTTTTATAAAAAAATTATTAAATTATTTTACTCTGGGGTATATAAATATGTTTGTTCCTTTTTTAAAACAATATTTGCAAACATTAATGTTTTGAAAATTCAACTAATTCATGAAGATTTTTTTTCCATTATTACAATTCATTAAATCCAATATTAATAGTAATAGACAATGCATTTTTTTTGTGTTCTATAGAAAAACTCATGATCTTGTTACAAATAGACAAGTCTATGATTATATGTTATGGTAATTTCTCTCTATTCTAGTAGCAAAATGCTTACTCAAAGGAAAGAATACTTACCATTTTTTTCTCTTCAAATCTGCTATCACTTTCCATTCATGTAGTCCCGTACAAATTGAAAAGGATTATCTAAATCAAAAAGTGAAAAGTACAATGAAGCTTCCCTTATTTTTTATTTTATTTTCTATGTGAAATCTAATAATAAAAAAAAATTGTGATCTTAAGGGGTGTAGATTAGACAATATTTTTGACTATATATATATATATATATATATATATATATATATATATATATATATATATATTTTTGTTATTTTTCTTCAATCTAAGTTTATTTTGAATGCAGTATGTGTCTTCAGATTGTTTTGTGTCTTTGTGTTTCCAAGTTTATATATATATATATATATATATATATATATATATATATATATAAAGGTGGAGGATATTGTAAATTTTAATAAATTGGCAATAGTGAATTTTAAAAATTGCATATTCTAAAATCATGATTTTGCTACTTTGATCACTATAAAAAAGAGGAGTATAATTAACAATAAAATCTTCCTACTTTCAAAAAAATATTAAATGTAATGCGTGAATGTGTAAAAACATGTGAAACATAATTAACTTTTAATTATGGCATCATAATTATATACTTAATTAAAATATGTAGAAAAGTGCCTTTAAGATATCTAGAAAAAGAACTGAAAATATTTATATTGTCATATAGTATGCTAATTTTACAATATGATTGAGAGATTTTTCCTGTATGATGTAAAGTATCTATTTTTTTAGTTATTCACTTTTGGCATTGCCATCTTCATTTCATGTCTTTCGTAAACTGAAATTTTACTGAATAAAATTAATAGAATAAATAAATTTATAAACTTTTATTTTAAATGCATAATGAAGTTCTTAATGAAATATTTTTACTGGGATTTTTTTTCTATTACAGTGGTACCTAGACTTATGAGTTTTTTTAGATATGAGCAGTCTCACAGCCGATTTTTTGCTTTGAGTTGCAAGCTAAAATTTGGGTTACAAGCCAGATTCAGGTATCCCACCACTAGTTTGCAGAGCAAACGCCATGTAACATTCACGTCAAATGAGCACACGAGAAACATATAATATATACAACCTTTATGTACAATTATTATACAATTATATACATATTATTCTAAGACTACTTTCCAGTCTTAAACTGAGATATTATATCTCAACAATTATCACATGGGGCAGCTTGCTCTGCCCACACCGGAGTCACCCTCCGAAATCGAGCAGCGTCCAACCTGTCATTTCAAAAACATTCTGAAAGGGGGGATGAAACAGACCTCATTGGACAAGATTTTATTGAAAACCCCCTGCAGATGAATGTGTGGCAAAAAAGGGCAAACATCAGTGAATATGATTCAATCATTCAGTTCAGCCTTTCTTCTCATCTTCGCCAGCATCTTCAAGTCACCTGATCTCCAAGGTAAATGTTATACATCAGGGATTCCCAAAGTGTGTGCTGCGGCACCCTGGGGTGCCGCAAAGTGCCCATGATCTCCAATCTAATTTATTGGTAAGGACTATTCCAATATAACTCCAAAAGACCTCTGTATTGCATAAGTACAAGATCTGTAGTGGAGAAAAGTTTTCACATAGCATGCTGACAGTTTTCACAGAGCTTCTATCACAACGAACTGACTATTTTGCAAAGTACTTAGCAGAAGACCAAACCGAGAAGTTTGCGTGGATTCAAGATCCATTTCATGATAAAGCTCCAAAAGAATTCGCTTCACAAGAGGAAGAAAATCTAATTGAGCTATCGAGAGACAAAAGCCTGAAGCGAAATTTGCTTGTTTGGGTTTGACGGAGTTTTGGATATCTATAAAAAATGAGTATCCCATTCTAAGTGCCAAAGATATAAGGGTTTTCATTTCCTTTGCAACTTCATATCTGTGCAAAGTTGGGTTTTCAGTAGTTGCTGTTATAAAGAGCAAATATTGTTCGAAAATTAATGTCAAAAAAGAAATAAGAGTAGAAGTATTAAGCTTTATTCCACAATTCGAACAATTGTGCAGTGAGCAGCAGGCTCACCCGTCACACTAAAATTAAACAGCCATATACACAGAGCATTTGGAAGGTAATTTTACTATTAATTTTATTAATATGTTTTCCTATTAATTACAATTAAAGTACTTACGTGATTTTTTAACACAAGTTGCGTTAATTTATTAATGTTCTTACCACTTACTTCTCTAATTTCTTCTTCACAGTCATACAAATATAAAATATATATATTATACATAATAAACATAATAATAACATAATAATATACCACAATAAACATAATAAACATAATAAACATAATAATATACCACAGATAGATATTATATGACAAGGGTGCCGTGAAAAAATTCTACTTCTCTTAAGGGTACCAAGACTTGGATAAGTTTGGGAATCCCTGTTATACATTATACTTATTAAAACCAGTTGATTGCAGTACAGTCTATTGTATTGTGTTTTTATACAATATGTTATTCACAAATACATTTTAAAAACATGTAACAAAAAATTGTTACTTATATAAAAACATGTAACATAAGTTTGCGGTATTTTGGGGGGCCTGAAATGGATGAATGGCATTTCAATTCATTTCAATGGGGAAAATTGATATGAAATATGAGTAATTCAAATTACGGGCTCTCAAGGAATGAATTAGACTCGTAAGACAAGGCACCACTGTATAGTGTTTCTTGTTCTAAAAAAATAAATAAAATGCCTTACCAAATTTGGGAAAAATATTACTTGCTCCAGCACCTGCAGTAGCCTCTCTATTTCCACCATAGGGTCCATAAGCTACAATAAAATGCAATACCGTTTAAAATGCTTCTAAATGTAATAACCAGGCTTAGCTGAATTTCAATTGAAAGCTGTGTTACTTTTCATTGTGATTTTGACATTTATTCATACTTTGCATTAAATATTTCATAATTAGCAAGTATAGTCACAATATATATATATATATGAAAGGAAATATGAATGAGGCTCAGGAACTAAAGGCTAGATAAAACAGGGAGATTTGTTGGTAGGTTTGGAAAGCCCTTTTTAATGTCCTTCGCTGTTGTCAAGGGTGGTTTTTATCAGAGTTTTTCCCGATCAATAAAGAAACAAATGCACTGACTTTGCTTTGAACTTGAAATTTAGTATAAATATATAATAAATGTTTAGTACAATCTTATTTTTATAATATAATTATATAATATTTATTCGTATTATAATAATAATTTTGTATCATTGTACTGATACTATAATTATATTAGTATATCTGAGCTCCATCAATCAGTTCTGCTGTTTTGAATGATTTAAGTATATTAAATTTTTATTTTATTTTCATTCTGTATAGTATGTGAAGAAAGATTACTGTTGGTTAAATTATCTTTGCTCTGTACTTCACTAAGCATAAAATTGTTTTCAGATTGAAGATCATATAGAATTACTATCTGTATGGCATGTTTTTTTCATTTTCTGTATATCTGAAATCTTTGTGAGATGCTTGGTTAAATGAAGGAAAAGGGAATAGACTCTCCGTAGTTTTGAGTCCCCCATAACATGGTTAAAACTATAGTGGCTAAATAGATCATTCTTGTGTTTGATTATTGAGATTAAAAGTAACAAAAATATATGTGCTCATAAAAAGCGTTCTCACTCATCAATTTCAAAATTTAAATTTCTCAATTGTAGAAAGAGAAGTTTGTTTCTAAATGGTTCAGTTTTACTGCATTTATATCATGTTTTTCTTTTTGATTATCGTGCCAATTTTCCTTTAAGTTGCATTCTGTTCATTTTGTTTAAAAGCTAAACAAATTTTGAGGATTAATTTAAATTAATGTTTTTACCACTTTTTATCTTTTTTGTCTATTGTAAGACACTTTGAAGCCTTACAAAATAACTTGATATAGAGTTAATTACTCTTGTATTAAACAGATTGTTTTAACAACTTTTTTATTGTGCTGTATTTTAAATATGTATCTTTTTCATATGATGAGCTCATAGATTTGACGCAATAATTTATTAACTTTCTAACTGATTGTAACATAAGTGTCCATTCATGTGTCATTTTCCATAAGGATCTCAAGATTTATTAAACGTTTCAGGAATGTTATCAAACATTTTAAAAGGCTATTATAATCCCTTTTTGTTTCTTTTTAAGTGTCTTGTGTACAGTGGTGTAGATTAGTTTTTGTAGATTATGTGATTTAAGGGTTCTCAAATTAGGATGTTTTTTTATTCAAATATGATTTATTTTAACAATCTTAATATAAATGTCTTTTTTACAGTATTAAGTATCATAATATGATTTATAATGTTATGAACCACAAAACTTCCTTCTTCTGTGAGAGCATTCTTGGTTATATACATATTTATCTGCACACATTACGTTTTATTATTTATATGTACAGAGGAATCTTGACCTATCGTTTTTCAAGGGACCGACTGAATTGAACGATAAATGCGGGAAAACGATAGATGCGGGAACATAAAGCAATATGACCGTTGGGACTGGGTGAAATAAACGACACATACGGGAAAACGATGATTCGGGGAACGATCGATCGAGATTCCACTGTATATCTTGCATGCATCCACGTGTTTATGAGGGTTAAAAATAAGTTGTAGTTCAATTATCTACATCTTTGTGGAACATGGTCATAATTTTTTTCTTTTCAATACTTAAGACCTCACAGTGTTTTCTCTTCCCTCTTTAGAGTACGGCGCACAATGTATATAATTGTAAATAAATACTACGGAGTGAATTGCGAGACTGATATAGTGCGGGTCCCTGTGCTGGGAAAGGCCTCAGATATATTTTATAATAAAGTCAAAAGTAGGACATTTAAAGGAGTATATATATATATATATATATATGTTGTCGCCAAACGAGAAGGAGCGAGCGGGAGTAAGTGTGGAGACGCCACCGTGGGCAGACGGGTCCCGACAGCGAGTGAGGAGAGAGTCGAAAAACACAGTGTTGAGCAGACGTGCTCTGGCAGACGTGCCATAAGTTTAATTCATTGTCCATTATAAATGTTAAATGTATATGTTCGTCAGTATCGTAATAAATGTAGTAGTTGTCTAAAAGAAAGTGGACTTATTGAGAAGAGTCAGAGTCAATTAATATAACTGTTAACCACCCCCTTGCCATCCTTGACGGACGTTGTTGTTTTTCGGATTCTAATACTTCAGAAGTGGCATTTGATCCAAGCGACCATTTGTTTTCATCCTGCTACGACGATTCAGCACATAAATAAAGGTAAGCGAATATTACCTTATTATTAAAATGTCTTTGGTGAAATTCAAACATAAACGGGGTGTTGTTCGAACTGCTATTACAAAACTGTTAAATGATTTAGAACGTAAAATATCCGACCCGGAAAGTTGTTCAGATGATATCGAAGAATATGAAAAGCAGTTGTATGAGAAAGAAAATGTTTTGAACGAGTTAAATTCTAATATTGATGCATTAATTACTGATTTAGATGAAACCGAAACTGAAATGGTAACTGTATTAGACTACCAAGAGAAAATATGTAAGGGCAAATTTAAGATTAAAAAATATTTGGAACGAAACCATAATGATATTTCTGTAACCACATCTAATGTTACTACTCCCCAAAATTTACAAATAAAACTCCCTAAATTAACTATCCATAAGTACTATGGAAATTTAACCGAATGGCAAAATTTTTGGAATTCAATTATTTAAAGAGTTTGTTGGGTGGTAATGCAGCGACGTCAATAGAAGGCTTAGAGTTATCGGAAGAAAATTATGACAAGGCTTTAGAATTACTCAAAGAGCAATTTGGCAGATCAGATCTTATAATCAGCCTACATATGGACGCTCTGATGAATTTACATCCAGTCAAGAAATCGAGCGATATAATTTCACTTCGTAAACTTTATGATGAGTGTAATGTTCGGGTGCAAAGTTTAAAATCCTTCCGTGTAAAACCAGAGACGTACTCGAATATGTTGTGTCCATTATTGATAAAATATATCCCTAACGATATTGCCCTGGAAATTACTAAAAAGAGGTTACATTCAAGCAACTGGGACTTAAATGAATTCTTACTACTTTTGAAAACGGAACTGCAATCCCGAGAACAAGTTCATTTACTAGTACGCTGCGAAGAATCGAAAATTCATTCCCCCCGACCTTATACCGCGCCGCTAACAGACTGTAGACATAATTCGCGCGTAGGAGAGCAGAGAATCGTCAACACAAATGATAGCTTCAAGCAAAATTACGATTTCGGAGCATTTAATACAAACAAGAAAAGTAATGATAGCGCATCAGGGTATGGCACTCCTTTCCAGCCACATAAAAAAGCGAATGTTTGGTGGAATAAAAGTAATCAATTAAAGTGCTTCAACTGCAATATTATGGGGCATTTGTCTAAACATTGCGATAAAGCAAAAATAATCTGGCGAAAATGTGGGGCAGGAGGGCACGTTGAAAAGAACTGCATCGTAAAACCCAAAACTAAAGAGCCTGATACGAATTTAAACGTTAATAATCGGAATTCAGTTGAAGATAAATTATACATGAAAAAAGTAAAAATTAACAACGGTGTAGAAGTCAATGCCTTATTTGATACAGGAAGTTCGTGTTGTCTGATGAAACAATCTGTTGCTGAAAGACTCGGATTAAAGACGGAACCAGTTGAGAGCGAATTGTATGGTTTTGGTAATCAAGACCAGCATGCAACGAAAACGATAGGGAAAACGATTGTTAGTCTGGAAATAGATGGTGTTATCGGAAACGATATTACATTACTTATAGTAAAAGATTGTACATTGCCGACTGATTTAATTATAGGTAGAACGTGGACTGACTTGCCACATATCATGTTTGCTAAAATAGGAAATGAATTGCATATTCGATACGCAAGCGAAAATCCATACGAGATACTCAGTGATGTGGAGATTCAAAGAAAGTTTAAATTAAAAGCTACTAGCGAAATAGTTATAGAAGGTAATTCGGTAAATTACGTAAAAGCGAAAACAGAAGATTTTGATAACGGGTTAATGATGATCGAAAGTTCAACTGATGGGTGTGGGACATTGCTAGAAATAAAGAATGGAGAAACGATAGTGCCAATCACCAATTCTAAAAATGGGAAACATTGTTTAAGGAAGGATCAGTGTATCGGTAGAGCGGAAATAGTCGAAGAAATAGTATTATATCAGGAAAATGAGAACCTTGATAATTTAGAACTAGAGAAGGCTTACATAGTAAACGAAGTTTCAGAACTTAAGAAATCAATCAGTTTAGAGGACATTAAAATCGTTAGTAATGTTAGTCCAGGTCAAAGTCAGGAAATTTTGAATTTAATTAATGAGTATCGAGACTGTTTTGCATTGAATATAAAGGAGTTAGGTTGCACAAACTTAACGGAGATGAATATCGTAGAAGTTGAAGGAGCTAAACCAGTCTGCATGAAACCATACAAAACCAATGCTGAAGAACGTACCGCGATAAGAACGATAGTGGATGAGTGGAAAAAGTGCGGAATTGTTACTGAAACGAGATCTCCATATGCTAGTCCAGTTTTACTCGTGAAGAAAAAGACAGGAGAACTTCGATTAGTGATAGATTATAGAAAATTAAATTTGCAAACTGTTAAAGATAAATTTCCACTTCCTAGAATTGACGACCTTTTAGAGTGCCTCAGTGCATGCAAATTATTCACTACGCTAGATTTAGCGCATGGGTACTTACAAATCCCATTAATTGAAGATTCAAAATTGAAAACCGCATTTATAACACCCGACGATACTGGTCAGTTTGAACGAATGACTTTCGGTTTAGTTAATGCTCCATCTGAATTTCAGAGATTGATGAATCAAGTTTTAGGTCCTTTACTAAACAAAGAAGTTTTGTGCTACTTAGACGATATACTTATACCAGCAAGATCGTGGACTGAAATGATCGACAAACTTAGAAAAGTTTTTCAGTGCTTACGTAGGGCTAATTTAACGTTGAAATTGACGAAATGCGAATTCGGCAAAACCGAAGTCGAATATTTAGGGTTTTTAATAAAATCGAATGGTATGCAACCTGGACCGAGAAAAGTAAGAGCTGTATCGAATTTTCCTAAACCAACCAATGAACGTGAAGTGAGACAGTTTTTAGGACTAACGAGTTTTTTTCGACGCTTTGTACCAAAATATGCCGAGAAAGCAGAACCTTTGACCAGATTGACTAGAAAGAATCAGATATTCCAGTGGACGGAAGCTCAACAAGAAGCGTTTGATATCCTAAAAAACATTTGACCAATCAACCGGTATTAGCATTATATGATCCAGATGCAGAAACTGAAGTCCACACAGATGCAAGTAGTAGAGGGTTAGCGGGAATGTTATTACAGAAAGGCAGAGATAATAAATGGCATTTAGTGTATTGTGTAAGCAAAGGAACGACAGAAGTAGAAAAGAACTATCATTCAAGCAAATTAGAACTAATGGCTATAGTTTGGACGCTGACAAGACTTAGACAATTTTTGATAGGAATTAAATTTACGATAATCACAGATTGCCAAGCTTTAGTGTATTTAAATGCCAAGAAAACTTCCAATCCTCAGATAGCGAGATGGAGTAATCTCATTCAAGAATATGATTTTCAGATAAAACACAAGGCAGGAGAGAAGATGAGTCACGTAGACGCATTGAGTCGATCACCAGTTGACCAAGCAGAAGAAACTTTAGATTCAGTTATTGAAAATAACTTGGAAGTTTGTTTAACATTAACGATAGATGAACAGATTCTTATGATTCAACACTCAGATCCAGAGTTACGGAAATTGATTGACATTTTGAAGAAGAATGCTAGTGAAAGAACGAGTGCGGAGAAACAGATAACTGAAAATTACATCTTACAGCGTAATCGATTGTATCGCAAAGTTGAGAGTAAGAAAAAAGAAAGACTGTTGTATGTTATACCTAAAACGATGAGGAAAGGTATAGTAATAAAATTTCATGATCTCATGAGACATTTTGCAGTAGACAGAACTGTTGCTAAAATCAAAGAATTATACTGGTTTAAAGGAATGAAACGTTATGTGAGACGGCACATTTCGATGTGTTTCGAGTGTTTACTTAATAAAGTCCCCAGTGGTAAGAAACAAGGATAATTACATCCAATTCGACCAGGAAGAAGACCTTTTGCAATAATCCATATCGATCACCTCGGACCATTTGTTAAAAGTTCGAAAGACGAAAACGCTGAAGAATGGGAAGATCCTACCGTATCACAAAACAAAGTTAGAAAAATAATCGAAGACAAGCAAGTAAACCTTAAAGCCAATTATGACAAAAAGAAGAGTAATTCATTGAAGTTCGAAACAGGAGAGGTAGTTGTTATGCGAAGAGTACCCAAATCAACTGGAGAGTCAACTAAAACACAGCCAAAGTATCGAGGACCCTTGATTATCACAGAGGTATTACCAAGTGATACATATCGAGTAACCCAGTTGGAAGAAAAAGAAAAGGGACAATTCTTTTGTACAATGGCACATGTAAGTCAATTGAAATCGTGGAAATGTGAAGCCGAATCACAGGAAGATGATGACGAGTATGAAGCGAGTGATGACGACGACGACATAAGTACTGCTGAAATTGGAAGTCGACCGAAGAGAAAGAAGAAATGATGCAGTATTGATCCAAAAATAACGAACTGTTATGCCAAGGACTTTCGCGTTTAAAACTTGTAATGTGCATTTTGTAAATATTAATGTTTTCTTTTATTTGTTTTTCAGTAGAAATTAGACTGTACAATTGTTACGAGGACGCAACAAGGTCAGTATGGCCGATTGTTGTCGCCAAACGAGAAGGAGCGAGCGGGAGTAAGTGTGGAGACGCCACCGTGGGCAGACGGGCGCCGACAGCGAGTGAGGAGAGAGTCGAAAAACACAGTGTTGAGCAGACGTGCTCTGGCAGACGTGCCATAAGTTTAATTCATTGTCCATTATAAATGTTAAATGTATATGTTCGTCAGTATCGTAATAAATGTAGTAGTTGTCTAAAAGAAAGTGGACTTATTGAGAAGAGTCAGAGTCAATTAATATAACTGTTAACCACCCCCTTGTCATCCTTGACGGACGTTGTTGTTTTTCGGATTCTAATATATATATATATATATATATATATATATATACGAGGGCTTGAGGTGGCCTTGTGGTAACGTGCTGGCTTGAGGTGCTGAGGGTGCTTGGATCGAATCCCGACGCGCGCCATTAAATACTTCCATGTCCAGGCCGGATATGGTCACGTTTAATCTGTAGACCGGATCAGACGGGATAGAATCTGTAGACCTTTCCGGTCTACAGATTTAACGTGCCGGACCGTAACCATAGAGGGATTCCGGAGGTATCCCTCTATGAAGGTCAGAGAGGGGACGATCGCCCCTGGGGGTGCTCGGTCAAAATTGAGGGCGCAACTAGCTACGACGGACTCCGACTCTTGTGGTGCTATTCAAACCCGAGCCGCACACTTCAGCCCTTAGCCTATATGGACCTGGTACGTTCCAGCCAGGGGGCATAAGAAACAATAACATATATATATATATATACGAGTATATACAGTGAAATTTCTCTATGACAGCCATAGTTCCAGTCATGGCAAAAAATAGTGGCTATTTTAAGGGGTTGTGAGTTGGAAAGGGGGTTTCTTCCATAATATTGGCTCTATGGAGTCTTAATCGGTTCTGAACAAAATATGTCGTTTAGACGGGTGGCCAGCTAGAGAAGTTTCCCCGTATATATGAGCACATAGAACTGTCTAATTAAGACTACAAAAATGTGAAATCTTACCAGGGAATGGTTGGTAATTTCGATTTCCATTTTCACCTTGGTTGTTTTCACCATATCCTGGAATTAAATGAAAAAATTTTACTTTTCATACTACCTGAGAAACATTTACCTGGAAGATCTGTATCGAGGCGTTTTCTCTCCTTGTTTAGAGCAAAGGGGCGCAAACTGTGGGTCGTTACCCATAGGGCGGGGGAAGGGGCGGTCGCTAAAAAAAATTAGTCGCAGATAGTCTGAAGTAAGTTTATATCCTATTGAATTATTTAATTAAAACTATGCTTTAAATTTTCTGTAATTACGTATTTCTAATAATTTTATTTATATTTGTTATATTTGAAAAAATACGTTTTATGATATCGTTAAAAAAAGGTGTCAAACAGTCTCAAAATAAAAACTGCATCAGCAAAAGGCTATAATTTTATTGCTTCCATTTTCATCTACCTATCTGTGTAAGACTAGGTTTTCAAATCTGTATTTTTAAAATAATTTGTCAAATTTTGCTTATTTCTTTTTTTCTATTCTTGTTAACATTTTCCTAATTATTTAAATCTTTCTTCAGCGAAAATTTTTTTATTGGGGTCGCGGGATTTATATATATATATATATATATATATATATATATATATATATATATATATATATATATATATATATATATATATATATATATATATATATATATGTGATAATAATCACATTTGGGAAATTTAGATGCAGTCGGGCACGAGGAGTGAATCATCTAGTAAATCGCTGCGCACAAATTGGAGAGATGCAGTCGGGCTGAGTGTGGTTCAGGAAAACACTTTTATTCATTTAGGAGATAAACACATGGATCCAGAGAAGGGAACACAGATTTTAGACGATATCCAGTACATCCCTTTATTCAATCAGTAGGCATTACGAAGGCTGCAGCGGCCACATGATTTGTCCGGCGCCTTTTCCAGGACGGGACGCCGATTACATCAACAACAGTTAGAAACGAAGAGAGAGCGGACAGCATGTCCGATAGCGACAAGAGTTAGCAACGAAGAGAGAGGGAAAAGTCTTGCGTTCATGCAATATTAAATGGGTGTTTTTTACATTCGTGGAGTTCAAGTGTCCACTTAAGCTTCCCGGGGACTGATAAATTCCGCGCTTGCTAGTGCTGAGACCTGTTGAACTGGGCATAGGATAAGTGGCCCATAAAGTTCTTGTAAAGTGGGTTTTTGACGTTAAAAAGACATAATTTCAGAGCGTTTCGAGGGCTCTTCAAGAATTTTGACACTATACGGACATTCGGAATCTCATAAACTTTCGAACACTCATATCTGGGAATGTTATTGAGTTCCGACTTCACATGCCTGCTTAATGATCTGCAGGGCTGCGATAAATTGTACTTACTTTACTTTTAGGTCGCAAATTTTGGAAAAGGGGTCGTGCTTTATTAAAAAGAGAATTTAGAATATGTTTTAAAGTAAAGTAATTTAGGACGTCGCGTTTTCTTGTTACATTTCCCCCCCATCGAAATAAGAAAAGTTCTTGCTGAAAGGAAGACTTTTCCGTTGACATAAAATTTTACAAAATTTTAAGTACACTGTATGCATCAAAGGTAAACACACATTATATCATTTACAGAATAAGAATCTCCATGTTCGAATTCAATTTCAATATTTCATACTAATTGCAATAATTTAATTTCCATATTCAATATTCACTATCCAAAACAATATTATATCCACAAAAATAATAACCTCTAAAATACTAAGTCAAATAATTGTACTAAATTCTTTCTCAATATTTATCATATTTAATTTCTTATATAAACACTTTAACTTTCATAAATAACACGATATTTTTATTTAATCTTACTACTAGCATTTTGGTATGAATCCTCCTGTTATATAACCTCTTACCTCTTAAAACATACCTCTCTTTTTATCATATATGAAACATTACTTTTTTTTGTTTCTTTTTATTTATTCTTTATCATTTTGAGAATTTTCTGGAATGGGCACTTCCTCTATGGCAGACGGGTGTTACTATTCAACCGTGGCATAGGGACGCTTATGTAGATTATAGAAGAAACTCCGTTTCTAGTTAATAGATAAACTGTTTCTTGAAATTTCTACTGTACCAGAAAATCTCCTGAAAAACATTTTATTCTCCTACCTTTATTTAACCTTCAACTACATATTATACCCACGAGGATTCAAAACCACATACCTTTTTCAATTTACCATGTAAAAAAGTACAATGTTTAGGTAACTTGTGAAGAATACTAAGTTAGCAATGTTTGTACTGTAATACTTCAGTAAAATAAAACAATTTTTTATACTTATAATTTCTTAAAATAGATTACAAACCGTTTACATAAGTTGATAAATATTTTTGTGGATAAATTTAGAATTTAACTATTCATTATTTTAATTAATTTTTATTCATCTCTTTCCTTATCCATATCCAACGCGAAATTTAGAAATCGAAACCTATGTTACAGCATGGGAAAGGAGAGAGAAAGCAAAAAAATCTAATGATCAAAACATCAAAATAAAAGCTTTAGCTTTTATGCGTTTCGTTTACATCCAAAGCGATGAGGAACTAAATTTATTGCTCTCCTCTTGGGGGGAGTAGTAACCTTCGACCCCTCATATGTTGATAGCACAGCGCGGTACGGTAAATCTGAGAGGTGACCTACTTTTTCATTCCTCTCTTTCACATAGAGGGTTTTTAAGCTATACGCGAGGAAGATACTTTTTACTGATTTGTAAAAAGATAAAACTGAATCAGAATTTATTAAGCAAAACATGATTAAATTAGATTAAAAATTTATCAAATTGTCATTTGATTATCAAGATTATTAAGAATACAATATTTAAACATTAAATGCAATTTTACCTAAATTTTATACACTTAAAAAATAAATTTAATTTATACTTTAACAAAATTCTATTTCACCACTTAATCATGAAGAACACATATGAAAAAATAATTTTCTAGATAATTTCTCTTACCTTTAATTTCTGCTCATTTATTTATTTATTTATTTATTTATTATTACCATTATCTTTTTTTCTCGTCGGCGTAAATTAATTTTAATTTTGTCTCTTAACAGATGATTACAAATATTTTAACAAGGCAAAAGTTCTTGGGAATGAACTGTTGCTGGCGGAAGTTGCTAGAGTATTTCTTCTTATTGCAGCACAACACAGGCCAATGTAGAACACAAGCCGAACAAAGCACATTGCACAACATATTAGTAGTAGAATTTTCACGATCACGATAAGGATTCAAAAACACACTGTGGCGTTGGGAAGCTGAAGAAAGCGAAATAATTTTATGCTGTAATAAGTGACACATAAGAAAATGAAGAGCCACGTAAACAGTGACTTGAGCACTCATATTGAAACAAGGATGATCCGTTGAAGTGAAAACGTAGACATCGTATAACTTTCTTGTACGTAAAAATATCATTGGAAGATTCGGAAAAAGCTTTGGAAATTCTTGTATGGAATTAAACACTTGAAATCCAGGGGGGATAACACAAATAACAATATGAAGAAACTTGACTTAAAGACACTTGAAAATTTTCTTTTTATGAAAGATATCCGCTGAGGATTCCACGACAGGTATAAATCCTGTCGGCTTTATAAATGTGATAATAATCACATTTGGGAAATTTAGATGCAGTCGGGCACGAGGAGTGAATCATCTAGTAAATCGCTGCGCACAAATTGGAGAGATGCAGTCGGGCTGAGTGTGGTTCAGGAAAACACTTTTATTCATTTAGGAGATAAACACATGGATCCAGAGACGGGAACACAGATTTTAGACGATATCCAGTACATCCCTTTATTCAATCAGTAGGCATTACGAAGGCTGCAGCGGCCACATGATTTGTCCGGCGCCTTTTCCAGGACGGGACGCCGATTACATCAACAACAGTTAGAAACGAAGAGAGAGCGGACAGCATGTCCGATAGCGACAAGAGTTAGCAACGAAGAGAGAGGGAAAAGTCTTGCGTTCATGCAATATTAAATGGGTGTTTTTTACATTCGTGGAGTTCAAGTGTCCACTTAAGCTTCCCGGGGACTGATAAATTCCGCGCTTGCTAGTGCTGAGACCTGTTGAACTGGGCATAGGATAAGTGGCCCATAAAGTTCTTGTAAAGTGGGTTTTTGACGTTAAAAAGACATAATTTCAGAGCGTTTCGAGGGCTCTTCAAGAATTTTGACACTATACGGACATTCGGAATCTCATAAACTTTCGAACACTCATATCTGGGAATGTTATTGAGTTCCGACTTCACATGCCTGCTTAATGATCTGCAGGGCTGCGATAAATTGTACTTACTTTACTTTTAGGTCGCAAATTTTGGAAAAGGGGTCGTGCTTTATTAAAAAGAGAATTTAGAATATGTTTTAAAGTAAAGTAATTTAGGACGTCGCGTTTTCTTGTTACATATATATATATATATATATATATATATATATATATATATATAAAGAAAGTGGGGTCGCGGTCGAAAAAAGTTTCCTCACCACTGGCTAGAGTACGGTGCGCAATGGATATACATGTGCTCTCGATTATCCATGCAGAAAACTGAAATCTTTATCCAAAATAATACCTATATGATTTATTAAAAATTGCATGTAAACTTCTTCCGATATACATACATAAAAACAAGATTTTTAAAATAGCAGTTTTCTATTTATTGAAACGATTTTTATTTCCAAAAGAAAATCATCTAGAGGGGTTAGAAAGTATGACACTGATATCGTAAATGCTGCTACGATTCAGCCTCAGAAAGAACATGGATTACATGAGCGACTTGGATTATATTGCTAGATTGTATGAATCAATGGTATTATGAATGTAGTGATATCATAGCTGTTAGGAAAATTCGAAGTGATATCAAAAAACATATCGTAGATTCGGCAAGTTTTTTTAAAAATTACAGTTCGCATGTATAATAAATTAAATTAATAGAATAGAAAAGCAATTGAAGTATGTATTATATTTTTAAAAGACAACAAAATTTAAAAGAAATCGGATTACCCGTGTTTTTCGATTATTCCTGCTTTTTCTTCTCTCCATTAACCCGGATAGTTAGGAACACTCTGTAATCGTAGATAAATGCTACGGAGCGAACCGTAGGACCGATTTAGTGCTGGTACCCGTGCTGGGAAATGTTACAGATATGTTTTGAATAAACGTCAAAAGTAGGAAATTTAAATGTGTTATATACTATCTACCAATAAGTAGTCTGACACCTGTGATAGAAGAAGAAAAACAAAATTTATTCATACTCAATAGTTGGTAGAGCCTCCACGAGAGACAATTACAGCCCCAACCCTTCAGAGCATACTTTTCACAAGTCCTTGTATGACGGCCAGTGGTATTTTCTTCCACTCGGCTTGGAGACGACATGTGTGTTCCTTCACAGATTTTGGACGGTTGTTGCACCCCCTTAATTCGGCGATCCAAATCGTCTCAGAAGTTCAGGCTTGGGCTCTGGGCAGGCCAGTTCATTCGGTTAACCCCATTATCACCATACCAATCCATGGTGGACAATCCCGCTCACCCTCCACTTCTGAATCACATAGGCCACTGTCGATTTTGGGCAATTCAGCTCGCTCGATATGTCCCTTAAGGATCGGCCATTTCTGTGATACCCGACGATTACACCTTTCTGGAAATCAGATAACTCTGCACTTCGTGGAATCTTGCATGCAACTAATGCCAATGTTGTTTCCTACACGATATTTAACGACGTAGGGTGTGACGTATATCAGGACCGTAGATATCGTCATTTGTCCAAATACTTATCGGTAGATAATCTATATAAATAAAACAGTTCCGTAACTGACTCATTCACAGACTGACATACAACGCACAGACCAAACCGCTGAACCTAAAGGGCTGAAATTTTGCATGGTGATTCTTATGGTGTAGGGGTGCACTAAGAGAGATTTTTGAAAAATTCTTAGATTTTTTAAATTAAATTTTTAATCTGTTTTAGTAACTTTTTTTAAGTTTGCATTTAAAATAATAATTTGAGGGTTATAAAATTTATATCACGAGAAGATCATAAAAATTCCTTTAAAATGAAATCTTTTTCGAATCTTTACCTCTATTTTCTGATTTTTGGTGAATTTTTAAAGATTAATTTTTAGACTTTAATTTATTAAATGCTGATCACGTGATTTCTTTTTCTGGTACTTTAAATAAATTTATTGTCACGTGCATAAGAACTAAATAGACAAAAAAAATATTTTTTTCTTGCTAATGCGGCAGACGATTGGACATTATTTTGTCTATAAAAATATCCCTTACGATTTATATATGGTATATATATATATATATATATTTTTTTTTTGTTGTTTCTACATCAATTGTATATATTGATCGTCGTATTTATTATAAATATATATATTTATTTTTTTTGGCATTAATTGCATAGATTGACCGTTTTATTTAATTTGAATGTACTCCGTAGCGAAGTGCGGGTTTTCAGCTAGTCTATATATATATAAAACAGTTCCGTAACTTACTGACTGACTGACATACAACGCACAGACCGAACCGCTGGACCTAAAGGTCTGAAATTTTGCATGGAGATTCTTCTTCTAGTGTAGGGGTGCACTAAGAGAGATTTTTGAAAAATTCTTCTTAGTTTTTTTTTAAAACTAAATTTTTAAGCTGTTTTAGTAACTTTTTTTCAGTTTGCATTTAAAATAATAATTTGAGGATTATGAAATTTATATCACGAGAAAGACCATAAAAATTTCTTCAAAATGAAATCTTTTTCGAATCTTTACCTGCATTTTCTGATTTTTGGTAAATTTTTAAATATTAATTTTTAGAATGTAATTTATTAAATACTGATCACGTGATTTCTTTTTCTGGTACAGTAACCACCGCTTATAGTGATCACTGGTTATAAGAATCAACCGTTTATAAGAATCAATATCGCGAAAACAAAAACAAATGAATTTTTTCCATGTTAAAATTTTTGCTTTAAAGAATCAATCCACCGGTTTTAAGAATCAGTTTACACTCTTCGCTTTCCTTTCATTTTTCCAAAAAAGCTACTTAAACCCTCAAAAGGCACGAAGTTCTTTCTTTTTTTTTTAAAGAAAGATTGATAAGATGGGATGGAATATAATCGTAAAATTCACTCCTTTCTTTATTAGACATAACATAATAGTTTCCCCTTAAACGCTTTAACACAACACTGTCCTATTAGCTTGACCAACTTTACCCGTCCGAGTAAATCTTCGTCTGAGACTATAAGTATTCAAAGAGGTATAAACAGCCTTCTGAAAACTTCATTACGTCAAACTACCGTAGAAAACTTTTTCTTGCTCCCTTCCTGTAGTTGAAATGTTAAAACTGTTAAGCAGGTATGTTGTAACTTGTGACAAATATTGTATTTTTTTCTTCTCTTACTATAATCATGTGTATCTACTTATAGGTCTAAAAATTAA